>JAODKM010000039.1:2192769-2225893 GCA_026780845.1 Petrocephalus sullivani
ATACTGCGTGGCCTGGGCGCAGCCGCTCCGCTCAGTCCATCCACCGCGTGACGTCTGACGCCCCCCCCCCTTTCCCCGCCCCCCCCCCCACTGCACTGTCCCCCAGGTATCCAACTGGTTTGGCAACAAGCGGATCCGGTACAAGAAGAACATCGGCAAGTTCCAGGAAGAGGCCAACTTGTACGCCGCGAAGACGGCCGTGACGGCAGCGCACGCTGTAGCCGCCGCGGTGCAGAACAACCAGACCAACTCGCCCACCACGCCCAACTCCGGTAGGCCGGGCCTTCCCATTCCACATGCTAGCCCCGCCCCTCACCCCCCGGAAACAAAATGACACTCCCTGGTGGAGTCCCCTACATCATGCACCACACAGGTAAACGTATCCAGAGAGAATAGATATCCATGTTCCCACCCCCACAAATGCAACCAACATGGATAAGCTCACGCTTAGTGCTTGTGGGCCAAAAAGCGAAAGCAAGTGGCCTCTCCCCTCGCAACCCCCCTACCCCTCCCACCTGACCTTCAACATAAAGCCCTCCCCACCTCGTTCGAGCCCAGCCGGCAGAGTAAGCCCAGGCTAGTGGTGTGAGGGATGGACGGGCGGATCGGTGCGGCGGCGCTGGCGGACGGGGGCCTCGGCCCAGGCGATCTGTCCGGCTGTTTGAAGTGGTCCCCTTCTCTTGTGCCCAGGATTCCAGATGAAAGATGAAGAATTTCAGCTGGACTCCGCAGAGAGCAAAAACACTCTTTTAAGCAACATGTTCACTGGTACTGGACTTTTAATAAGCTTCTTACTGTCCTTGTCATTGGCATACGACACCTCCCCCCCCCCACCCCACAGCCCCTGACGTTAGATATGGGACCGGGGGTGGTGTGAAACACTTCACAGCTTGAGCCTTGAGCCCAGTGTCGGATCTCTGTGCCTGTCATGTGATTTGCGTTGTGTTGGTTCCCGTTCCTTTCTTTGTGGAGAACCTGTGTGATCTCTGTTGGGATATTGCCGTGGTGCTTTCCTTCTCTCTGCCCCTTTGCTGGCGACTCCCACTGCCGCGCCCCCGCGCCTCTGTCCTCTGTGTGTGTGTGTGTGTGTGTGTGCCTCCTGTAGTTATTCAGCTCCCTGCATCTCTCCCTTTCAGGTTCTTCGGGTTCTTTTAACCTGCCGAACTCGGGGGACATGTTCATGAGCATGCAGAATCTGAATGGGGATTCTTACCAGGGGGCACAAGTTGGCGCCAATGTGCAGTCACAGGTAGGAGACACGGACGGAGACCCCCCCCAAGCCTTGCCATTGCTGAGCCATTGACAATGCAGTCCGGAGCAAAGAGCAAACCCCGGGGGCCGTCCGCGTCCGGGAATAGCCCTGCCTCAGAATGCGGATGATTGACCGCATATCACGCCAGTCCGCGGTTGAAGACTCTCATTGGCTATGACAGATGGATCAAATCTGGTCTACTCAAAATTGCCTCGGCCTGTTTTAAGACTCGTAAAAATCACTGTAGAGCAGTGAAAATCTGTCCAATCTGGCAAAACTCTTTATTGGAGAACATGGAGTACAATACACTTTGTGAGTGCTGGCATCTTATTTCTGCAGTGTTGGTTCAGACTCCATTGAGGTAACTATGCTGTGAAAGCATCTGGCTCTGACTTGAGCTCTCGGGTTGGGATCGGGTGTGCGGTGTTTCCCCCGAACTCTCTGGGCCGTCCTCCTGCCTCTCGCCATCCCTCTCTATCCATCCGAGTCATGTCTGTCTTCACCATCCCTCCTCCATCTCTCTCTCGGCTCCGATTTGGAGGGAGCTCCCACTGACCGGCAAATTAGAAATGTAGCATTTTCAATTAAGTAAAAACCAAACAAAGATGGATTAGGCCCCTGGAGGTAGCCAGTGGAAATTCTGACATGGGCTTTCCCAGGGCCCGGCCCAGCAGCTGCCATGTGACATGGCCATCATCTCCCGTCACGCGTGCGGCCTCTCTGCACGTCATGTTGCTGCTACACCACCACTCACATTGTGTGTGCGGCCCTGTGCGTCTTTCTGCGTGAACGTGTAGTCACTTGTTTTTGTGTGTGTTCCCACCCCTGCATGTATGTATAATGGGGTGTTTATACATGTTTGTGTACATGTATGTGCCTGTGCCTGCGTATTTGGTGTGAATGACTGTTAAGCTGTGACCCTGTGAAGGGTCAGATTATTTGCGTGTGTCAGTGTGTGTACATGTGTGCTACACGTGTGTGTCTCTGTGTAATTCCTGCCGTCTTTGTGGGGACTGGTTTTATGAAAGTGTCTCCACAAAGACAATAAATGGAATATTGAGGGGACATCATCCCTTTTTAACGACTTTATTTTCCGTTTTAAAAAGTAGCAAGCCTTTTATATGTTATCAGTTGTTATTCTTGTTGGAATGCGGTTAAAATGGGTAACTGGTTATTGTCCTCAGTCTGTCTACCTGTGTCTGTCTGTCTGCTTGGACCTGTCTGTGAAATGCCACGGAATTGTCAGGGCTATGTGTTCCTGGATCCCAGGCTTCCAAGGAATGGTTTGTCTGCCTGGGTCCTAAAAGATGGAAGAGCCTGGCTCAGGTCCGGTCTCTGGCTGCCTGAGGCCTGCCTTAAAGAGGAGGAGCTTGGCTCAGGTCCAGTCTCTGGCTGCCTGAGGCCTGCCTTAAAGGGGAGGAGCCTGGCTCAGGTCTGGTCTCTGGCTGCCTGAGGCCTGCCTCAAAGGGGAGGAGCCTGGCTCAGGTCCAGTCTCTGGCTGCCTGAGGCCTGCCTTAAAGGGGAGGAGCCTGGCTCAGGTCTGGTCTCTGGCTGCCTGAGGCCTGCCTCAAAGGGGAGGAGCCTGGCTCAGGTCCAGTCTCTGGCTGCCTGAGGCCTGCCTTAAAGGGGAGGAGCCTGGTTCAAACCCAGTCCTTGTCACTTGGCTCTGCCCCTGCCCTGAGCTGGGGAATGTAGGAGGAGCAGAGGGTGCATGGGGCCGAGTGGAGACTTTCATCCTCATCCCAGCAGTCCCCATGAGGTCACATCTCTCATCGCTTGTGCCCCATGTGACGTCCCAGGGGGTGTTCTGTGGTGGTAGGTGGGGGAGGGGGGCGACCTGATTGGGCTGACCGGGGCTTCTCTCTTCTTCCAGGTGGATACCCTGCGTCATGTTATCAGTCAGACGGCAGGATACAATGACAGCCTCGGGGGGAACTCTCTGTACAGTCCACATGGCCTGAACGTAAGCGCGCCCTCCCTCTGCCGTCACATGACCAAAAACATAGAAGACCGGGTCAAGCTGTTACACCTTTGAATGGGGCATTTAACTATGCAGCCGGGCAGAATACATTCAGCATTTGTAACCTTCACAGGAAAAGTAGGCATGAAATTGATGGATGGATGGATATATGGATATATGAATATAAAGTAGATTTTTTGGGATGATTTGACTCAATTATGATTCTTGAAATGCGGGTTTCTTTGCATACCCCATTTTGGTCTCCTGTTCTTAAGACACACACACACACAGGTGGGAGTAAAGCTTGGGGTCCGAGCACAGCGCTCGCTGTCATTACAGAGCTCCTTTGGCTACTCTGCTAAACACGGGATTTGAACCGGCGACCTTCTAGCGGCTTCTCTGGGTTATGGGCTCAGCACGCTTCCACTGCAGACTAGCTAGTCGTTTATCTAGATCAAATAAAAGTACAAGCGAAAGGTTGCCTCGCTGCGTCGCCCTCTGCCTGTCTGTGCTTTGAACGCTGCCGCGGGAGGCGTCAGGGCTATATTCTGCCCCACAGGGCCGGCCGGGCCGGGAGGCCCTGGCCCATATGGTCGCCATGGCAACAGAAGCCGCCACACGCATATGTGACGGGGAGGATTAGGCGCCGCGGCCCTGACGGCTGAGCAGCCTGATGTGGGGATGACAGCAGCATTTAGCCTGAGCGCACGCACTGTGAGCGCACGCACTGTGAGCGCACGCACTGTGAGCGCAATGTGAAGCGTGCGCGAGAGCGTGCACGCAAACCCACGAGTCCTCCTTCAGCGCCCGTTCACGCTCGTCGCCATCGCACCTATAGCGAGACGGCATGAAAGTGCTTTCAGTTTTGCATCTCTGCTTTCATTCAGCCGTTTGGAAGCGTCTGGTAGAATTTGCCCCCCCCCCCCCGTCTTATAAGCGCCGATGAAACGCGGCGCCTCGATCACCCACAGCCGCTAAGAGGCGCGAAGCCGCCCCCCCCACTGTCGCCCGCACGCTTCTTCATAAAACGGCGCATAATCAGAAACCACCAGAGTGCAGATTAATTTATCTGGGGGGGGGGTGAGTGTGGGGTGGGAGGAGAATGCTTGCTGACATCTTTCCGTCAGCATTATCAGAGGGTAATACGTTACTGTCTGTCGTCTTCGGTGACAGTGAGCGGGCCTGCCGTGACTTAAGGGCTTTGCTCTGCCTCTGCTTGATTTTTTCTTTTCTTGAAAGATAATTTCCTTAAGGTGTTGGAGGCACACATGGGGGGGACCGGGAACTGAGCAAATCACAGCGTGCTAGCGTGCTAGCGTGCAGCTTAGCGCTCGCCGTGTGCGTTTCCTGCATCAGTGCCACAGTGCTAGTTTTGTTTGGCATCAGCAGGCCGTTCTCAATCCCAAGCCCGCACATCTTCCGCGTGTTCTTACTTGTAACAGTGGAGACAGTTGTTTTTTTAGCCAATTGCTGGTGCTAAATCTCAAGTGGTGCTCTGGCCTTTTGTCTGAGAGGCTGGCCATCTCAACAGCGCTCCCTGTAGGCGAGTGGAGGGGCACATCCAGGCACACTGCTTACTTGTAAGACAGCGGAGGCCGTCACTGAGGTTACTGGGGAAGTAGGCTTTGATGGAACACGACTCAGCGCATTGCGATGAGACACTGGACCAAAGGGACAGCTGATTGGATGGAAGATCGCTGTCGGGGCCCCCCTATAATGAACAGCAGCAACAGAGCCCCCCCGGCCATAGCCCAGGGAAGGTGGCTCCGACTCTCACCGCCAAACACCCGCGCTTAATTGGAAAAGTCATGCCATTTTTTGGTTATGCCCTAACAAGTTAATAGTAAGGCAGATTAATCTCAGCAGCCATTCATCATGGTGTGTCAGGAGCTTTCTGCTGCAGGTTAACTGCCCAGGACGTCACCGATGTGCGGGACACCTTCCCCGATTTACCGGCGGCGTGCTTAAAGGCAGGAATTACCTTTCATGTCGAGGGCGTGTTCCTGAGCCGCAGGCAGAAACAGCCACGCCGGCGTCAGGCACAGAGACTCATTCCCGGAGACACGGCCACCTTTCAGATTTCTGATGAGGTGCTTTCCGGAAGCTGGTGTTTACTGCATCTTCTGAAATGAATTTCTAGAAGTTTGTAAAAAATAAGCTATTGTAAAGGTTTTATAAAATTCTGTTGTTAAAGATCCTGGAGCTAAAAACCATTCTGTATAGGATTTGCACATGTTAGTGCTCAGATTAGTGAGTAATCAGAATATTCGGAGAGAGTGTGAATACAAATGGCTTAACCAGCAGATTCAAATTAAAATTCAAAAGCAAATTTATGAAATTTTAATTACATTTTTACAGTTAAAAAATGCTGTCACGCCGGGAAGGAAAAGGAATGAAGAAAATAAAATATAATTCCCTGCGAATCAACCTGACAACTAATTAATAAGACCTTATTAGAATTAGAATATTAATCTATGTATAATTTTATTGTAAATTATTATTTTAAATTACTAATAGTTTTTTGTTTCCTGGTGAATACGTTTTAGTATATGTCCTCTATTTAAATTATTACTTATTTGAAATGAGCAATTGTTTATATCTTTATTTGAATTTATCTTTAAATATAATATATGGTTTATAGTGGAAAAAAATAATAGGTTTTTCATAAAAGATTTTTAAAATTTCATGACTGTACCATGTCATAATAAATTTTACACACATATCTATATGTCTATATTTATATATCTTAAGTTTATGTTTATTATACGGTTAAAAATGCATACAATTGAATGCAACAATTGATTTAAAGATTCATGCTACTCAGAGATTTCACATCTCAGTCGGGTATAAAAACTATTCCTTGGCAATATTAATTTTCTATTAAATGTTACATATTCTTTGTAAATCCAGCTTTAGTACGCTGTTAAGACCTTGTTTTGCATAAACTGTATGCGTGACACATTTGTGACTGCCATAAATAATTTTATCAGATTCTACAGTAACCTCGTCACACTGCATCCTGTCAGCTGTCGTTACCTGGTCTAAAAAAACGCAGAAAAATCCTGCGCTGACTGAAAGCTGTGTAATCACAGCGAAGTGCCTTCACATAGTCAGAAGGGACCATCCCTTCCCGTTGAAGCAGATGAGTGAAATCAAAGAGCAGGCCGTGGCGGTAATTAGCATGTCTGCGCGGCGAGGCGCCGCTCGCGCTCTGCCCAGGGCCGTCACGGCCGCTCCGCGGCGAGGCGTCGCTCACGCTCTGCCCAGGGCCGTCGCCGCCACTCCGGCTCTCTTGCTGGCACGTTGCTCTCCCTCCGCCGCACTCCGCAGACCGTTACCGAGCAACAAGCCACGGCGAGTCTCCAAAATAAAAATCATACTTGTTAGCAAAACAGCACCTGGCGGCATCTGTAAAAAAGAGAGAGCGAGGAGAGAAAAAGGCGTGGATATAAAGGACAGGGACACGAGCGAGGAGGCTGGGGAATTTAAAGGCAGTTGGGAGACGGATCTCGGGTTACTCATAATTCACCGAGGCGGACACAGCACGGCCTTGGAAACCAGATTCATCTATTTATTGACCTATTCCTGGAATCCTAAATCAGCGAAATACTAATTCCACCAATTACCTGCCCAAGTCCCACCCCCCAGTAACATATACCGATTGTTTCCATACTGAGATGTAGCATAAATAACTGCCGAGTCCCCCCCAACCCCCCCCCCCCCACTAACGTAGACCGATAGATTCCATAGCTAGCCGTAGCATAAATAAATTAGCATACGCTAACCTTTTACTTTGGCGCGGGCAGAAGGCGAGCCGGCCCGTCTGGGTCAGCGAGGTGCAGGGGAGACCGAGCCCAGCTGATACACGCTCCCCGGGAAAGGCCTGGCACATCACATCCACTCAGCGCTCCCTGGCCCGGTCCGCCCCACGGCTTCCCTCCTCTTGACTGACATAAAAATATGTAGCGACAAGCTGTCTGCCATAGCAGAAATCTGATTAGACATTGATTCAGCAATCGCTTCCATTGGCCTAGACATCAGGCAAATTTGTTTCAGAGAGTCTCTCATTGGCGATGCAAGTGCAATCGAGAGGAGCCGGCAGTGTGCTAGATACCGCATCACTGGGAATTCACCTTTCCATTATTTATTTTAAACTATTAATATACATATGATTTCACGCACAGGCGCGTGTAGGAACGCTTGCACAGACGTGGGGGGAAATACAGACTTTGATACTTAAGATAATCCCTAACTATGTTTTTTTTGGTTGCTGCTGGATTTTGATTTGGATTTCTATTATTTATTGTTATTTTATCTATCACTTGTTATTTTATCTATCTATCTATCTATCTATCTTTTCACTGCTATCCGTCTCCTTGTTTGTTTGATCGCTTCCCACATGTGGCTATCCTGTTTACATGGATGTACCTTCAGTTTAACAGCTGGGTTCCTCTTGGGACTTTGGCCTGAGTTGGCTCGTTTGTGTCTAAGCTCCTACGCAGCCCCACAGAGCTCTCTCTGAGTTCCACAAACGCCGGTCCCTTCTACCCTTAGCTGCAGTTAACATCGCAGACCCAGACCCAGGCAGACATGACTGAAGTACACTGAACCTTTCTCACCCGGCCACGGTTTTTACGTCAGACTTTAATTGCTGGCGCACCTGCAGTAATTAAGCCGTGTCTCTTTTCTGCTCCCCATGGCAGGCTAATGGAGGGTGGCAGGATGCGGGCACTCCGTCCTCCGTGATTTCTCCCACAGAGGGGCCGGGGAGCGTCCACTCGGATACCTCGAATTGATCTCCCCACTGACGCTCCCCATCCCTACGCTGTAGAGCCCCGACTAGCACTGACTGGCCAACCAGAGAGGCAGGACAAACTCAGCGGGAGCCAATCGTTGGCAGCGTCGCTCACCTTTTTTCCCTGCTGTCATGGTTGCTTCCTCGCCACCCCCCTACAGACATGTAAACAACAAACAGCAATCGTCATGCAGGATTTCTTGTTTATGGGCAAGGCCTTCACCTTCTCAAGCTGGAGTCCTCCTCCATCATGCAGGACAGTTTCTCATACATACATATATACAGTATATATATGTAAATGATAAATAGAACATTATCAGGTGTATCCTCCTGACCTTTATTTTCATGAAGAATGGGTGTAAGAGGCCGAAGCCCAGTGGAGTCTCTGTTCCGGAAAGTTCTTCTGCAGCCTGGAAAGCCCCCGGGAGCAGCTCAGTTACCTCCCTCCTTGGCCACGCTGTTGCCTGGCTCTCCAGCGACCCCTTTTACACCCAGAAAGACGCCCGCATCAAAACATGCCCCCCCCCCACCCCGAAGACAGGCGAATGGACGGCCACGGGGAGCACTTCACGGTTCACGTGTGTGCGATTATTGCAAGAACGGGACAACAAAAAAACAGGAGTGCTAGTGGGGCCGCTAGGTATGTGTGGATTTTTGTTTCTTTTTCAGGGTCCATCTCCATCATTGTGTGTGTCCCCAGCCCATGTTACACAGCAGCAGCACTCACAGCCCCCGCTTCGCCGTGCAAGAACGCATTTCTCACCATTGTCTGCTAATTCACATGTTTAACAGGGCTAATATCACCTTTACTGCCACCTTGGTGGGGGGGGGGAGGGGGGAGTCCTCTTTCTTTTTCTTTTTTCTTTTTGGCTCAATCCCAACAGTTCCTGATGCTTTGCGGAGGAGGTGGCACTGAGTCAGACATGCCAATTTTATGCATTTAATTGTCGGAAAAACACAGATTAGACACAATTTCTTAAAAAAATAAAGAAGGAATGAAGACATTGGTTCATGAATATATTAAACATTATGTGTCTATGAGCCCATTCCTGGAGAGAGCTGTGTGTCTAATGCCAGTCCTTGTGGCACTTTTTGCCCACTGAAGACACCAGCCACGTAAAACATCCCAACATATTGTAAATATATAGTGTAAGAGTATTTATCCATCCCACCAATCAAAAACAGCTTTATTACCTCATGCAGACTCATAGGAACCAATAGAATTCCAACATGTTCTATAGCTTAGAGTGCTCACTTACTACCTCTAAACAATATCACTACCATGTTGTTTTTTTGGGGGGGGGATTTTTACTTTGTATTTTATTTAGTTTATTTGATTGCATCTTGTAATAAACTCTTCGTTCCACTTCATGTAATCTAATGTATATTTTAATCTTTTAAGAAAACTAAGTTGCTTTCTTGCAACTTTAAAAAAAAAAAAAATGATTATGATGATAAAGAGAATGTGTGGTGGGGGAGGGGCGAGCGGTGCCCACGAATTAACACCAAACAGTTAAACTGTTGTACATACGGACAAACATTTTGAATGTTACTCATCTTGTTACTAATTCATGCAAAAAGAAGAAGAAAAAAACGTAATAAAAAACAGCTGTAATGCATAGAGTTTTCAGTATTCAGAAATATACATTCAAGCTCTGTCTGACAGGGTCCAATTTTGCTTTTTTTGTATTGTATGTGATTCTAAAACTGATAAAGTCATGGAAAGATTATTTGTGGCAGTGATTCTAATGTATTAAAAATGTTTCGTGTTACTTTTTAACCAGACGACACCCTGGACTGAAAAGTCTTCCCTGTGGTAGTTGTATGTAGTTTCAAACATGAATAAACTTTTTGCTTTCATGAATGATGTGTCCTGGAATTCCTGGGTGAAGGTTTCGGCGAGCATCTACTCATAGAAGCGTATTTGGGTATCTGTCACACATAGCTACTGTCTGTTATACAGCACAAGCCACTGTGAGTGCAGGCCAGCAGTCACATGATCACGTCTTATCACGAGCCGCACTGAAGTCGCTTACCTGATACCGGATCGGGAAGCAGGTGTCAGGTGACAAGCATTTATATCCACATTTGACAGAATAACCACAGCAATCGTCTCCGATCTACCCCTCACACAACAGAACAATGAGAAACACGGGGGTTGTTCTCCGGCGGTGTTCAGGGGTGTGAGGACCCAGCCAAATCAGCGAGAGCAGCCTGTCACACGCAGACAGCCCGTGACAGGATGGCACTGATCGTGCAGATCGCAGAGCAGGCCTTCTGACAAGCGCAGCCAAATCAGTCGTCACATGTAACCAAACTGTGGGGATCAGCATGGATCTGTGCTGATCCTAAACTGTGGATTATCATGAAGAAACAAGCCACAGTCATAGCCACAGTCGTTTCTTTGAATGCCTACAGTAAATGTTCCTCCCTCACAGCTGCTAAGGGCAGAGTGAGCACCCAGGAATTTGGGAGAGAGCGACAGATTAGATGTGGTAAAAGTCACCCGAGAGTCCTGAGGAGAGACCAGAGGAATTTAGGGCCCAGCTGAAACTGCAATGTGCTCTGGGATCTTCACCGTATGACGAGATTAACCCAGTGGGTGCATCTGTAAGAACAGCACAAGAGGTGGAAATGGCTTTGTGGGGAGCCGGGTGCGGTCCCACGTGCTGCAGATAATGAAACTCGGCTGACCCAGACTGGACTAATTAGCTTGTTAGGGTTAACTAGGGTCAGCCTAAAAGATTCAGGGAGTTTTTAGGCACCTGGAATGCTATATTTTGGATTTTGTTAGATGAGTGATTTAGTTCTGTTGTTTTCCTTTAAGGTTATTTTTTTGCCAGAAAACAGAGATACCAGACTTCCAGCTCCATCACCTGCAGCTTTATAGGGCGGGAGATGTAGGCAGGGCAGTGACTGGGTTATAGACAGATACCAATTATGAATCTCTCGAGAGGAGCAACTGAGATCATTACATATTTTCTTGATGTGGTCAGTTAAGGTGGATCTTTCCAGAGGATTTACAGTGCTCCTGTGACCTTGAACGATTTGCTTGGTACACCAATATTAAGGATTCAACCAGCCAGGGAAGGGCAGAGTAATTAATATTATCCTAACTGTCAAAAAAACAAAAGAATTTACTGGCAGGAGCAAAGGCCAGTGAAGAAATAAAGATGCTTGGAAGAAGATCTGGAAGCAGAGAGAGAGCAGACTGATCGGGACGAGCCACTGGATACGGCCAAGCAGGCGGGCAGGACTGGCACTACGGGGGCGTCTGCGTGGCGAAGACAGTGGGCAGAGCTCTGGGCAGATGGGCACCAGCCTCCATGGCTTTGCCTGTTTCTTTCAAAGGGACCTTTGCGCTCCGCAGACGTATAAGTGGAAAGACAGGCTGAGACCCCGGTAATGAACCGGCGCCTTGGTGACCGCGGATTAGCCGACTCAGGAAAATCACCTAATCAAGGTTAAATGGCCGGGAAACGGCGCACTGCGCATGCTGTCAATGCACGCTGCATACTTACCTAAAGTATTATCGTTATTTCACGTCAGCGTTTTGCCTTTTCTGTTATACATGTCACACGTATGAATTTTTCATAGAAAACGTGTTTACTGCAATCTGTTCCGCCTCCTGGGACTGCCAGTCGCATAGTCAGAATCGGTGTCATTGAGTCTTCTTGTCCGGAAGCAGAGACCCCTGAAAGACGTAGCAGTCCTTTGCACCCACTAGGTGACTCACTGCGTAATGAATATTTCACTTCCTCTTTAGCGTGCTGGCTTAAACTCACTTAGGACCATGGCAGTGGGCTCACTGTTCACTATATATTTTCCTGAACATATATTTTTTCCTCCTTAGCTGTTAAGAACCGTATTTTATAATACCTTTTGGCCATCATGTTGCACTCCATACTTTGTGTTCACTCCAGAGCTACATGACTCCTCATTCTTTCTGGTCATATTCACTGAATTTGTTAATACGCCTACTTTCTAATTGTACAAATAAGGACTTACATGCATGTAAGGATATGGGTGACTAGCAAACTGAAATTTTTAACAGATGTTCTTATCAATAGCAATGCACACTTGAGGAAACAGGGTCAGACAGTCCCTGGAGTTATTAAGGATTAAGGACCTTGTTTAGACAAGCTTGGGATTTGAGCCAATCACCCTCTGGTTTCAAGCTAAGCCACACAATTAGTGTGGGTTTTGAAGCTGTGGGAAGAATCCCACTAACCTGGAGGCGAACTGACAAAACACACACTGCCTGACTGAGGCACCTTGCTGCTCACAACCTATATTAATGATGTTATACTACATTTATATCCAAAGTAGTGCATATTTTTGAGAAAGCAGAATCTGACAGTCCCTGGGGCATTAGGGCCTCACTTAAGGGCCAAACAGTAAAACCGCTCTGTTGACCTTGGAACTGATGACCTTCTGATCACCAGCACAGTGGCCTAACCCGCTGCACCACACACCGCCCTCATGGCTGTTAGAAATACCAGTGCGATGAGGGATAAAGGGTAAGGTGACGACAGGAACAAGGGAGCCATAAAACACAGCAGAATGAAGCCCATGTAATGCTGGCATTTGACCTTTAGCCAAAACACACTGACGCTCATACTCGACAAGTGCAGCCATAGCGCTTGTGAAGAAACAGTGCACGAGTCTTCATACTAAAAGGCGGAATTTCAAATGGCCGTGAAATCCAATAACCTTGGTAAAGATACGCACCCCCCCCCAGCCCAGTGACCTTGATAAGCCCCCAAGGCTCAGATGAGTCAAATAGCCAGGAAGTCCATTAGTCGCATCCTGCTCCTCATGATTACGGGAGCGTTCGTCCCCTACTTAATGTATAAGCTTACTAGTGTAACAGAAATACCACAGAGACAATATCACAGAGGACCGGGCGAGTAAATACCGCGACACATTCAGTCCGGAGCAAAGAGAAGCAGGAATTACATGCGTTTTGTTCCTGTTGTGTCTTGGCAATAAGATGCGGCATGCGTCAGTTTCGGCGCTGTTCATTCTCTGCACGCTTTTGGTGGCAGACAGCCGTGCCACGCACTTTTAGCTGCCAAAGCCCGGTTTTGTCCCTTATAAAGAGGGCGACGACTGGGCACCCCTCCACGCACTCCTCATCCCTAGCCGAGTCCCTCTCCCGTTTTTTGGCGGGAATGGGTCTCCTGGAGGACAGATAAGGAGGGAATATTTATGATTATGATGGATGGGGGGGCGCCCACCCAGACCCGGTCCCTTTTAAACAAACATAAGAGGAAGTGGCCTCACCAAACCGCTGGCCCAGGAGCTCGTGTTCACCGTTTTCCTGCGGGATGTATCCTCTGTTCTTGACCTGGTAGCAAGGAATAATGATGCACTCTACTTGGAGTTGTTCAAAACCAAAGCCTCACTAGCATTGACATAATTCTTCCAGGTAGCTACGGCAACAACAGCGACCAGACTAATGTACACAACCACAGTGGGAGCAGGTGGAACAATCGATAGAGACACCAGCAGCCCTCCGATCAACCCAGACGCCCCCCCCCCCGCCCCAGCTATATTCTTTGTTTTTCCCAAGGGGGTGTCGTGTCCTTTGCTCCACATGCTGCACTTTAAATAAATGGGGTCTAGACTGTGGTTTTTATATTACAAAGGAAATTCTCATTTTTAAGAAATGATCAGGTTTGTATTGTCATGATAGGATTAGTTTTGCTTTATATTGACAATCATTCATCTTGGTCCTCTGTTGTATTATTTCATACTTTTATATACTTTTCATAACAGTCCTGATTCATTTATGTGACTGTGCTACAGTCCTGAGAAGCCTTTCCACTTATAGGTAGGCTTATACTGTAGGTAGGCTACCATTTGAGTTTCGAGGCTCGACTGCAGAGATGGAGACTCTAGCGAACTCGGTCTGGGGGTGATGCCGAAGCCTGGAAGCCGAGCACAATTAGCCAAAATGGCAACCGCTTCTTAGCTACATTAGCTGCGCGTTTGTACCAGAAAGACAAGTCGCTGGTTACCGCTGTGAGATAGAAACTGACATCCACGATTCCCTGTTTCCCTGCACACCTCTTGGGGAAGCCACGCTGGGATTTGTCCCAGAGGAGGGGAAGGCAGCCGTGTTTATATATGCTGGGAAAAGGCAGCTCTGTCACTGAAGTGTGCTGCGAATAAGCATGGCAGGACATGACTTTGTTCGTTTATATGTACATATATTTAAATAAATTCATAATTTTTAATGTTTGTGTATATGTGACATATAAAAGAGAATGCGGAAATGAAAAAAGGAACAGTAAACGTTTAATGGCTTCTTCCATTTTATGTGCATTTTAGAAGCGATGCTGAAGGACTCTCATTGGAAGTACATATGAAGCTACCATGTGGGCATCAGAAACACACAATGTGAAAATAAACTCGCAAATGGACTCTGTGGACAAGCCACTCGCCAGACATCTCCTAACCACGGAGACTAATTGGGCAAATATGTTTAAATCAGCAAAATTGACCAAAAGACCTTTAGAATGAGAGAAGTTACATTTGTTAAAAGAGATGCCTATTAGACAGCTCTCTAAGCTTCATTAAAGACAACATTTGCCAGTGTAAAATTCACCATGAAAAGCATGCATCATTAAATATGGAAATCCTGAATTTTATTAGCAATCTGCTAGATCTTAGCTGACGCCAATTAAATAAAAGGAAGATATCATTTATTAGGGCCGAGTTCATATTCTGTTAAATACAAAATGTAATTTTCGCCTGTTTTTGATTTATTGCCAGTGGTGGATTGTTCAAAGAGCCATGTTACATTTCAATAGAAAAATATTGTTTATGCATTAAATTTTTAAACCGCTCTTATTGCCTGGCACTGCTCACACCAAATGAAAGTCTTATGATTTAAAACATAAATTAATAAACACATTTGGGGTGCAAAGAGGGAGCCGAAGCTGCTATTTTTCACACAGATCCTTTAATATTTCATGCATTCCCCCGTGTGCTTAGCGCAGCGCTGGCCCAGGCCGCCCGGCTCTCATTGTGATCTCGGGCACCTGCTTCGTCCCCTGCAGCCTGACGCCGCCGGAAAACGGATCGCTCTCGCTTTTATTTCCTCGTCACCGAAAACTCTTTTGCAGTGAGAATATCACGGAGCGATATGCTGCCCCGGTCGCGGGAGCGGCGAAGCCCAATGCCGCGTCCCCGCTGCCGTGCACATCCATCTCCGATCATGTCCCCGTTTGCGGCGGATTACGCAAAACCGACCTGCATTTTTGCAGTCGCTGATCGGTTTAAAAAAATGGATCGATGCTCAGTAGAGAAAAAAACGCGAAGGACTTTTGCCCCAGCCTGGTATTCAGTTCGAGAAAAGCCGGATTCATTGTGGTTTTTCTGGAAGACGCCCCCCGATTCCCATTTGCGCAGTCTGATCCAGAGCAGTCTGCTCCATAGCATGATAAGGACATGCAGCACCGAGCACTGGGATCGGCAGTCAGTGTGTACAGGCTTACAGAGGGATGCAGCCGGCCTGCTCGCCATTAAACAGAGCACCGATGTCCGCTAAGTGAATTACGTGTGTAAACATGCAGATGTTGCAGGCTCCTGATTGTAGACACTGGTAGAGTTGTGCTAAATCGCCTTTTTTATAGACTCAGAAGCAAGTTTATCATGCCGAGCAAGGGCGTAGATTTGCTCTGGACATTGGTGGCGACCTATGTATAAGTGGATTAAATTATTGGTGGGGACATTTCAATGGTCGGAGGATATTGGTGGGGACACGTCCCCTCCGTCCATCCTAAATCTACGCCCCTGATGCCGAGTACTTGTGCAACGAATTATTATTGCCATCTTTGGCGCTGATATTGTAAAGAGCTTACTACCAAAAACAAGCCCAGTAGAGCAAATGAAAACTCGGGGCTTTTAAATGCAATCAGCATTGCCAAAAAATATCTACAATAATTATTATGACCTCATTAATTAACATACCACTCCCTGACTTTATTAATTAGCATAAGCAAACTGTAGCTGCAGTGTTAAATAACCTGATAATTAGCTACATAATTACCAGAATAATTATTCCCTTTTTGTAGCTAAGTGTAGGTCTGTTGCCTCTCACGTCCAGGGTTTGGGGTTTGAAATGTCCTCCTGAATTTGTATGGGTTCCTTCTCATAGTTGAGACACGTTATTAGGTTAATTGGTGTTTCTGAATTGCCCAAACTGTGTGCATGTATGTGCCCTGCGGTGGACTGGCATCCAATCCAGGATTGATTGGAGTAATGTTGTCTAATCAGGCTTGAGAACCGTTTTCTCAGCCCCTGGGGAGTGGAGGGGGGGGGTAGGTTCCGTCGAGAACCCCATGGAGTCACATGCTTCAGATCTTCAAAGGCCTTTGTAATTAGCTGCAGGACCCCTGGTGGAGAACTACACAGCGGGCCTGCTGCACTCAGGCTGACCGTATCCACCATGACTCCCAGGCTTCACTCGCCGAGTGCCCGTTGAATGGAGGTGCCTTCATTTAACGACTGAATACAGTTCTAACTTTAATATCCATTTTCAGGCGGATTGAATTCCGACCCTATTCTTCTCAGCAGTGAGCTGAAATAAAGAAATATGAGGGCATACAGAAATATGTTGATTGGTGCTTGTTAAAGTATGATATATGACTCTTTTGGAAAGTACTGCTATCTGAAAGTCATTATACTTCTCCTTATCCCAGGACCACGGTGAATACCACGTCAGACTCGAAAGGAGGAATGTCCCGCTTTTTAATACGTGAATATAAATGGACCAGTTATTTTAAAATGAGTGTGTGATTTATTGCATATACTTTGTCAAATTAAGTATACTTTGGGACCAGCCGTTAAACTGGAGCTCTGAAGTTTTGCACTCTACTTCCTTTCACACTTTGTTCACAATTACAAACCATCACGGAATGATTAATGGAGATGAGAGGGACCTCACCTGGCCGACCAGACACGTGAGCACACGTGGGCAGATACACGGGAACATGCAGAGACTGCTGATCTCTGGCCACACGCCCAATCTTCACTTCGGTCCTTGTGTCCTGAGTACCTCATTTTAATAAATGACGGTGACTGTCAGGCTGCACTAATGACCAGGGGTCAGAACCTTGATCTTTAACCGTGTATAACTGAGGTTCAGCCAAAATCATTAACTGTAACCGTTTATGATTTCAGGGCAACTTGAACTTTAAACTGGTAACTGTAAACTACCAAAATTACACTGTATTACACTGTAACTATTTACACCTGAGGTTTGGCCAAAACCTTAAACTGAACCCATTTATGACCACTTCAGGTTGAGGTTCGGCCTAAAACATAAATGGTTATGATCGAGGTTAGGCCAACATTGCTAACCGCAAACGTTCCTGGTTGAAGTTTGGCACCCGGACTGTTCGACGCTGGCAGAGATGTGGCCGGCTCTACATCACGCCGTTCAGGCGTCAGCGGAAGGAAAACTCGAACCCGCCCCCCCAATGGGATGGTGGCTTATCTTACCTCACCGGGTAATGGCAGGTCTGTGAAGGCTTCTGACAGGAGACAGATGTTCTGCTTACCTCTCAGCAGAAGCATGTCAGCTCTGCGGCACGGAGACTAGGTCAAGACTTCCTACTCCACCCTCCAAACCCCAACACAGACCTCCCACCTTATGCCAAACCCCCAATGGGTGTCCCTAGCGCCCCCCCCCCCCAGGATTCCTTCATTACTGGCCACAGATCTGCAGCCCCAACCATAGAGCCGGAATCACACGCAGTGGGTTGCCCTTAAAAGGAAATTTCAGGGAGTCAGCCCCCCCTCCTGGATCTAACTGTAAAAGAAGACTCTCAGCTGCTAAAAAAATTTGAGTTCTGCAGTAACGTACCATGCTGCCTGCTGCAGTCCGTTTGTGGTGGATTTCAGAACTTTGACGGGGGAGGATAGAGGGGCTGCTCACATGGAAACCCCCCCACTGGCCACCCCCCGCCGCCTGATGACTCGGCCCCATGCCGTGGTGCCACTTTCCCCTGGGGCTGAATTGACAAATAAGGGCTGGTTATCCCTGATTGGGCGATTACTCTGTCACATGCTTCTGTGCCTGTGTGGAATTCCTCCTTTCGACGGCCTTTCAGGCTGACGGACCTCACTCCTCTGGGTACTTTCGGCACCTGTGCCCCAGCCCCACTCAGTGGCGAGCCCCGTGTATCTTTACATCACAGGGTCCCCAAACTTGCCATATCACTTCATCTCTCTCTTTAGCTGAAAGCTGATTGGCCCCTGCAGTGGCCCCTCCCCACTCATCAGCACATCATTAACTAATGATAAAGTTGCCCCCTCTGTATTAATTATGGCCCCTCTTATATCCCCCTCCTTAAAAAATCCTAGAACGTTCTTCTTCCCCTCCACATGGCTCCACATTACTGACAGTTTTACCTGCCATATTTTCTCTGAATGGTCTATGATGCAAGGAAGCTGTCCCCATGTGCATATATATATATATATATATATATACATATATATATTTTAACAGAAGTCTATTAAATTACTATTGTAGGGCGAGTCTACTTTCCTTGGCTGGATTGCATTTCAGTCATAATCAGCGTGGCTCAAGGCACAGGTGGCTGCTTCAGGCCTAGAGACCACCATACCTCCCCCCACCTCCCTAATCTGAGCAGCATTTCAAAATGGGAAGGAATATGCCAAATTACAACTAGGTTTTAACAAAAATGTACGTATGGCCAGCCTTGGTTGTAATGACATTCTCAATTGTGTGTTCAACCCCCCCAGACCCTGCCCGAGTCGTGAATATGCCATCGGTCATCTACGTCGCGATAGGACTGCCAGGATATATCCGCTGCCCGGTGGACGCCAACCCACCCGTGACATCAGTCAAGTGGAAGAAAGATGGCCTTCCTCTGAGGGTTGAGAAGGTGAGCCAGGTGTGGGGGGGGGGTCGTCAAAACCGGCTTGGCATAACAGGCCATAGAGAGTGACTGGGACCCTTCACAGATGTGCGGTCAAACACCGAATTAACGTGAGTATCACCAGGAAGTGGGTTGACGTGGAATGTGGGGCCGTTCGCGGAGGCCGACATTATGTGGTGTTTACTTACAAAAGAAGAAATTCTTTCTTACAATAGAAGCACCTTGGAAGTACTGTTCTGTTTCTCTATTCGTTTGACCCGTTTCACTTATATACTTATCCTCCAAACCCATGAATTAATCTCAGCAGAGTGCGGATAAGGCTATCAGCACTTTACTCCACCTACCTTAACTGGGGCCTGTATGTAGTTCGCTGGGATAGGATGCCGTGATCAAAAGCCCGCTGATTCAAATCCGGGGGTTGGCAGAGTGATTTTGCAATTGGGCCCTTGACGTAGGCCCTTGCTCCAGGGACAGTCTGACCCTGTTTTCTCGAGAAAATGCACGTCGCTTTGGATGACAGTGTCTGATAAATAACATTTAAGATAAATATTTAGCAGACACCTTTTTCCAAATTGGCGTTCAAGCAAGAGAGAACAAGGCCGGTCAGTGTCCCCAGAGCATTCGAGGTTGCACACTGCCCGGTGGTTTGCTGGACTGTAAGGAGAGAAAGCCTCTGATTGGCTACTGCTGTTTCACTGCCTGCCCCTTTCTCTGACAGTACCCTGGCTGGAGCCAAATGGACGATGGGAGCATTCGCGTGGCGGAGGTGACAGAGGATTCTCTCGGCACTTACACTTGTGTGCCTTACAACGTCCTGGGTACCATGGGACAGTCCCCCCCAGCCCCCCTGGTGCTAAAGGTACCCCCTCCACCCCACATTTGCACGTCGCATCCTCTGCTGTGATCATGGAACCTCTGACCCTCCGGCTTGTTAATCCACAGGACCCCCCCAAATTCTCGGTGGTCCCTGGAGGGGAATATAGGCAGGAGGCTGGGAGAGAGCTGGTCATCCCGTGTGAGGCTGAGGGAGACCCCTTTCCAAATATCACATGGAGGAAGGTAGGCCCCCCCACCTGAATTTGTTAAGGCCTTAATAAAGCTATCCTTTCAATAATTAAGTGCACCGTTTGTCACTGTAATCAAAGGTCCCCATAATAATGTCAGTGTTCCACTGTCTGGTGACATGAGTGCATGCTGAATGTCAGTGGATCTGTGTGATTTTCCTTACTGCCGCCAGACCATGAAGGTGTTGAGGTATTCATTAGCTTTCTGTTGAACTAGATTTTTTCTCAAAAAATCCCTCAAGCATGTTAGATAAGTAGACAGATAGATAGATAGATAGACAGACAGACAGACAGATAGATGGATAGATAGTAGAAACATTTTTAAGTAGCAGTACATAATAAACAACAATAAACAGTAACAGTATAAGTAATGTCTGAGGAAGTGGTTTTCAGATCAGAGAGGGATGTTCTCCACGTGCACACACATCCGTCTGGGACCTTAGCCTGTGTACAAACACGCGCCACCTAAAGAGGCTTCTCTCTGGCAAAGGTAGGGAAGCCCAGCCGAAGCAAGCACAACGTCCTACCAAGAGGCAGCTTACAGTTCAAATCCCTCAGCAAGGATGACCACGGAGAGTGGGAGTGTGTCGCCACCAACGTCGCCACGAGCATCACTGCCAGCACGCACCTCCTAGTGATCGGTAGGAGCGCCTGCCGCCACTCGCTTTTCTGACGGCTGCATGCGTTTGGCCAAATGGTGGAACGTATAGGATAGTGTCTCCCAATCCCATCCTCTGGGACCCACAGACAGACCATGGTTTTGCTCCCTAACTGGCAAAAGTGTGGAATGTCTGGCAGGGAGATCGGAAGGAGCAGAAACGTGGACCGGCTGTGGGTTCCCGAGGACTGGATTGGGACATGCTGGAATAGGTCTTTACATTAGGTGATTCTCGTCAAAGAAAGTAGAATTGAGAGTGGAAAAAGATGCAGGGGTGTGGAACGCTCAAAGTGTCAATCGTCATGGCAACAAAACGCAGCGGCGGTGAACTCTGATTGCTCGGCCCCGGTGAAATCTGACAGATGGGAAGGTGGTGTTTAGAGAGCGATTCTTCAGGTCGGCCGGGTGGTGTTGACATTTGGGAGATACAGACGAGCAAACATCTGCCTCGTGCCCAAACCTGGCTCGAAAAGGGCTGGCCAAGTCATTTCAACCAGGCGAGAAGGAGTTTAACTAGAAAACATGAACATGAACACATTTGGGGACATTTGTCCAGCCACAATGAGGACTCCATCTTAGATTAGGGTCACCTTTACTGCCATTGTACAGCATAGGTATTCAGACAGCAAAATGCGATTCGGCGTTTGGCCAAAAGTGCAAAAGTATCACAGACATGGGGCATGGTGCAGCCGGGAAAAGTTAGGCAAACACACACTTGGAAGATCAGAAAATAAGAACATAAGAAATTTAAAACAAGAGGCCCATCAAGCTCGTTTAGGGAGAACTCAAAGATGTTATCTTATCTAGCTCTGATTTAAGGAAACCCAAGGTTTTAGCTTGCACTACACTAACAGAAAGACTATTCCATACTCTAACTACACACTAAAAAAAAAAGTAAAAAAGTTGTTTCTCAACTCCAGTTTGAAATGTTCTCCCACTAATTTCCAGCTAAAGCCACAAGTTCTCTTATTTGAACTAATATTGAAGTAACTGTTTATTTGGACAGCATCCAGACCTGTTAGAATCTTATAGACCTGGATCATGTCCCCCTTAGTCTCCTTTGCTTGAGGCTGAACAGATTGAGCTCAGCTAACCTTTCCTCAGAAGACATTTCTTTTAGCCCAGGAATCATTTTTGTAGCCCTGCGTTGAACCCTTTCTAAGGCAGCAATGTCCTCTTTAAGGTAAGGTGACCAGAACTACACACAATATTCTAGGTGGGGTCTTACTATAGAATGGCATAGTTTTAACATTACCTCCCTTGACTTAAACTCCACACACGTGGATATGTAACCCAGGGTACATATATCAGGACATAAGGGTTTAGAACTAAAACAGAACCATATAATAGACCTACATTGGGCACTGGGCAATACAGAGGAATACTCGCGGAACACGATGATGAACTAAAGAACAGAGCAGATGCGAGCACTTAAATACAAACAGGTAACAGGCTTACAAGCAGGCAGGTGTGACACCTGACTCAATTACTCAATTACACTAACAATTAGCAAGTAGATAAACTAGGGAATTGTAACAAATGTTAAAACTAGGAAACATCACTACATACCGGGAATTAAACACTAGGGCTATTGACGCAGAACACAAGCAGGGCAAACCAAGGACCGATGAACCAAAATAGAACACAACAAGCAGAAAGCCAATAACTAATCAATTGACGAGGCTGGCCCAAGGTCTGCCTCAAACCCATGACTGGAGGATACTAGTGTCAGAGCCACACACTCAACCCAGGAAGCTAAGCGGCGGTCCAGGAAGTTGGAGGAACACACAAGGGTTTTCAGAGAAGGAGTGACAAGCTGTGATGGCCAGCAACATCTGCTGGCCAAACGGGGAAGAGACACTAAGGGCAAGACCAGATAGGCACTGAGCCTGACAAAAGTGCTACAGACAGCTGTACTATGTATACATGTGTGTGAATAAATATAGAATGTACATCTATAGCAGGGCCGCTCATTCCTGCTCCTGGCGATCTACCACCCAGCCCTACCCTTAACCATAAATAACCAGACAAAATACAAGACTTTTAGCATTTTTAGTTTTTTTATTGCAGTCACAGATTTTTATAAAAATGTTTCCCCAGTCCCCACAACGTCCAAATAACAAATGTAATATATACATAACTCACACACACATAGTATGTTAAAATAGGTATGAAGTGGGTGGTGGTGTGCTGCCCATGTTATTGGCAGGTGTGGGTAATTAATTTTTAGTGGTGTTCCGAGTTCAGCATATTTCATAGGACCAAATTACAATTAGCTCAACGGGACCCTCTTGGGTCTCAAGCCAACAACCGTCAGCTTTTCAGTCTGTATCCTTCACAGCGTCTGGCTCCTCAAAGACCTTCACGGTGTGCATGACGTTTGCTCTTTTACTAGTGTCTGGTTCACTAACCGCGATTCAGCTGCTCGCTATTTAGGTGCTATTCCATCTATGCTCACCTTAGGTCTCTTTCCTTGACCTGAATAGAATATGGTCCCGTCCCTCAAGCCCCGTTCTGCCTTAATAGAGCATCAATTTATGACTGATACGGAACGAAACGGCCCAAAATTCCTGCCGGTAAGCAGTAGGAAGAAAAAAAAAAATGTGTGATTAGTGGATCGTCTGAAAAATAAATGCTTGCTCTGCAGAACACCCTTGGAGGGAGTTGGTTCATAATTTTTTTTTGTTTCAGGAAGCGATTCCCCAAACGTTTGTAGACGTCGTTAAAGTGAGATTTTATATCAATGAATTACAGTCTGGACAATTTTTTATGTCGCGACCTGGTATAAAGTGACAAGGTCACCCACTGAAACGGAAGTGTCGGGGAGAAGCTATTCCTTTCCTGCTGCATCAGGCCGTCTGCGTTTAACTCCCACGGGCCTTTCTGCGGTGGCGTCTGCGCACCGGGGGTCAGTAATTAATGCATCCAGATGCTTTCGGGGGTGGGGGGACCTTCTTGAAGTTGTGAGATAGCAAAGGTGAGGCTGTGACTCCGGCGGTATCCCACGATCCTCTTGTCTGGGTTCTGTTTAATCTGACACGGTAACGGGACGGCACCACTATCTCTGACTCTCAGCATGGGGGATGGTGGAATTGAGGCCTATTGAGTCTTTAAGAGCATGGGGAGTATTGGTGGGGCTTAGCGACCTGGTTGTGAAATTTGCAGAAGCTTTACGATACCCTCACCCCCCCTCCGCTAATTATGAGCGAGTGCAAGTCTGGTCTAGGGAGATGATGAATAAATGATTTAACAATGTGCGATGTTGGTCTCGTGACAGTGTTGACACTCCGGAAGCCACCGATAATAAACATCTAATTATATCTGCAATTCTTTTAACAAAAACAGTCTTCCAGTTTTCGGGGGAACCCCGAACCCTTGTAGAAAGCCTTTAAGAGTACAGCTACAGATACTCAATACCTTACAAATTACAAGTGATTCTATGGGATCATAATTTTTTACATCTCTATGTACACTTATCGGAATTTAATAGAACCATAATTTTGCAGGTCCCAAAGGTTCCACCGAAATAGTTATATTTATTTATGGGCGGTCTGGGTAAATTGCCATCGTAGTCATAGCAACCAATATTCTTCATCAACATGAAGGTTTTATTACTTAATCTAACAGCGCTGTAAGTAAGTATCAGGAGATTTGCCAATTGTTTTTCTCAGCTGTAATTAGTTAGTACAGTAAAACATGTCTGTGTTCTTTAAAGCATTTGATATATAAATACTGTACATATAATCTCTGGCTCTGCTGGGACTGAGTCCAGTAACACTTATATCAAGTGTCTGCCTTGCACAATTATGCGTAACATTTTATTATGTGGAGTGTTTCATTGGTTCTGGTTGACGTGGTCCATTTTGTGCACCCTGCCCCTGCTAGGCACAAGCCCTCATGCCCCGGCCAACGTCCATGTTTCAGCCTCGACGACCTCAGCCAACGTCTCCTGGGAGCCCGGATACGATGGCGGATACGAACAGACATTCTCAGTCTGGTACGGCCATGTGTGAGTCATCCCAGCATGCTTTGCTTTCTGCTCCTTTCCTAACCGTTTTGATTTTTTCCTGAGCTTTGTCCCGCTGGTGTGAGGCTGAGGTGACCCAGGAGTGGACGGTGGAGTTAAGGTTAGGGTTAGGGGTAACACACCTGGCCAGAGTGGGATGGAGGCGGGGAGAGTCAGACACACACCAGTAAAGGTTTCTGTGTCATAATTAGTGTGTCTGACTATTGGGGCCACCAATCGATGTCATCATGAAGACATCTACCTGTGCGACCAGAATTTTCATCCACTGTCTAGAAAGCAGGGGCATGGCTAGGGAAGTTTTAGGGGGGGGGGGTTTAAATAGTATGCTCTCATGTTTTTCTTATATTCAGACCCTCTAAAGGCTTATTCATGCATACCTTGGACGTCGGGGCTGGGAGTGACATTTCACCCAAGTTAATGGCTTTCTGTTAAAACAAGTCGGAAGCCATTTAACAATACCAGTTCTAGCCAGGCTAATTGTTAGCCATTGTTAGCGATACCAGTTAAAACAACGCATTATGTGGTATTTTGTGCATACAAACATCGTAGAAACATGTCCAGAGACAGAGGTCGGACAGTTTTGTGTGCATGATCGACTTAATGAGGCACAAATAAGACATAAATGCAAATAAACAGTATACTACTACAACTTTCACTTATGTTGCTGATGGGCTGCCATCTTGAATTCTGAGGTCGGGTTGGGGAGCTTCCTCTGACTTTCCGAGTCAGTCAGACTTCCCTGTACAAATCCTGTACAAATCCAATGCACCATACACTCTCCTGCTAGAAGCTTATTTCTTAAAATCTTGTCCAATATTTGCCTCTCTTGGAGGGTTTCACTAGGTCTAATGCAGTCAGTTTATGTCCCCTAATACATAAACGTAAGTGTCCACAGCACACACATTGGGAGAGAGACTAGCAAGAAGCTAGTGTTGGCAAATTGGTGGATGCTGGCATTTCATTCGGTACCTGCATCAGCCATGTCTTTCAGAAGTCCAGGCGTTCCCAGATGCCCTGCGGTCAGCCAGGACCTCAAAGGACGAGTGTAGTAGACAAAGTGCACACTTATATATAATCTGGAATTTGTTTAAGCTGTTGTGGGACTTGGCTGTTATGAAACCCTGTGAATATAAAACACCTTATTAAGAGGCAGGGACAATTATGGGCTTCTGTTGTAGGCAATTAGCCCGGTCGTTAAACGTTCCACTGAAAAGTAATAACGAGTTTATGTGATTTAAGGGCAGTGTTGTGTTCTTATGTCATTTGCTGAGGGGGCAGACTCAGTGTAGCTGCTTTGTGCTAATGTTTTCAGACTCCATGTAGCCCATCAGGATGCATAAAGGAAACTACTGATACATTTTATATATATTGTTGACGTGTATGGTTGGCGTCGTTGTGTTTCAGTTTTTCACAGCGCTCGTGAGATACACTATTTTGCATACTGTGTGTCGGCCATGCTGCCTTTTGGCTCAAAGGCCATCATGCCATTTTACTTGCGCATTATTGTATTGAATTAGATTAGAATCGACATTTTTGTCGTTGCACAAAGTACAAGTACTCAGACGACGAAATGCAGACCCAGATATAGAGCAGAAAGTAACTAGGGGGGGAAATGCTGCTTTGTTTTGCTGGAAAGGGAGCTGTTTCTGGGGTGATCTGGTGATATGGCAAGGGCTGGCTCACGGGAAGGGGGTGGTTTCCTGGTTAAGGATTTACGGGAACTGGAGGGCAGGTGGGCTGGCTCAGCGCCGCAGAGTAAGACGTGAAAACCAAAATTGTGGTTTTCATAAGAAAGAGCAAGAAATTAAACTTGGGAGTGCGTGTTAGGTAACAGTATGCACCAAAGCAGTGCTTCAGAGTCAGGGCAGGATCGCAGAGGCTAGACGTCAGAGCAGACGGCACTTTACACCTTCAGTCCTACTGAGGGACCAGTAGAACGAATCAGCACAAGCCTCACAGTCACCTGATTCCCCTTCCCAGGAAGGCCACACCCCCTTCCCTTCTGACAATAATGGAAGTTTCTGTGTGTGCTTCTTTGATGATCCTTATGATGGGTCAGGGTTAACTCTTAGGGGAGGGACTGGGCAGGATGGGAGCGGGGTGGTGGTGACGGGCTGCCTTCTCACCTGCCTCGCCTTCCTCCTTTTCCTCAGCACAGTTTGGCTGCTTCCCTAGCTGGTCCTGCTCTCTTGATATTCTACTGAATATCACTCTTCTGCCCCCCACCTTATTTACATTATTTACCTATTTACAAATATCCCTTCAAGATGTTCTGCCGAATGTTATTCAGGAACTTGTTATTCGTGGGGGGGGGGGGGTCAACTGGGATTGACTCTTATTGCTTATCAAGTTTCAATTACTCACTTATCGCCTAAATCGAAAAATCTGTGTAGTTCACTGTGTAGGCAAAACAGGACGATGATGTCGGTCGCTACATTTCCGAGACGCTGTGTTGGTATCCTAGCAACCGCTGACAGCTGACTTTTGCTATTAGCAAAATACAGCAACAATATAAATTGAATAAAGACGACCAAGTTCAAGTTTACTTATTTATTTATTTATTTATTTATTTGTTTATCAAGTGATTATGGGAATCTAAATCTGTAATCTATTGAAAATTATTATTTAAAATTGAAACGTCAACTTTAATCTAGAAAGATTGCTAGTATCATTATACATTACTTTTGAAGATTAAAAAAATGCTAATATATGTATACAAAATTGCCCTTTGGTATTATGATTGTACTGATAACAGACATTAGCGTTGCAGTACATTATGATTACATGTAGCCTCACAGTGTACATCGGTAGTACGCACTGCAATTTGCAGGACACTGTGAGAATTAGTATACTACATAGTGAGTCAGATTTGCCTTCAAGAATTTGAACATTGCTATAAAATGGCAGACATGCTATATAGTGCACTGTTTCAGTAACAGGGAGTGATCTCGAAAACAGCCCTTGAGTAGCCTCAGATGAGGCGAGCTTGAGGAAGGGAGCGTAACCATGGTGACCACGCTGCCAGGCAGGGTGTGTATGCGTGCGTGTCCATGGGCACGCCTGCGAGCACGAGTGCCTCTGTTTGTGGGCATGTCCACGCGTGCGTGTGTGAGTCGGTGTGGGGGAGTGAGCGCGGCGTGTTTTACCGGGGGGGCGGGCTGACCCCCCGCCCGCACCCTGAGCAGCAGGGGCAGCCACCAACCACTCACAGTTAGAGGTCCTTCAGCACAGTCCGCTCATCTGGCGGCCTGGTTCATCCCTATTCGTCGTGTGCCTTCCTCTCTCACCGATACCGTTCCAGCACATCAGGGCTCGATTAATCCGGTCTAAGGCGCAGCCTGTTGTAAGTGGGGCTGGTGCCGTCTGTGCTCCGTCTCGGGGGCTTTGCCTGGCTGTGCGACAGGCTCGACTTTTAAAGGCGAGTGGACCCGCGTAGAATACTAATGGCGTCCTGGGCTGCCCTTGCTGACTTAAGTGGGGTATCGCCCACGACACAGCTGCATAGTGATGGGATCAGGGTGAGAGGGGGGCTTTCTCGTAGCCCCTCTGGTAATCCCCTCTAAGAATAGATGGTGTCCCCCCTCCCCTCCTCGACCTCCACATACACTGGAAAATAGCGCCCCCGTGCATTTAACGCAGACCACAGTGTGCGTCAATAGAGAACTTTACATGAAATTTGCGGCAGGAGGCAGGCTTATGCCATATCCGGTCCATGTAGCCTGGCCAATTAGACATCATTGCCCAGCTGATGGACAGACAGCTTCACCAATCAGGAACCTCCCCCTTAAGCTGGAGTCAGGACAATGTCAGGAGCTCACTTTGGCTGTCAGACATCTGCTTCGCTCAGACCACCGCCCCCATCCCCATCTGTCAGGCAAGCTGGCATCTGATGCCCCCTCCGCAGCCGCCCTGACAGCCTGACGTGAATGTGCTGGGGCCCCCGCCCACTCTAACAGCAGTCATGCGCGGTCGGGCGACACGCCGCCGTTTTGGCTCCGCGGTGGAGAACGGCGTGTCCGAGTACAGCGTGTACGAGACCCATAAGCATCTTTCTTTAATTCGTCACGATCCTCCATCCGGCTCCAGCTTGCCGTTACCATTACTCGGCTGCCTGAACACTACCAGGCACCCCGGTGATACCTAACACTTGTGCTGCTGAAAATATTTGAAAAATCTGCATTTAAATAACTGGTTCATATCCTGACTGTGGCATGCTGCCAGTCAGAGGCATTGGTAGAAATTCTGCTTCTCCCCCCCGACAAAGTGTAACCTTGAACCCTCTTTTTATTTATTTTATGAATTCAAGGCCCCCTGTACATGCCGGCCCCCCAGAATCTGCCATGGTATCCAAAGACCCTACTCTACTACTGTGCCCCCAGTGCTAGTACGGATAACACATGCATAACACACGAGTAAATAAAGGGAAAAGATGGTGGATGTGGGTTGGGGTGGTCCTCCTAGCATGGCTTGAGGGTGTCCAAAAAGTCCTGAACTATTTCCAGCATGTGAGCACAATCAGATGACTGCAAGTAAACTTGTAAAAATAATAATAATAATAATGGGAATAAATACTGCAAACATTGTGCTTCAAAAATACATCAGTAAGAAGCAACCACTGTTACTAATTCTGCAGCTACTAATGCTCCTGCTCCTAGTTGGAAGATGCAGTAACTCAGAATGAACTGTAGGTGGCAGGGTGGCACCCCTCGCGGGGCACTCAGCGTGTTTGCATGCGCCCAGCTACCTGCCCTTTTAAACGTGTCCATGAGTGTTGCGTGCACTGCTGCGCCGTACCTGGCGGCATGCTTTTCCCTCCATCCCTCCATGCCTGTTCGTGTTTTGTGGCGCAGAGCATTATGGGAAATTGTGCTGTGCACCCAGGTAGTCTGGCTCCTGTAGGATCCGGGCTGTTTAGGAGTCCCACAGCTTCCCTGGATCTGTCAGTCTTTCCCTGCTCAACCCTGTAGCTACAAAAGTGCAGCGTATGAGTTTTTTTTTTTTATCACCAGGCTTTAAATATCTAGACTTCAATATTTTGCCTGCATTTTAATCCTCAAAGTTTTAAAAAATTTGAAACTACTTTGTAAAAGTCATTTGGTATGATATATTTGAATTAAGCTAGTAGATCTTTTTGACCTGTAGATAATTTATTCATAATTATCTTGATACTTTTTGGCTCTATTTCTATGGATGTAAGATCTCCTTTAATTATTCATTAAGTCACACCTAATTTTTAATGTTACTATGGAAATGCTAGCATTTGCTCATCCCTTGAAGTGTCACATGACAGCCCACGACCTTGACCTGGTCACGGCTGTCACATGTGGGGCCTTCTTATTGCAGTGAGGTGACCAGCAGGCATAGTAGAATTTAGTACATTACAGTTTCCCAGCAGAGCTTTTACTTGCCAGCAGGGGGTGCCAAATGCCAAAAGTGGCCCCTACTTTGGTTCTAGCCACAGGGGGCCATGCCCCAGGCTCGCTTTGTGACTCTGCTGGTCAGTGACCCCTCTCGCACTTGTGTCCGACTGTCTCGGATGCCGCAGGGTGAAGAGGGCACAGCTAGGGCCACATGACTGGCTCTCGGTGCCCGTGCCCCCCACTCAGTACTGGCTGCTGGTGCAGGGCCTGGAACCCGAGACGGCGTACCAGTTCAGTGTCCTGGCGCAGAACAAGCTGGGGACAGGCCCGTTCAGCGAGGTCGTCACTGTGAACACGTTAGGTAGGTGGGCCCACCTCCACAGTTCTGGGGTAAGAAACATTGATCATTACCCAATGAATAAAAAAGAAGAAATTTAATCAAAACATTCTCATGAGTTACCCAGTCTGTAAGAAACCCCCAAATAAGCATCTCATTGTACTCAGTACTTGTACTAGTACTCATGATAATAAACCTGTTCAGTCCTTTGAAAATAGTCACAAGTCTTAAGCCTAATATCCTTCGCTGGGGTAGCCACACAGGTTACGACTCTGTACCCGTGATCAGAAGGTCATTGGTTCCAATCCCCTCGCTGGCAGAGTGATTTCCTCATTAGGTCCTTGAGTTCCCCATTGCTCCAGGGACTGGCTGGCCCTACGTTCTCACTTATGCATTGCTTTGTTTTTAACTATTCTCCATAACCTCTTATCCAGTATAATACATCCAAACATTAAACCATCCAGAAGACTTTAAAATAAGATGAATACATATCAGTCATTCATAATTGCAAGCACTTAACTGGGGCTGGTGACATTCGCCTCATAAGAATGTGAAGTCTCACTGTTTCTCTGCCTGTCTGCTTACCCTCTAGTATTTCCTATAAGTACCCCTGAACCACTGGTGCTGCTAACCCCACCAAGGTGCCTCACAGCCAATCGGACACAGCAGGGAGTCCTACTGACATGGATCCCTCCAGCCAATCACACGTCGCCAATCGATCGCTACGTCATGGAGTTCCGCCTGGGAGAGAGGTGGGAGATCCTGGACAGTGCGATCCCACCTGGAGAAACAGAGCTGCTGGCTAGAGACCTTGTCCAGGTAATAATAACATCTTCGCCCTCTTGGCCCCAAGTACACTACTCTGATGTGCAGCTCAATTTGTATAAGTCTGTTTGACGTGCAGATGACTTCTACATGAGAACACATTGACGTTTAACTGGTTTGTGGTTCGTCAATGTGATCCTCTTTCCGGTAAATTCTTTTCTAGTTTAATGGATGTGCAGGAACCTATGTAGTACATGGCTGAAGGATGAAGAGAAACTTCAGAAGATTTCAAGTGTCAGAAAGGCCGTTCTAGGAGAGCTCAGGATCAAAGTAGGAGAGAAAGTATTAGCTGGATTTCAAAAGGGGTTAGTTTTATCCTCTGTGACTATGTATTTCCTGATGAAAAGCTAGAGTGCATTTACATAAACTAAGCTCAGATTTCAGTTATTGGCCCGATGGACGTCTCTACTACTATCAAACAGGAATATAATATGTAGGTAGTACAATGACACTAAAACGTAATATTACAAATGTACAGGCACTATATACCTACAGTACATAGCACAATATACAGCCCTAGGAAAAGGGCACTCTATTTTTTTTGAAAATCTGCATTTTTATATCGTGGTTTAATCCTGTTTCCGCTGGCAGAAGGCCTCACTGTGCTGCATACAGGCTGCTTCCAGGCTCAATGTTTCTAAAACAGCAGTACACAGGAACAAGGTGAAGCAGGAGACACTGAGAACGACCAGAAACCAGCCAGGTAGAGGGGGAAGTGACTCTCTAATGCCGGAGATGGCCATCAACTTATCCGAAAGTACCTCGTGAATTGGAGAATGACCTCAAGTCACCTTGAAAAAGAATGGGGAACATTAAGTGGTGTGAAGTGCACGGCTAGGGCAGTTCAGAACAGGCTCCTAGGATCAGGACTGATGTACCGTAAAGTACTTCAGTAATGAAAAACAGAGAAAATTAGTTTTTTACTGAAAAATGAAAAAATTCCTGAGCTTTATATTCCACTACAACTAAAATGTAAGTCATACATAAAAGTTTGTAAATGCGTTGGAAATGTTATCGTTAGATCCCGAAGTCAGTCCCATCTCTGAAGGAAACAGCATTTCATGGGATATTTTCCTCATGCATCATAAACATAAGCTTTTGCAGGTGTACATGAACACAGATTATCATTTATGTCAAGTCTGAGAGAGGCCTTATTCTGGACTTGGTGCTCGCAGTTCTGCGCATGGTGGCCGCTCCTTACCTATTTATGGCAAACAGCTGGATTTCGTGGGAGCGGTTGAAGTAATTGTCCCACTTGGGATTTCGTATGCGGTGCCCTCCCTCGAGCTTTATTGGCTTTCCTGATTGGCTGGTGCAGTGAGCCATGTTGTCCTTTTGCCTGAAGGTGCATTTTGGCTGTCCTGTTCTTGCCATTCTCTCGGGCCCGGTGGACCAGCTGTCTCACGTCGTTTTGCAAGAAGCACCTAGTATTAAAGGTTCCAGTGGTGCACGGATTGTGAAAATATGTCGCTCTGTCGAAATGGGGGTTTAGCTTCATGCAAATGGTGTCATTTCCTCTTCCAGCGTACCCATGAGTATTCCTTGATGTCTGCTTGTGAGATCACTTCCTCTGGCAGTATACATCTTGAGCGTCAGTTTACATTTCCATGTGAGGTCATGTCCTTTGGCACTGTGCGCGTATGTGTTCCTCTCGCTCTTCTCCTGAGGTCATTTCCTCTGTCAGTATGCCCCCCGAGTGTTCCCTCGTTTTTTCCCCTCATAATGTCACTTCCTGTGCCTTTAAGATGTTAAAGTGTTTCTATGCACAAGATGACCTGCGACCTGGTCTCCATAGTGCCTCCGTGACCCTGCACAGCACGTGGGGGGGGGGGGGGGGGGTACATTGGGGGTTGCCGTGGGCGTAAAGGCTGCCTTCTTTCAAGAAAGAACCGGCCCCTTGCCTCCGCGTTCCGCCAACCTGCCCCCATTC
>JAODKM010000039.1:2285835-2299588 GCA_026780845.1 Petrocephalus sullivani
GGCATGGAGAGAGGCGGGCAGCCGGCCACAGCCTCTGTCAGGAATGCGACCTGGAGATGGGGATACGGCATGGAGAGAGGCGGGCAGCCGGCCACAGCCTCTGTCATTCGTAGCACTTTAATATCGGGCCTTTATTGCGATAGTGGCCTGCCTGCGGGAGTGCTACCCAGGCACACATTCGGCGCATTACTGCTGGTAGTCATGCCACAGCTGGCACCACCCGTGTCACTGACTGGCCGACAATTGGATTGTTTTCGAGCCCCGAATGAAGGGAAGCTCCATTAGTAATGGCGCTGTGGGAGCCTGGCTCCATGTGGCAGGACAGCCAGCTACTGGCCACCACCACAGCAGCTCCTGGCACCTTACGCACAGGGGTGTGAGGCAGGCTCGGCTCGCCACGCCCATCTGCACGTCGCAGATGCACTGGGCTCATGGCTTTCTTCATTAATCCTCCCCCGGCAACCTCCAGCAATACCCCCCCACCACAACCTTTGGCGTAAAAGTGTGTGAGGGGCTGAAAGACCCTTAATGCCACGGACACCTTGTGAATGCCAGTGCGGTCTCACAAACGTTTATTCAAACGTGCTGCGATCACGCTTTCGGTCTTTTTTACGTGCTAGGACAACGCTTGTCAACAGCGTTATGAGATCACGAGAAACACCATAGCATTCTGGGGGTTGTATGCTTTTTCCCATCTCACTGCCTTTCAGCCGCTTTCAACCGCTTTGCAAACAAAAACGATAAGGAATCAGCACATTATTATATCACTTTTAATGGGAAATGTGTAGTATATTTTCACAAGATTGCATAGATTCAGTCATTCATGCAACGGAAGTAAAAACCAGGCGCCATGTTGGTCGCATTGCACATTGGCAACAGCGTTTTCATATCACCTCCCTCAGTCACCAGTTAGCGCTCATAGGGGCGGTGTCACGCACTGTGCATTAAAACACATAGGGTAGTGACGCGCTGTCCTAGCATGTAAAAAAGACCTAAAGCGTGATTGCAGCACGTTTGAATAGATTTTTATGTTGTGATGGCTGCACGAATGTGAATGCACAGTTAAACTTGGAATTTTACGTACACTCAGTCAAAGTTTTTGACCACTCCATAGATTTCATGTTAGCAAACTACAGTTAATCAGTTACAGCATGACACACGTAATTTTTCCAACACTTGTTCACAGGCAGATCATTTCACTTTTAATTCACCACATCACAGTTCTAGTGGGTCAGAGGCTTACATTCATTGACTGACTGTGCCTTCAAACTGCTTGGAAAATTCCCGAAAATGATGTCATGACTTCAGAAGCTTCCGACATACTAATGTATGTAAATGTACAACTTTGACTGTATTAACGCATGCATGTAAAATAGAGCTAGCCTCATAAACATGAAGATGCTGGTAGAGCAGGGAACCTACAGGGGGCACTATGGGCAGCCCTGTGGGAGGGCGGAGTGAGTCGCAAACTCACCAGTCTGAAGCTACATGGCCCACTAGCCAGTTAGCAGGCGCTGAGGACCACACTCTGGCTGGCAGTCCTGAAGCTTAATGATCCCCCCGTCCCTACAATCCACAAGCCATTAACTGTAAGAGGCCCCCAGGCACAGCGGGGCAGGGGTGCAGGGGTGTGACCCCGCCACGGACCATCCTATTACTTTACTGTGTTACGTCTCCCACGGCTGTCTGTTTAGCTAAGTGACCTCAGAGGAGCAGCTCATCTTGGGGCTGATTGGGGGGGGTGCTGGGACTGAGGATGGGGGGGTCAGAGTTGAGGGTAGATGGTGAGGTCGTGGGGATGATTTATTGGCCACATCCCCCTGGTGGATGCGGGATGAACAGATCGACAAAAAGAAAAAAAAATAAGGGGAAACGGTTAGTGATACCCCCCCCAGGAGAGAAAAATTACTGTGTATGTTGTGGACAGAACCCTCAGCCCCCCCCCCCCGTTGGGTGTCCAGGTCTTGGCAACCTACGGCTTCTCTAGCACCCTCCCCAGCAACGGCAGTAAGAAGTGCAGCCCAGGGTTTGATTTATCTGGCATCGGCATCACTCTTTGTGGCCTGCAGGGGGCGCCGTGGGTGTGTCCATGGGGGAGCAGTGATACCATGAGCAGGTGGCACAGAAGGTGGAGCTCCACCCATAGACCTCCTAAAGCCCCTTAGGGCAGTTACTATCAATATTATTATCACCATTCACAGCTGAAGCAATAGCAGCTTTAGCAAGAGTCGTGTTTGTGTGCAAAACTGCACTAACATTACTAACGCATCAGTGTATAATACATTACTGGGCTCAATAATGGGGTGATGATAATTTAATTTGTCAACCGATACGGCTCAACGAAGGGTTAATAATCAAGCTCAAACTCCGGGGTGTCAGAACATGGAATCCACGGTCCAAAGCGAAAAGCAAGAGCATTCAGAGTAACACGAAATGTAGAAATAGTCTTGTAGGATCGCAGTTGGGTTGATTAAGTCACTATTTACTCGTATTAAAAGGATGTACAGCTGCTGATCGGTATGGACATGAAGAGGAGGGTGTAACCCGAGGAAGAGCTCTGCCTACGCAGGGCTCCTACTGGCATATATCTCTGTCTTTGAGTTTTACTGCTGCTCACATCTCGGAAAGGCCCAGGGGTGAAGGCCGGTGTCGTGAGCGTCTCAGAACCTCTGCTGATTTATTGCTTCGACTTTGGGTTAAAAACGGCAGCTGGAACCGGGCCCTTCTGTCCCGTTTCTGTCCCCGGCCCCCGGCGCCGACACCACACCCCACTTATTCCGCACGCTAGATTAATTGATTGCAACATGCTGTTGAAACCCTGTGGGGGGGCACGCACCCCCCCCAGATCCCCGGATTTCCGCGGAAGAGCGTAGCTGTTGACACGTGCGCAGTGGAGCGGGAGTGTCTCTCCAAAAGGGGCCATCAGATGGCAGCGCGGTGGCGGGGGTCTGCTCCGAGTAGCCGAACACGGCACCGTTTCATTAAGCTAATGAAGACGGAGCGCTCTGATGGGCTCTTAAGTCAATTAACCATATTTAAAAACAGGCAGCGCAGCCTGAAGGTGAATTAACATGCGGGCAGAGGGGCGGTGGGGGGGGTTGCAGGTTCAAACGAATCGCGTGTGGAGTGCTACGGTTCAAGCCACTTGACTCCCCCGTACAAGACGAGTTTCATTAACGATAATTAACTGCATACTGTTCCGTAGTTGCTGGCCACGAAGCGAGGGAAACGTAACGGGCGGCCAACGGAGGGATTTCGTAAGGGGGGGGGGTGATGGGGCGGGGCTTATCTACAGCAGGACCCCTCCGCCACCCCCGCTGTCGGTCCTGTGCGAGATGCAGCGACACACCCCCTCCATTGCTCATCGCTCCTGCCTCCTACTGCATACTTCAGGAGTTTCGCATCCGTCAGCGATACGCAGGACCTGCGCGCCGGTGGTTGGGGGGGGTACCAAGGCCGTTATAGTAAAACTAGCCATAAACCCAGGACTAAGAAATCACACATACACAAGCAAATCCACAGCCACTCTCTTTAGTTACCGTTGCGGATTTTAACCCTCCTCCCCCCATACATTTCACCCCCCTGGTTCTTTCGGTAAACTTATTTGGAGTCCTCTAGGGTGTTAAATCTATCTCCACTGGCCAAACAGCGAGCTCTGAAAACATTGCAGTTCATTTTCGACCCGCAATGGATGGAAGCCTCATTTACTGGCTGCTGGCAACTCAATCAGGCCGGCCTCACGCTGATGAGTGAGTGACTGCAGAGCTCCAGTCGATACGTGTCCGCCGTGATAGAATGCCCACATCGTCAGCCTCCTTTGTGCACCCAGCCCTCTTCCTTATTTATTTATATTTCTCCCCCACCCATTTTGTCTAATCAATGTTATTAAAAAAGCAGGGAAAACACCAATTCACACCCTCGCCATCCCTGCGATTCAGCCACCCACGCTCGGGCGTCCGGCTTGCTCTCCGGGTGTTGCCCCGCGGCTCTTGGGCCCTGTTTGGACCTTCCTCATCCAGAACATCCCGATCCCCTCACACTGTGGAATTATTCATCAATAGATGCCGCTGCTGGCTGTTGCAAGTTCAGCTTAATCGAACCAGCATCAGGCCAGCAATAAATACTGAATTGGGGGCAGGTGGAGTGCACAAAGAAGCATATTCGCTTTTCATTTAATTTTCATCCCATGTCTGAAACGCAGGAGTTAGCCCTTGACAGGTATCCATCAATAATTCCATACACTGCAGTACACCTGCAGTCCAGGGCCTCTCTAGATATTTCTGGAAGATCTTCTGCTCTGAAAGACCCATCACGGAAAGTACCCCAAAAGTGGTGGCTCAGTCGACTGATGGAAACGGTTCCTCAGCAATTCGGATCGATTTGGTACAGTATCTGAGACAGCCCTGACAATGGTCAGGAATCTCGGTTTTGCACTGGGTGTTTGTGCTGCCTCTGTACATGCCATACTGGCACACAGGGATATGTGCAGCTTTGGATCGTGGGCAGGATGTCACTGGTGTACTTTCTACCTCTGGTGGAAGGCGAATGGATTTGCATGAGCACCAGAATCCTCCTCCAGAGGGCTATCGCGCCACATGCCATTTTATTGTTTTTTTTTCCTGCTCACTAAACGACGCAGCAGGCAAAAATTGATTTTGTCTCATTGTATATTCTTTTCATTTCACCTTTGTTTGTTTGTGTGTGTGTGTGTGTGTGTCTCCTCCCACCTCCGCGCGATCCCATTGGTGCAGCCAGTCAGTGGAGGCGGCCCGATGTCCCCGGCGTCCTCTACCTCACACACCCCGCTTCACATGCTCGCCAGCCGGCCGACCCCTGACCCCGCTGTCACGGTGATGGCTACTCTTATCTGGAAGTAGTTATCTCACCGAGATAGCCTTCTGCTCCCCCCGACTTTTATTGAAAATATAAAGCTGCACCAATTACTGATATAAATAGGCCAGGTCTCTTTAAGGGGTGTGTGTGTGCTATTGGTCTGCCAGCCCGAAGGCACCCGGAAAGGCGTGAGATCACTGGTAAATTTTGGCCTGGTTATGCTTTAGAAACATGGTATTTGTGTGTGAAACAGTGTGTTTATTGTGTATGTGCTTGTGGGCGTAAGCCTGCGGAGCTGGCGTTGGGTTTAAGTCGGACTCTGGCAGAGATGCTCCGTCGCTGGCCAGGCTCGGCCTGAATGTTGTGGCCCTGCCTGACATTTCAGGCCCTTGTAGAGCTCTAATGGGAATCAGACTGCTGTTTTGGTACCAATAGGGATCCATCAGTCAAGGGGTCAGAGAACGGAGGGTGGTTAACAAAAGGCGGTGGTGCGTCTGGAAGCCCGCTCCTGCGTCGGGTCAGTCTGTCTCCCTGTCCCAGTCATCATTCAGCGTGCAGGTTGGTGTTACTGGGTTAACGTGGCTCCAAACATACCCTTTAAGATAATAGATGCTAATGCTAATAAATCTATCTAAGAGCGTGACAATTAAGCACAGGGAACTAGTCATCCATCCATCCATCCATCTATTGTAACTGCTTGAGTCGTGGGGGGGTCCACAGCATATCCCAGAGGCTACTAGCACAATGCAGGGTACAACCCCGGATGGGGTGCCAACACAGGGAACTATTTTGCTGTATATTTGGGTTATTCATTTTTAAATCACGTTCTGTTAGCATTTACCCAGCGCAAGGAGGCCTGCTGGAGCATGCTGGGATATCCGCAGAGGAGGCGCTACTTCCCCGCCGGAGAAGCGGGCTACCGCCAGCGAGTGCTGAGTCGGTGCCGGCAGCGTCTGCAGCGTCTGCGGCGTCTGCAGCGAGGGAGCCCGGCGAGCGGCTCATAAATCAGCCGACAGTCCAAAGGTCAGCCACAAACATTAGAGCCGTCTCCGGGACGGCGGCACTCGTCGCGGGAGCTAGGTGACTCCATCCTTTTTTTCAAGGATCATTGAAATTTATAAGTTGCTGAACAAGTAATAAAGGCCATTAAAAATGTAGCCGGAATTTATGTGTGGCAGAGGTGGAAATTATATAATTAGGGGCTCAAATAATTTTTCAGTTGGATTCCTCCTGCAGACCTTTAAGTTTAATTGGGTGCTAACAGCGCCAGAGAACCAATGATGACGACAGACATGTGAGATAAATCTGGGCAGAAAGTCAGGGGTCAAAATCATACCAGGCGAAGACATATGTAAAAAAAAGGAGGAGCTGTGAATACTTCAGATTTTCAGCATTTCTTTTTTTACCCCACTCCATTTCCCTGTGTGAGTGCCACAGCCGCTAGCGGCACATTGTTTTGGATCTGTCCAAAGTTAAATGACCGCGACTCGTTCGCGCACGTTATTCTGATCCCTTATGAACGCCTCCTGTACGTAATAAGCCTAATAACTCTTCTTTATGTGCGTGTGCGCGGTCGGTGCGCGTATCGAGACAGACGGCGCGCCGGTCCGCGTCCTGCGCGTCCTGCGCGTTCGCGGAGAGACGCGCTGCGGGTCGATCAGCCTTTATCACCCCTTAATACTTTAGCCTCGTATTCGGGACTCAAATGTGAAAAATCAATAACTGCGGTTATTAGTCACCATTTTTTTTATGAACTACATCCTGCGTTCATACCGGCCCTGTGATTTAAAGGCATTTAGGGTGGATTATTATTCTGGCTGTCATGCAGCTGACATATAAAGTATCATTTTGCACAAAAAACATTCAAAAGGTAAGCATATGGCAATGGCTTTATATCTAAGTGTCTTATGTCTATATAAGACACTGCACTGTACGTTTTCTTCTACATCTGTAGTTGATGATTAATTCTAATGCTATTTGTGTGCGTATATTTATTTTTGCAGTTAAATGCGCCCTTTCAAAAATAAAAAAAAAACACTACTTCAAACAATATATTATAATGCAAAGCATTTCTAAGTTTAAGATGCTTGGGTTTTCAGTCCAATAGTGTAGCCTTTGAGCTGGTTGATCATTTATTTAATTGACTATTATAGTGCGGTGCTTTTTGCTTCTAAAGCTCAAAGGCTGCCTGTTAATCTTTTTACTCTTAAATCCATTTTCTTCCCTAAGCTGTAGCTATGTTAGGATCATGTATGTGGTCTGGTGGGGGTGGGGGTGTGTCAGCTCAGCCCCCCACCAAGCTGTAATTTAACTACTTTTTCAGTGGTCAGCAGGACGGGAACACGCTCGAGTTCGACCACCACCCTTCAGAACTAGACTCGTCATCCAGGTATTTACAGTGGCATTTTGGGTTAAACACTTCACCTCAGGCTACGTGGGCCCCCCCCTCGGGATTGGAGGCTGCAGCCCCCCGGTCAGAGGCGCAGTTCCTGAAAGAAGGTGACCGTGGTGTTTGACGGAGAGCGATGGCTGCAGCTTCTGATGCACACTGGCACAAGGGCCAAAGCCAAGAAGTTTAATTACCAAGCACTCAACTTTTTGCAGTGCTTTGGCTGGCCTCCTAATTTATAATCTTAATAAAGATAATAAAGATTAGAATGAGCGCTTTAATAAAATAACCAGATAATGAAATGCAGCTGTAAAAATCATTGATTAATTTCTTCTACTGAAATAACACCCAGCTTTTTACTGTATCGTTGCCTAGAGTTAAAGTTGTGTAAATGATTTATTGGGCTTAAGTTTTCAAAGAGACACCCCCCCCCCCTACAGTGTAACTGTGGTTCAGATTTTATTAATTAATTATAAATGCACACCTACACTGATGTAAACAGTCAGCAAACATCATGGCTTCATTCATAAAATGAATTACATCAGCTGCTGTCAAGAGCACAATTGATGCTTTTTTGCAGTTTTTAAGCCTGGATCAATCGAATGTGGCTACATATGTGGAAACATTCATACACACAGGAATTTTCTCTGACTTTTTGCCTGTTTGCGTTTAACTCGAATCTGTGGCTTTCTTTCGGGAAGAGTATATCACGCAGCTGCGCTGATAGATGCGTTAAACAAACCAAGTTCACAACAACACGTCCTTCTCCCCGACCCAGAGGTCTTTCTGTTCCTCAGTAAGGCTCAGGACAGAGATGTTGGGCAAGTGCAAGGCCTCCCCCAGGTAGGAGATGCTCACAACTGGGTCAGGTTCCTCAAGGGGTGGTCCACGTCGGCGGCTTCCCAGTAAGATGGAGAGTAGCTCCAGTCCCGCACCTGCTTGGGAATCTTCTGGGGGACACTCACGGATCATCAGGGCTCTAGCTTACCACTGCTCCCCCCGGTCATTACTGTACACTTTGTGTATCATCATTTTTCAACATATCGACTTATATATCATCTCATGCTAGCAGATGCATGTGAGCTCACATATGTGTGTCTGTGTGCACACATGAGCCTTCTAATTTCTTCCCATAATCAGACTGTGAAAACGGCTGTTTTCACTCTCCTAAAAAGGCATATCAAATAGACATGCAATGAATAAACAAATAAAGGCCACTTTACCCACACAGAAATGAACAAACAAACCCATTATCATGTGCATTCAAAAGAAATTCTGCCTGTATGATGTTGTAAAACATGTAGCATCTTCTCTATAATATACAACACAAGTGTTCGTGGAGGGATTCAAATATTTATTATTAAGATAATGGTTACAAAGCATTAGGTATCAAAGTGGTATGAGTTAAAAGAAAATATTTGTGTCTAATCAATCAAATTTCCTGTACTTCCGAAGCCATTTTCTGGATAGTCTTCCCTTCCAGTCTCATTTAATAATTGTATCAGTGAAGTCGTTCAGAAGAGATTTTCAATTTATTTCTAATCAAGCTTTATCTAATATTCTCCCGACAGGCAATTAAAAATTCGAACTCCACTGAAAAGCCATTTCTCACTTCTTACTTTCTCCCAGTGTTCATTTAAAGATGTTATTTCATTAAAAAGTGCTTGTTGATGAGTTTGGGATAATTCACCAGCACATTTAATTACCATATTTTGCATCCTCATGCTACTGCTGCTGATTTGAAGCCCCCCCCCCCCCCCCCCCACACGCTTTACGCATTACTGCACGACAGATATCTGAAAACATGGGATTTGATCGTTTTATTCAATTAGCCTAAGACGCGTTTTATAATAGTCGTCAATTTGAGACATATTGGTTCTATTGCTCCTGCAGGATCCACGCGCCTTTTAACGCGCCTTTTAACGCACTGTCGTAGCTAAAGGTGCAACCCGGATCCTAAGCCTCCTTTATGTTGTACCTTTGAGGAAGGTCCTCACCATAATCTCATCCTATAAAATACCCCGCCGTACAAACGCCTGAACCCGTCAGCTTGTCCAGCTCTAGCTGAGCCGCAGGGATTTAACAGCCATCGCTGCTTCTTTTAATTTTGCTTTTACCATAATATTAAGCTTACAGGCGTGAGAGGGAAAGAGATACCAGAAAGAGGCATGACCAGAGGTACAGCTAGAGATTTTGGACCCCATGAAAACATATCATATTGGGTCCCCGACCCAGACCAAGTCAATTATATTCCAAGTGGGCGGGACTACAGGGGCATTGGCCCCAGCTGAAAGCTGATTGGCCCCAAGAGTGACCCCCTCACCTGTTACTCCAGACTCAAAACATATCATTGGCTAATGATAAGGTCGGCCCTCTGTAGGAATTATTGCCCCTCTTATGACCCCCATTAAAACAAAAAATTCTAGAATGGCCCTCGATACCAGGACCCAGTTAGAAAGAGGGAGATGTTTCCCACCTGCTTCACCTCCTGTCTGGTGCCTCACAGCCCGTCGCACACCAAATGGTATACCCTCCGTCTAGGAGACAGCACGGAAATCACAGGGAATAACTGGAGAAGGTGGCTTTCTCATTATGATCTTTAATGAGATTCCCCTGTGATGCCGTGGGGGGGGGTTTGCACTACATAAACAAGCTTTCGGGTATACTGGTCTCTGGCAGTCAGACTAGCCAGACATAACGTTGTATTAGATTCATCACCTACACCCTACACTTTATGGAGTACATGAAGAGCCCCTGACCTTAGCTGAGGGGTGCTTGGGGCACAGCCATGAGCACCCAGATTCTCTCTGGCTGGAGAGTACGTGCCAGTCGAATCAGTTTGGTGTGACTGTATGCAGCCCTCCCCTGCAACCTAAAAATGCTGTTTTGGGGTTAGGGGGTGGGTGCTTGGGCAAACTGACGGGCCAGTGGGGCAGCATAGTGCTTTGGACCTGGACTTCATTTTCAGGACAGAAACTAGGTGAAGACGTACACCTGTGATGCTGATGTTGCTAAATCTTTTCTGAGCCCCTTGTGTCAGCTGTGTTCCTAAAGGCGCTTTATAAGCCCAGCGTGAGTGGAAGTGGACCTGAACTGCTTTCACTAAAATAGCTCTGCTGTGTGTATGTGAAGGTGGGTCTGTCACCCACCGTGTAAGAGGTTTGAGATGATTCTAAGGAGCTAAAGGGCCATGAGTATAAATAACATCATTCCTGAGCTGGAGTCACGTCTGAGGCCCATGGGGGCTGGAGTACAGAGATGCAAAGCTGCCTCCATGAGCCCGCCTGGCCTGGCTAGCTCAGGTGCCCCACTGGTCCCTATGGGCCTCAGCCATCCAATCAGAAGGGGCCGCCTGATTTTCATGGGTGGCAAGTTCTGTACTGCGCTACTATTGGGTGTGCAGGAAGGTGGGGGGTGGTGTGAAATAGAGTTCCTGTAACCCGTGGCTGATCCATACCGATCACAGTGTCCTGGAAGGTGAAAATAAGGCACACATACCGACCGCAATACACTTCCAGCCTATATAGGACACGCACGTCCAGCAGTGGGTCTGAATATGCATATCTTTCCCAGAATCCCTTGTGGCGTAGCCCCTCGGTTAGCAGGCCAGTGCTGGCGGAGCGCAGGCACGCGTGCATCTCATTTGAATACTTTTCCAATGAACCCTGTCAGAGGCAATTAATGCGGACACATTAAAGGATTTCAGCAAAAAAACAGGAGGAGAGGAATGTTCAATAAGTAGCTGGCGCTAAATGACGCTAAAACGGAGGCATGCTCGCTAATGGAGATGTTTATGGAGTACCGGCTGCGAGATGTCCGCCTTTGCGAAACTCTGCCCTGGATGTCAGAATATTCTTTGTCGGATTCGGCTGCTTGACTTTACAGATTGTGACAGGGTTTAGCAGGGGTCAGCCGAGGCTTATGTGATAATTTAACCTTAACAAAATTATTTAAAATAGCGGTTAGTGGGTAGAGACTCTGGTTGACGTGGCATACGTGACGGTCATATTTCCTGGGCAATGTCAATCGTTGTTCTTGGCGTCACGTTGAATATTACGTACAGATCAGCTAATGCTTCTCTCCACTTTCCCGTTGTCAAAGCACAGCTAACACAGCTAACACAGCATCTTCAGGATGAGCACTGAGCTCCTGCATTGTTTTTAATTTTGTCACTTCTGTTAGTGTGTAACACCAAGTATGAATTTTATGAATAGTGTGGGGCATTTTAATGGCATAATTCCATATAAAGCATCTCACTCAAGGATGTCGAAACCAGCGTTGGTGTCCTTAATGAAAACGGAAAGCAATGTAAAATATAATCAAAATGAATACATGGAAACTAAAAATATTGCTTCTAAAAATAATTTAAATAAAAACAAATGTCAAATATTTTCTATAGCTGTTTTCTAATAATCTTTTGTTAGCTTTTTTGCTTACTGTTCAATTACAATGTTACTTGTACTGTAAATCATTAGTATGTGTTCTCTAAAGAGCCTATCCTGGAAGCTATGGGTACGAGGCGGGGAACAACCCAGGACAAAGGGCCAGCCCTTCACAGGGTACACTCACACACCTATGGGCAATGTGGTATCTCCAACTAGCCTCAGCATGTTTTTAGACTGTGGGGGGGGAAACTGGAGGAAACCCCACAAACACACAAGGAGAACCTGCAAACTCCACAGACATGAAACCTGGGCAGAGACTCAAGCCCTAGTCCCAGAGGTGTGAGGCAACAGTGCTAAGCACTGCACCACCATGCCGCCGCCCAGCTTCAGTCTGTCCCTAGATATAACATTACTTAAACGTGTATAATATATACGCAGCCACAAATATATCTCCACCCTCTGGATCTGCCTGTCCTACTGGGAGTGTATCCTGGAAGCTACAGGCATACTGTTATCTAAAGACAGTTTGGTAACTCCAATTCACCTCAGCATGGTTTCAGGCCCTGGGGTGAAATCAGAGGCGACAACATGCAAACGCCACACATAGAGCCATAGCAGAGGCTCAAACACTGGTTATAGAGGTTATAGAGGTTATGGAGGCAACAGTGCCAACCACTGCACATCCACACCAACCTTCCAGAATTTAAAAACTGAATTGAGATTTTTTAAAAATGCAAACCAATAAAACCACACTGAAAACTAAAACTAAATGTTCGAATGTAAACATAAAATATCTTATCTGAAAATAATATAAAAATAAGAGCTTAACTTAAATTAAAAATCAAAAAATCAAAATCTAAAGCCACCCCAGGAGCTGTGCAGTCTTTCTTTGAGCCTTGTCTCCGTGCCCTTAAGCCCTTCCTGGTACCATCAAAGAGCTATCAGACCTGCAGTCCTGCACTCACAGGTAAGGAACGCTGTCCCGGGGCCTGCAGGTCAGACTCTCCATCAGATGGAGGCTTGAGGGGCTTACACCCCCCCAGTAGATATCTGAACAGGGGAGCCAGGATGTATCGCGGGGAAGCCACCTTGGGTGTCTGCGCAGTGAAACCTGCCTGAAGTATTAGCCATCCCCACCCCTCCCTAATTATTCCTTGTTTTATTTTACATAAGTGGCAGCTCGATAAAACACAATTGACCGTTTTAAATGGTTTTCCTCTCTGCTAATTGTAATAACTACCTTGTTATACCCAGGAATGTGCCGACACGCGCACACAGTCACACGCACATGTGCACTCACACCAAGCGTCACATTGCCGGCACTGCTCCACAGCCCTCGGGTGAAATACATGCTGCACTGGCCGCAGGCTGTGGGGGGGGGGGAGCGTACAAGATTATGGCCCTTTAACTGGCAGGCAGCAGTTGTGTTTCGAGGGAGGGTCCTGTTGGACGATGTCGGCCTCTGCGCTGGAGTGGCTAATTAAATACTAAGGTAGGAATAAAACCTTAATGAGAAAAGCAAGCTTGTTGCGGGAGCTGGCACGGCCCGTCCCGGCCCGATTAGGGCCGCTCGCCCATATGGGCCAGGCTGTAGTGTCCATTAGGGCCCCGCCTAATGGATCGCCGTCCGTGTGGGCGCCGGGGGCCAGCCGCGGCACACTTCCCAGCAATTTCCAAACCTGGCAGGCGAGCACGGGCCCGCTATGAAATTCCTTAGCCCCGATAAATATTTTATGGAAATTAAAATTTAATTCTTTGCTTAGTTTAAGCAATTTCCCCCTGTAAGTAGTGTGTCTGTGAAGGAGATTACAACGTTCGGCGGTTTGTTTATAATTTAATTTTTTATGTTGTGGCTGGCAGTGGGGGCAAAGTCGCAACACCTGTGAGTGTTTATAGCAGCCCATCTCTCTCACAGCTGCTCCTTTTCAAAACACCTCGCCGGCATAATCATTTCATAAAATTTCATGATTTACCATCTGCTAGGCTGAGCTATAAGCACATGCGATCAGCATTTGTATGGCTCCGCTCCCAGAAAGGTACAATAACTGTATATTTTAGCGTAATGGCTTTGCAGGGCATGCAAATTTCCACGCAGCAGATTGCACCGATGCGCCACTCTACAGCCTGAGCCCAAAGTCCCTGTTTT
>JAODKM010000039.1:2314580-2329206 GCA_026780845.1 Petrocephalus sullivani
GGGGCCCAGCGAGGGGGGAGGGGAGCGCGGCGGGGGGGGGGGGGGGGAGGGGGGGTGGATTGATGGGCAAAGTGAAGAGTTCCACAATTCCACAATCTTCAGACCTGTAACTGAGGCATATGACACCCCTGCCAGCTGCCGTAGTCTAAATGCCAAATATTTCATATATAAAAATACATATTTGTTAATAATTGAGAAATACGTTATACATTATAGCAAATATATCAGTGTTAATGGAACAACCCTCAGTGCACAACCTTTCCATTTAAATACATTTCATATTTCACTTATCCTGTTTTCACGGGGGAAAATAAATAATAAAATATAGTAATAAAAAATACTTCCAGGTTCTTCATTTTTACTTTTAAATAGTCGAATATGACACAGGCAATCGGGAGCAGACTGGGAATCTGCCAGACTGCATTCGCGCTTGCATAAAATGTAAGGTCGTCTGCGTCTTGTGGGGACTGGCACCGCATGCGACTGCAGAGCGCCGCAAGCCTGCAGCGGCTTTTCTGAAGCCCTATTTTGCAGCAGCTCACTTTTAAGTCCTGTGCTGGTCTTTCTGATGCACGGCTGGGTATTAAAACCTAGCCACGGGTAGTAATATTCAGGAAACGATTACCTCATTTTGTCAAAACATATACTATCAAGCCACAATAAAGAGGGAATCATGTCAGGACTGTCTGAAACATTCCCGGGAACTGTCACAGAGCACGCCTCCTAAAGACTCATCCACGGAGATAATGCGATAATTTGATTTCTCAGATAAGTTCAGTGAAAATGCCCCAACCGGACATTTTGAAAAGCAAAATCCATTACTTCTCCCTAATTTATCCTGGCATAAATTAAAGGATTTCTGTAGGCCATTAACCTACCCATTAATATAACTGAGATGAAGACAATTGAAACCTCGGGTTACAAATCATGGGATGAGGCTTTTCCTAAACGATATTTCATTTAATGGTGGGAGGTGGGGCACGCCGGGCCCTACAATTAATTTTTAAATTATCGTTGTCTTACGTTATCGCACAAATAGGGACAGGGAGACGTTATGGGAGAGAATGGTGACAATTCTCTTAAGAACAAAAAAAATGAATAATAATAATAATAATTAACACGTCATCCATTCTGTTGTTCATGAGAGATGTCAATGGTAGTTAGGTTAGGTAGACAGAACTGGGAGACACACTGAATCACAACGCTGTTCTGCATTCGTAGTGTAAGCTAAAATATAAAACTATAAACTTAAAATAAGTATAAATATTCTGGGCTGTGCTACACAGACAGCGCTCAAACATTTGCCCAGGAAACACTACATTCTCGCAGTCCTTAGGAGATGCTACAAACCCTCAGAGAATAGAGTAAGTCTCATACATGCAAATGAAAGCTCTCTTTACATAGCAAATAGAATGTATATTTATGGAATGATTTAAAAATATATTTGAACTTCGATCCGTGTGAGAAATGGCACATTGTCCCTAGTGGGGAATGGGAGACGATAATTACGCAGAGTAGTAAAAGACAGGGGGAGTCTTTGGCACTGGATGAGGGTGGGGGGGGTTGAGGAACAGGGATAAGGGGCGACCGTTTTGAGGTGGCCTCAAAGTGCCACTGGCTAGACTGCATTGAGTATGGCATGTGCAACACCAGGATCTCGGATCAGCCAATCAGGTGGGGGGATTATCTGGGCTCGCTCAAAAGCCGCACGGACCTAAATAAAGAGTCAGAACCGGCGGACCAAACTGGTCCTGCCTTGATGTCAGTGGTGATTTCTGCTCTCTCATCCCTGACAGAGAGGTCAGTGGGCGGGGGGATGGGTTTGGCTTCACCTGGCAGGAATGCGTGACCTTTACTGGAGGGGGGCGAGAGAGCACTGAGGGGTCACAGATGAGCTGAAATCGTTTCGGGTTGGCTTTCTGTAGGTCCGCATGGACCCAACCTGTTCGTACCCCTGTCACTCAAGCCACCAGAGCGCAAACAAAGAAAGAGTGGGTGCGGGGGCACCCGTCGGGAACTGCACCCCAAAGCCCGCTCCTGTGCTCTACCCAACTCGGTAAGCGGATAAACGGGAAGCTGGAACAAGGCTGAAGACGCAGCTCTCTTTGGGCCGCTTTGGGTACAGACGCCTGTGAATCGGCGGAACACAAACTGAAGGAGCCCCTGCAAAGTTCCGGAAATAAAATCCTGCTTTTATGAAGCATAATGCGAGAGAGGTGATCCTGTCGGGACGGGGAGCGGAGATGCGGAGAGGAGGCGACGTTTTATTTGGGTCACGGATCAGAGGGGGTTAAACGGAAACAGCGGGACCAGGAGAAACAAAGAGGATCGCTTTGAATGTGGATCAGAGGAGGGAGGAATGTAACCAGGGCAGTGGCAGGTATCGCACGGGAGTCGGGTCAGAGAGGGATTGTCAAGAGCAGGAGAAAAACAAAAAGAACAGATTTACGGCACAGGCGCGGGGGGGCTGGGGGGGCATGTGTAATATCCTCCCAATGACATCAGCCCAGGATAAAAACCAAAACAGCAGGCTCAGGGAAATTCATTTGGTCTAAAACCAAGTAAGTTATCATCACTTTGATTATAAGACCTCATTATATTTAGTCATGTTTACAAACTTCAGCAGTACACAGTCTCTCTCGCATTTCAGACATTCATCTTCACAAATTACCGGGTAAAAGGGGACATGTAAGGTTAGCTACAGTAACTGTGCAGAGGCCAACAATGGTCGTGCTGCCTCTTTATTCCAGTTATATTTCTATCTTTCCCCAACAAAAGCCACATGCAGAAATCCTTAGGTTTTTTGTGTATTTTGTGTTGAGCAGGAGAGCATCTCAGTGTAGCTGAAGCATCCACGTAAAAAAATAATTATAATAAACTACCACAGTGCCTCACACAATCGCGTTAAGCGTGGAATCGTATTAAGCTTTTCAGCAGCCATTTGCAAATGTGGCCTGATTTTCTTTGTGGAGTCTGAAAAGGCGGCTTGCGTTATGGGCTCCCACATAAACAAATTCCCCGCTCGGGAAGGACCTCCAATGACATGGGACCTCTGTCAAGAAGAGATGAAATTAAGCGAAATAAAAATCATATTAAAAATTATTATCGTCTAACAGCCATTAGTACGCTGCTAGCTGTCACCCTTTGATGGATATCTCACTTAGCTCAATGAATGTTCTAACAACGTTGATAAAATCACCGGGAGCACAATACAGAGCAGCGTTCACACCCTGGTGAGGGCTACATCGTGTGCACCGGCCCGGCAGCACAAACCTCACTCACAGATACACCTGTCTTCATACTTTCGTTTTCTGTAGGAATCCTGTAGGAACCTTCATTTTCTCTCATTTGTTTTATTACATCAGTCACTACAATGCTGTCCAAAAGTGATTAGATCAAATAAAGCTGAAAATGGCAAAATATCGGCAGCAACTCAAAGCTACAACATGAGAATTAAACCTTGTGACAAGTTTGCCTGTTTAAAACATAAGGAAAGACGTCAATTCAAAATCATAAATAGAGCAATTCAGCTGTTTAGTTTTACTTCTGTCAGTTGTCTAAAATGACTCCTAATTAATGAAAAACCTAATTAATAGATACTTTACTAATCCCGAAGGAAATTGCAAGTTGACAGTAGCATAGTACACACAGTAAAAAAGACATTTAGACATTAATAGACAGTAATATTAGATAGTAAATGACAATAAACTGTATCAGTGCAAAGAATGTCAGGGAAAGTATTGCATAGAATTCACTAGTAACGGCACAGAAATTAATTGTATTGCACAGTGGGCCGTACAGTGATTAAATGAATGTTCTGTGAAAGTGCCTATTCTGCAAAATATTACAGTAAAATGCTAGAGTATAAGTGGGTTTGTTTATCGGTGTCTCATTTAAGGAGGTGGGATTCCATTTAAGAAGGCTGGGATGGTCAATGGACTAGGAGCTGCAGGTTAAACTTAATCCTGTTACTGTTTAATCAGAGAATCTGGAAGCCAAAAAAAAAGGCTATATCATACAAATCAGCCGACAGCCTTGTGCCTTAAGCAGACGTCTATCCCCGGATCCCCGGATCACTCGGCGGGCACGCGCCCATCTCCATGACAGCTGCATCTGAGAGCCGTGTTGCGTTTCGACTTCTGAGAAGACGCAGCCGTGTTCATCCCGGGGGCTGTGAGCCTGCAGGCCTTCCAGACGTTTCAGCCGCTGAGTGTCTAATTCGGCCACAGTGCGCGTTCCGATGCGTCGGGGCGGAACGCGACACGTCGAGCCGCATGCTGAGAGTCAGCCTCTCGGACCTTTGGGAAGGGCGCTGGGAGAAGAAGGCTTTTTCCCTTCTGATAATCAACTAAGTGTTTAAGCAAAAAAGTGTGGTTTCCTATAAAACGCTTCCAGGGGAGGGTTGCGTCGCCCTGTATACAGTCCTTGGCACCCGCAGGAAGCGGAACGGGTCATGAATACAAACAGGAAGCTTGCGGCCGAAGACAGTGGGTTGGGGAGCCTTCTGCAGTCACTGACCACCCTGCTATTTCATCTTCTCTCAACTATTTTTCTAGTTCGGGGAAAACACTTTCTATCACTGTCAGGTAGGGCACGGATAAAAAAAAGCTGCTGGATTAGCTGCCTCTCTGCCTCACTGCCTTCCCCAAGTAATGAAATAGCGGAGTACACTGTGTCGGCCGCAGCCTCACTTGCTCTCATTTTGTAAGTAGTTATATGGGATTTATTCTGCCTAATAATTCCTTTTCTCAGCTCAGCGCTGACACCCGGAGAGCGAGGGCCCTTCAGAAACGAGGGCCCGCCATAGGAGAACCGGCACCTCTCAGGCACAGGCGGCAAATGAATGTACTGTTGGTGCAAAGCACATAAAGCTTATAAAGGCTTATAAAGGCTTATAGAGGCTTATAAAAGCTTAGGCTAACACAGGGCTGTTTTTGTCGATGCGCTCTGTCCTGACCAATCATGAAGGGGGAACAAATACATGGATCCACCGTCTGAGCCTTTGGCCCGACCCATTCATATGCAAAGCGACAGGGGACAAAATAGACATAGAAATTGTTGGTTGTTTTAATTAAGACAACTCACGAGGGCACCTGGTTCCAGAGTATTTAAGCTAATTACGGTATTAATTACGGCGTTAATTAAAAGCCTCGCAATTCAGAACAGCAAGTGGCACACCCTCGCCAAGCGAAAGGGTTAATTTGCTATAGAAGCGCGCATGCATTATTTACACGCTCTGTTGAATAATACATTTAAGTGGTAGCCTAATAAATTTCCCAACACAAAGCAAAGCGAGCTTGATTTAAATATACATCTCACATGGATATTTCTTGAGTTATGGTTACGGCGTAAAGGGAGACCTTTTTCTGGCTGAAAGAAAACATGATGAACAAACAAATGAACAGAAACTTGTTTTGTTTTTTAACTTGTGATAAAAACAACAGGGTAAGATTCATAAACTTGCATTAAATTAGTGGTGAAGTAGTGGTCCTGAGATACACCAGTGTGTGGTTTGTGCCAGTAATGCAGGTCACCACTGGAGGCAGCAATATTCGGCAAGCTCTGAATACTAAAAAAAATCGCATCATGCTTTGCATCCTAAACAAAATGCTGTTAACGAAATAAATGAGTTGTCGGCATTTTGCTCTCCCATAAATGATAAGTGTGTCAGTTCTCATAATATTCCAGCCATGAATTTACCGCAAATAAACATTTCTGTTTCATAGTGGTACTCCCGACAAATAATTACGTGATATCTGTGCGGCAGAGCAGCGTGCCAGTTTATTATTTAGCCCTTACTTTTACCAAGCACGCGCTGAAAAATGGCGTCCTTCTGGAACCGGGGTGTGCTCCCAGCAGTTCTGTTATCGGTGCCGGATCGCATTTCGGCCCATTTACGGCCACCTTTCCGTCTCTCTTTCCACGCACGGGAACCTGCCCTCACTCACATCATGGATGAAGCTGTTGGCCAACTTGTGGCTCAGTTGATTAACACCTGCCTGTGATTAGAAGGTCACCTATTTAAATGCCAGGGTCAGCAGTGATGTCACCTCTGGGCTCCTGAGTGAGACCCTTAACTCCCAATTGCTCCAGAGACTGGCTCACCCTGCTTTCTGAAATGTGCAACACTTTGGTTAAAAGTGTCTGCAAAACGAATAAAACATACAAATGTGAGCTGAAGATCATGCTGAGAGGTGAAGCACACAGTGTATCACAGGTATCACGGGTCTCCGGGTTCAGACCAGCACAGAGCAGTGGCATCTATCTCCAGCAGGGCACCTCAGCTTGGAGGGTAGCCCCACTGGTTTGGGAGGGATGCGTGAGGAGCAGGGGGGGAGGGGGGCAGAGGAGGAGCGGTCAGGAGCCCTGATGTGATGCAGCAACACTTTCAATTTTCCAGCCCCAGACATCTGAAGAAAAAAATTACATCTCAGTCTGACGAGTGACTAATCAAGGCGCGCGGAATGGTGCTGCAATAAATTACTGCAGCGCCAAATACACCACACAAACAGACTGATGATAATAAATGTAAATTATTTCTCCGAAGAAATTTTCTTGGTACATGAGTAATACGAACCATCAGGAAGGAGTCTTCCTTAACATTAATTACAGGAGATGACAAGTGAGCTGACAAGCAGGAAGCCTCATTATATGAGAACATATTCACAACTTCACAATTTGCGTGAGATGGACTCGGCTAAATTAATCTCCTTTCTTTGCATGAGGCTCTTCTAATTTTCATGTTATTAACAGGTTTGCAGTATCACTCAGTGCTTGTCACTCTAATCAGCTTTTTTTCTCCTCTCTCTTCCTGCTGCCTGTTCGGGGGACCGTGGTGTCGTCGGAAAGGGATCAGGCGCCGTAATGCGCGCCCGTCACGTGTGCCACTCCACAAGGCTGCTTTTAATAAGGTCCTTCAATCACGGCCCTCCCCGCTTTGGCACCGGGCTTTCGGCCGCCTCTCCTCTTGTTATCGTCGTTTTCTTAGGAAGGGGAGTCGTTAAGCGGCGCCAAGGTCCGTTGAGGAGTTTGCTGAATTAGAATAACATGGATCCATGAGAGAGCCAAAAAGTCCACTTCACCCCCGGTAATAAAACACAGACCTCACGCCCATTGTTTTGAAGTTCAACTGAGAAAACAGTGTTTTTTTTTATAATCATACCATTTACTAAGGCCTTGATCATTCAGTTTATGTGCTTGTTTGCTAAATCAGCTAAATTTAAAAAAGTTAATAATAAGCTGCTTGATAACTGATAATTGTGCAAAGACAATAATACCATTGTCTCTTCTGGCAACATTTCTTGTATATCTGCCTTAGTTTAGATAATGTAGAGTCAATCAATAGTAATTGAATGCAAGAATGACTTTGACTACTGTAGCTGAATGTAACTCTTATATCTCCAAGCCATTATTATTATTATTATTAATTATAACTTAAATTGACTAATTTAAGCTATAATAGAGAAAACTAGCATTCTTAAAGTTAAAAGCTAGTAGTGAAGAATTACTTTTGAAAATTATTTTTGCTACAGTTTTCAGCAACAGAAACAATAATTTAGTTGGCCTCGCCGCTGCTGGTAGGACTACCTTCAGAAAAATGTATGCAATAATAAATGATATGTACAGATTAGCTCAGCAGAGGATGGATATAAGCTGCAATAATGCCCGTATTCTATAGCATGTGAATTACTGACAGCTGTATTAGCAGGGCTTGCGAAATAAATCAGCAAGGCCATTGACAGCTTATGCTCTGCTCGCCACATTGTGTCAGCAGGGTGCAGGGTGGCTCTGCCAACATCGTGCACCCTCAGCGGGCCACCCAGCCACACTTAGCAGGCCACCCGGCCACCCTCAGCGGGCCACTTGTTTGCCCTAAGCGGGCCACCCTCAGCGGGCCACCCAGCCACCCTCAGCGGGCCACTGGTCCACCCTAAGCGGGCCACCCTCAGCAGGTGTTACGCTGTGCGTAATCACCCACCTCTACTTTATCAAATACAACATTGAAAGCCACATCAAACAATAAATTACGTCCATTACTATCATTCCTTAAAAAAAAATGATAATAAAATTTGGTTTTACATTTGGTTTACATTATACAACCTCTCCATCCATCCATCCATCCATCCATTCACTTATCCAGCACAAGGTCTCCGGCAGTGGTTAGGGTTAGGGTTAGGATTAGGGTTAGGGTTAGGATTAGGGTAGATCCTGGATGGGGTTATATCCATAGTACACATGTAGTGCTCCATATTTTAGTCATGCTTTAAACCTAGGATTATTATCTTTAATTAATTAGTTCAAGGCAATTGATGACATAATGCTACTTAATGTGAATGACATCATAGTGAAAATGCCAGAGTCTAAAGTCTACTTTATATGTGCTGGATTTATTTACACAATGAGAACAGGACAACAGGAAGTAGTTTCCATGGAGACCAAGTCTCAGGACAAGCAGTAGCTAAACATGCTTATTGCTAATTTAGGCCAAGATTTTTGACCTTCACATTTCTGCTTCATTTTTGTCTTTTTTTCTCCCCACCAGTGGTTAAATCAGCTAGAGGTCAGCATACGTCGTGACTCCTGGCCTCTCAAACGGCACGCAATGTCCATTGGCACCGGCGGTGAAGACACGTAAATCTCCTTACCAGCCATTAAATCTTCTGTCTTCTCCCAGGTCCTTCACCGAGTACAAAGAAATACCCTGTAGGAAACATCAAATAAAGGCCAAATGTAACAGAGCTGAAGGCCCCAGACCCGCAAACGGAACCTGGGCCGTGTTTCCATGTTTCTGTAAACGTCACGGCCAGTGTGATTTTAATGTTTGCCAGCCCGCTGTGTTTTATTTAATATCTGCGCCCGGTGGCACCTGGAATGATCCCCAGGAGAACGATTCGCGAGTTAGACCTCGTTTTCGATGGCCGGCTGAGGGTCCATCCTGCAGATAGGACGCCTCGGACCATTACAGTCTGCGGCGGCCGCCGGCTTTGCTTGTAGATCAATTTATGTCCGCTGTCATCCTCTTGGCATGGCTGTAATGGAACGCCATTTCAAGGCGAGTGCCTCGTATGAGAGCTACAGCTACTGTCTCAGATCTCCTTAACCTCCTGATACACAATTACCAAAGATGCTCCTTTATGTTACGCGCTTTTCATTCCATGGTCAAAAACAGGCAGCCGGTGAAAACGCACCACACATCTGTAGCGTTTCTACGGAACAAGAACAGTGCCTAGCACGATCTGTGCGTAACAAGTGCTTAGTATTTAAAACCTCACTCTAAAGGGGATGAAGTGCACTTATGCTACTGGTGATACACCAGCGCCCGGAAATTGATTTAATATAAACAAGTTCTTTCCAACCCAGACGGTCGCCCAGACAGAGCATCGCTGTAGACACAAAGGATAGTATAAACCAATTTTCTATTATTGCACTCTTAACAACACTGGCGTTTAACAGCACTCCGGGCAGGGCTCTCACCTCAGTAAACATCCTATCGATAGCGTATTACCTTCTCCGATGTGCCTCTAAAACAGAATCATGAGCCGCTGTTGACATCGTAATCCTCGTCCAGTGAAACGCGGGTATCGGTTTTCTCACAGATACCAGTGCTTTAATCGAAACGCAAAACAGGAAGGGAAGAAGAGGCGAGCGTGCACATGGTCATTTTTTTTTTGGCTTTCAGCCAACCGATGATGGGTTTTGATATTACGAATAGGTCCTGCCACACTGTGTTGATGAATTTGTCCCAGAGCTGTTAGAATGAGGGTCACGATGGTATCACACAAACATGGGAAAGCTGCCCGCTACTTCATTTGACGTGTGAACGCAATAACCAGGGATATGCTCTGGCCGTGCTAAAAACGAAGCGTCTTTAAATAGTTTTCAGGAACGGCAGCCATTTTGAATGCTGAGAGATACCTGCGATAGCTGCAAAATAATGACAGTACACAGCAGTGACGCAGTAAATATTCATTCTGCAGCACAGTAGGAAACAGTCAAAAATTCATGCCATTAACACTCTTTAGAGGCGACTGTCCTCCCTAAGACAACCACAAAGCAAATTTTAATAAAAATTGTGCCTGTGGGTGTTTTTTTTTTCTTCTAACGTTTGTAGCCGTCTTGGCCAAGGTCGGCCATCTCACTCAGCCCCCTGTAATTGCCTCTTGCGGTTATGTTTGCTTTTCCATTTTATTGATCTAATTTAAAGCTTCTGTCGGCATCATAAAACTTACCCAAATGTGTTCTTTCCTGCACAGATACGTATAAGTAAATAAAACATTTTGTTTAACAATTTATATAATTAGTCATTCTATTTAAATATTTTGAAATCATTGCTAAGTATTGTGTTCTCGTGTGTGGAAAATTGTAAACAGCTGTAGAGAAAATCCTGCAAGGCCCTTAGTCTTAGTGGCTGGACTAAAAGCAGGGCCCTATTGTGCAGAAGCAGCTGAGACAAGGGTTCGAAGGCCCCGCCTGCTGTAATTAACCATAGGGAATAAATGAATGGCAGGTTTGCAGCAAGACACAGGGCCTCAGTAACTTATTCGTAGCTATTCTATACTTTAGCGTTATTATGCTAGCAACAACAACAGCAATAATAATAATAATGATAATAACAATGCCCATAAAAGGTGCAAAGAAATGAAACTGCGCAGCAGGAAACATTCTGTGGCATATTCAGCCAATGGGAAAGAGCGGCAGTGGACATGCAGCCTATTAATCCAACCACAGTGTCAGACCATCGTCTCCTCAGCTGCTATTACTGTCTATCCATCCATCAGCCCAAACTTTCAGCCTGGAGCCCATTTGCATCCCCCCCTCGCCGGCGCATGGCTGCACGGGAGCAGCTAGGAATGCGATCGCACGTGACGCGGCCGGTATCCGTCTGGCCTTAATGTGTAAATCACAGCGATGCCAGATCTGCACGCCCGCAGTGTGATCTTTGTGTTTGCTCTATATCAAACCCTGTTTAATTCACTGGTAGACTCATGATAGCTGAGCCAGAAACACAATATGTCATGCAAAATTAGTTCTGAGAGAATAACTTTCTGGGGGGAAGTGAATATTGCACGAGGGAGCCTGTGCGGTGGCCAGCCTGCGCGCGCAGCCTTTAATTACATTTCTCACGCTGTACCTCCACAATAGCTGCCTGTAACCTTTAGAGGATGTGCGTTTTAATAAACACAAAGTACACGCCTTTATATTTGTTTTTTACCCAGACACTCTTCCCACTTATTAATTTTCTGAACACAATAAAAGGGGAGAAATGCAGGCGCGCGTCAATCCGCGAGACTGTACCTGACAATGGGACACGCGAGCGGCACGAGGCCGCATGGGAGCTTCTAACTTTTTCCTAGAGATTAAGTTAAAGAAAAAATGTAAATGAAGAATCCTAGGAAAGTGTAGGACTTAATTTGACAGTCATTCGGTGCCTTGCGTGATGTAACCAGGGAAAGCGACGGTTGGGGGGGGGGGCGACACCCTTAATTAACAGGGACCCGTATCGCCCCGAAGGAAAGGGCCTGTGTGATCTTTGTACAAAGCGCTTGATATTTAAAATCTTATTATCAGTACACCCATGATAAGCTCTTACATGGAGCCACTTAAGAGTACAGTAAATGTGAACTTCTTTAATGAGGATTATACTTTTTAATTTAGCCGGACGGTGATTAATTCGCCGTCAATGGTAACCTTGGTAAATGCAATATGGTTTCAGCGATTGTGATAAACCTCTGTGGCCTTCGGTGCTATTAAAGCAGCCATTGTGCTCTGCGGCTCCGCCGTCCCGGATCTTAATAAGGGGGGAAAGCACACGCCGTTAGTGTTTGTACTTCATAGAAGTGTGAGTCTTTTTTACAGGATTACAGTCAGACGACAAAGAGAGGAGCGTTCAAAGAGATTAGCTCTCTGATGTTGTACTGCTCCGCTCCCCCCTCGGAGGACGCGGGGCCCCCGATGGCGTCGGCCGGCCACGCCCCCCTTCGCTGCCGTCGCATGTCGCCGAGATCCGTGCCGGCGACGTCCTCGGCAGCCCGGCAGTCCTGCCGGATGCTTTCGGATGGTTTCCTAGCATTCCCGCAACATAAAGAGGAAATTTGCATTTCACATTTTAGCAGAATTTAATAGCTGCTTAAGCAGCATTTCTCTCAAACGAGTGTAATAAAATATCACATCATCATATCGTAAAATACATCGTAGGTATTTCCCAGGTAAACGAATCACAGACATTTTTTAAAACTCCATTTATTAAAACCTGTATTCGTTTAATTGATTATTATTATTATTATTATTAATTTAGTTTGGCATTTTGCACCTGAAATTTTTACATTATATGCCAAGAACACAGTACAGTAATATTAAAAAAGAACTATCCATCATTACCACGTCCATCAATACCACAAAGGAGTGGTTCAGTCCCAGAGCGCTTAGCAGAAGTGAAACTTTTGGCCGAGTAGCAGGACAGTAGTGGAGCAGTAGTGTATATCTGAGGCCAGACAAAAACAGCAATTTGGGACAGCATTTGAAATGGAAGGATTACATCCTAAGATCTGTCCAATCACCACACAAGTCTCTGCTGCATGAGCTGCGATGGTGAGGACACCACGTCCCCATCTCCGCCGTTGTCACGTGTTAACCTCCCACCCCCTGCGTATGCGCCTGTTTGTCTTTGACACGCTTTCTCACCAGTCTGGGATGCTGCCACATTCATCTAGATGTACAAACTGCATTTTACCATCAGGGCACAAGTAGGGTATTTAGCAAGCAGATAAAATTCTGAGCAGAATTATACATGTGAGCCATCCATCCATCCAACTACCACTCCTGTGCAGGGTCATGGAGGACCTTGTGGGGTACATCTTGGACAGAAAGCCAATCACCGGGCATGTGGTGGGGTACACCCTGTACGGATGCCAGCCAATCACAGACCACAAGGTGGGGTACACCCTGGACAGGATGTCAGCCAGTCATGGTTCATGAGGCTGAGGTACGCCCTAGATGGGATGCCAGCCAATCTTAGGACACAAGGCTGGGGTATGCCTGGGATGGGATGCCAGCAAGTTATGGGGCACGAGGCTGGGGTACACTCTGGATGTGACGGCAGCCAATCACAGGGCATGAGGCTGTGGAATGTCCTGGACAGGATGTCAGTCCATCATGAGTCCAAACAAGAGCCACAGTGCAGATACCTGTGCACACACAGCTGTAGCCATTTTCTCAGACATGCATACACCAGTTCATCACAGAATCATTATTCGTGTTCACCGACTGAATCGATCACCTACAAAAAACTATGTTCTAAAAGTACTATGGAATACTCTCCTCTATAGTCAGGCTATATTTCTATCTGACTGTAACCATGAGCGCGATCGTGAAGAAAATGTATATTTTGGTGATGGGAAGAGTGCAGCGGAAAGCTCAGAGCACCACCCTCATGAGATTTACAGGAATACACAACTAGAATCCGTGCAAAGCCACCCTCCCCGGTGCTCTGGCTCACTGAGGCCTAAAATACCCAGGAGAGTCCAATACCACCATTACTCCACCAGATATTTAAGGGGGGAAATCATCTAACTTTGGCTTCAAGCTGTCACATTGCATTTGGGCAGGAGGGAGTACAGCGTTACTCTGTTAGGTTTATCAGATTCTCAGTAAGCCAAAGCAAAAGTAACGAATGTGTTTATGGCACGAGCGGCTGGTTGGTTTTGATGAGAATGTGCACAGTCTCGCGTGACACATCACCTTGGGCGTGGACTATGTTGACGGTACCGAAACGAGCAATGGCGAGACTTTTCTGCAATCCTGTAAAGATCTGACAGGATCTCCTGTGCACTTATTGATGATTTTGCAGAAAAACAACCAGGGAAATGTGCATAAAACTAGCAAGTCTCATTTCTGTCACAGTGTTATTCCATTAACTTAGAAGAAGCAGAGATGTTAATGCAGTTTACACTGATATGCAATAGGACTTGATGCTTATTTACCCCTAATTAAGGTACATACAGCTTTAACCCTAACAATGTCATTAGAATGCATTAGAAATTATTTCTATAGTGTTTCTTATAAATCCAGCCAAATGCAAGATTGCATGATTATATTACTCTGAATATATACTGCATAACAAGAGTGAATAAAATAAGCATCAAGGGAGCGTAATTACCTCGAGATGCTCTCAGTTTGTTTTCTGTGTTTTGCTTATTCCGGAAAGGACTCTCAATATCTCAACATGCGTACTTGACCATACTTGTGTTTTCATATACCCGTTGTACGTTATTCTCATATACCCGTGGTACGTTATTCTCATATACCCGTTGTACGTTATTCTCATATACCCGTGGTACGTTATTCTCATATACCCGTTGTATGTTATTCTCATATACCCGTTGTACGTTATTCTCATATACCCGTTGTATGTTATTCTCATATACCCGTGGTACGTTATTCTCATATACCCGTTATACGTTATTCTCGTATACCCGTTGTACATTATTCTCATATACCCGTTGTACATTATTCTCATATACCCGTTGTACGTTATTCTCATATACCCGTGCTACGTTATTCTCATATACCCGTTATACGTTATTCTCGTATACCCGTTGTACATTATTCTCATATACCCGTTGTACAT
>JAODKM010000039.1:2345678-2358183 GCA_026780845.1 Petrocephalus sullivani
GGAGCGGCCCGGGACGACAAAAAAGGCCCAATATCCCGACTCGCCCCGGGGGGGGCCTGCGGGGGGAAACGCCCTTTTCCCCCCCCCCCACCCCCCCGCCCCCCCCCCCCCCCCCCCCCAACGCGGCCCCCATCAGCCACCTGTCATGGCAGGAGACGCGGTCCCGCGGTGGCCTGTCACTTTGGAGCCCTCCCTCCCAGCGCTCAGACGTCAGCCCCCCCCGCAGCTAACGCAAGCCGACACATCATAATAACAGTAAGAGGCCCTTCCTGTCCTGTGTCATGCTAGCAGAGATTAGTTCCCCTTCATGGGACTCAGGTCATTTTCTTTTGCGGAAATACATTTGTAGATGGTACACTTTTGGGTTAACTAGTTTGGATGAGGTGAATATCCGATTGCTTATCCACAATAAATCCCTGTTTTTTATTTTTATATCAGGAACAGGGAGGCCTGCTGCTATTCCTGCTCAAAATGATACCTGGAATGAGGAGGCCTGCCGCTATTCCTGCTCAGAATTATACCTGGAACGGGGAGGCCTGCTGCTATATTATATTGATTATATCTTTTTCATTTGTTTCCGCTAGCTAGTTATGGTTCGTCCAGTATTTTCAAATGTTTTTTTAAATCACATATTACTATTATATCTTACAATACCACAGCACTGACACAGATTATCCATCTTTCTAATGTGCGGTATTCAATAACATTATAATTATTCCTTAAATAATCCTTTCACAGTATGAAAATCCAGAAGAAACAGAATTATCAGTGAATAAGCAGTGAAGAGCTGGGCTCGATCATAAAATGGTGGAATCAAGGTTAGCTTCTGCAAGACTTTTTTTAACCTGCGTATGAATTGACATGCAGACTATTGCACTTTATAGACATTCCATTTAGTAAAAAACACAGTTGAAAGTTACATGGCATGAAGCATTTATAAAAAAAGAATCCCTCTCACTTATCACACAGCCAGTAATATAGTGATATAAGCGACTTGTAGTCATAAAATAAAGCTGTACTTTGAATTACAGCATGGAAGCTCAAAAGATTGTGACAGTAAAAAATCGCGATAAGTTATGTTAACACAAAATTATCGCCTAACAAGGCATCCTGCGGTGTATTCGCGCATGGGAATTACGCTAAGATTTGTGGGTCCCGTCTGTGGGAGACAGCTGTTCCTGGCAACATGATGTGTTAAATTCCAGGGAAAGTCAACCGCTGGACTGGAAAGGATCAGCTTCCAAGCGAGTGCACCATTGTTCCGCTGGGTTTTACCACACTTTCTGATACATTGATAGGTTTAACATTGTTTATTCCTGACAGTGGGGTGCATCTCCACTGAAGGAGGAGTGTCTCGCGTTATCCGTGAGATCCCAAATTTTCTCCCCAGTACAGGAACCTTCACTAACTGGGAACTGAGGCTTAGCCTTCGGAAATCTGCAGTTTAAGAAAACGCAATAAATAAATTAAAAAAAAGCTAAGCAGAGCCCTTATAACACTGGGTGAAATATCTCCTTCATTATTTATAAAACCAGGAAGGGGTGAATATTACTATACAAAACAAAGACATGTAAACGGAATTCAGAACCTTTTTTTTGCTGGGCTGGGATAATATTTTACAAAGTGTATATTTGAATTTTTATGTTCGTAGTATGAAATATTTATGAGTAAACAAAAATGTAAATGTATTACATTTATTTATGAGACTCTTCTACCAGTGCTATAAAGTATTACTTACATGTTAAGATAAACTGACATCAAACATTATTAGCCAGCTCTTTAAGGAGGCCGGAACATGACAGGAAATTAATTGGCTTTATTTTGGTCACCATTTGTGAAAACGAAACAATGTTTTAATTAATGTCTAGCGTGTATTTCCTTTGTGGACTGATGTAGCTTTTTTTCAATGGACGGTATGTGAAGAGGATGCCAACCCAGTCTGCACCGCAATACTGGTGAGATAAATGAAATGATTCTTTTTGTCATGCAGCATTATGAACCCAGTTATTCTGGTTTGATTTCTGAAGCAAACTTCTACTTAGGTTGTTTTCCACTCGTTGTTCTGTCTTTCTTGAATGGTTTATCATCTTCCATGATTGACACAGGCCTTTGTTTTAATGACCCATGAATGAGCAAGACGTACATAACCAAGGGGTCCCCCCCCCCCACGGGGTCCCCCCTACCCCATTCCTCATCTTTACCGCAGTGCATATTGAATGCGAGCGCTTTATCTAATCTTGTTTCCAGCCGTGAGCAGCGAGAAAGTCCCGTCCTTAAAACAGTCCATTTCGTTATTGTTTAGAGAGCTGTTAGCATGCTAGGGAGGGTCCAAATACAATTTTATATCCACTTATGGAAATCCTTTGTTCATTCCAACGTTTCCCCCATGCAAACCAATATGTACTCCCGGTAGAGGTCCAAGACCTCAATTACATCAAAGCCTATGCACCTCTCACTGTGCAGATGCTGGCAAAGGGTACCACACAACTGTGTCAACACTACCCCCTTGTGACCGGCAAAGGCAAAGGTGCACGCTGAGTTTAGCAGGGAGGAGGAGTGTCAAATGCTCTGGAGAGGGAAGGAGGGAGGGAGGGAGAAGAGGAAAAAACCAGCACAGGCAGATAGACTTCCTTTGTCACTGTGACAGATAATTGCAGCAAATGTTTTTATTTTCCACAGGGGACATGGTTAAATTTATGTTTTGTTTCACAGGTTGTCGTTGTTGTGTTTTTTTGTCTGCAACGTGGTGTTGTCTGCAATGACCTAAATCTAGGGATCACCTGAGCTTGTCTTTGCGAAACTCTTGTCTTCTTCGCACTTAAACTCCAGAAAACTATTATTTTCTCAATATTTCCACCAACCCTGTAATCCGCATGTGCAGTCTGTGTAGCGTGTGCAGTCTGTGTAGCGTGTGCAGTCTGTGTACAGTTTGTTAGCTTTGGTCAGCTGTCTGATGTGAGATTTTCAATTTGACATAAGTCTGCACACATAAGCACATACATTTGCATTTATGTAAGAGTTTTATTACCTCATAAAGTCTATAGGGTGTTACAAACTGCCCCTACACTTTTTATGTAGCTAATTTTGGGTTTATAATGGAATAATGTAGATTTTCCGTTAGATTTCTTGTGTGAGCATGAGAGCCTTAAAGTGGCCACATGCGGGAGAGCATGCAGTAATATAAATATTAATGTAAAGAGTTATTAGCTGTATATTAAAAACACAAAACAGGTGTTCTGGGGAAGTTTTAGGGTGAGTGTATCCTCCTATAAAAGGCTGCACACTTACAAAAGCGACACAACACTATGATAAAATACTTTTTATTTCTTTTGTTGACTCTTGGCTGGCCAAGCTGTATGCTATGCTGACAGAAATGTCAACGGTGCTCTTCTGTTGCTTCACTCCCCTCCATCAGCTCTCCTCCTTCACTTCTCTCCATCGGCTCTCCTCCTTCATTCCCCTCCATCGGCTCTCCTCCTTCACTCCCCTCCATCGGCTCTCCTCCTTCACTTCCCTCCATCAGCTCTCCTCCTTCACTTCTCTCCATCGGCTCTCTTCCTTCACTCCCCTCCATCGGTTCTCCTCCTTCACTCCCCTCCACCAGCTTTCCTCCTTCACTCCCCTCCATCAGCTTTCCTCCTTCACTCCCCTCCATCGGCTCCGGCCTTTCACTTCCATCCTTCGGTTCCTTCTCTTGCCTCCTTTACTTCTTTTCCCTCCATCACTCTCCTCCTTGGGCTGGTTCCCTCCCAAAGCTGCCGATCTCCCAAACCACAGGCATTCCTCACATTTCTCCCACCTTTAACAGTGTGCAGTGTGCAGTGTGCAGTGTAACCCGACTGAGAGCCTCACTGAGAGCTGCTGCATAATTTACATGTTTTGGATATTTCATCAAAAGAAGGGACCCTTTTCACAATGAATTCTAAGGATTTTCACCCGTCATGTTTTTGGAAGCACTGAAGGTTTTTACTTTTTAATCATATTGGCATTTGCAATAGTAGGAGAAGTAGACTGGCAATAATACCAGGTTAATAATATCATTTAATCCACGATATTCATGGCTCATAATAAGTCGAATGCATATCCAGGAATGTTACATAAATGTTGTATGTACAGGAACATTATGTGAATGTTGCAATTATGTGCGTATTACATTAATGTTACATGAACAGAAATATTTTTCAAAGAGTAATGTAGGAATGTTGCATGTACATGTGTGTTACTTGTTATATGTAAAGGAATGTTACATTCCTGTTGCATATATAGGCATTACGTGACTTCTGTACTGCATGCATGTTATATTAATGTGCAGGAACATCACATAAATGCTGTATGTACTCATGTGTTACTTTAAAGTTACATGTAAAGGAATGTTACACAAATGTTGCATTTACATTAACAATACATGGATTATACATGTACAACCATGTTACATTAATGTACAGGACTGTTACATGAATGCTGCATGTACGTGTGGGTTTCATGAATGCCACATATACCATAATGACACATGAACATTGTCTGTGCAGGTATGCCACATGACTGTTATAAAGGCATATACTCCCGTGCTCCGGCATGATACTCCCATGCTCCAGCACAGTATTCCCATACTCTGGTATGTTAAAAGAATATTGTACATACAGCAAAGAAACATGAACCAGGAAGCATTAACCTGGAAGCATATGAAGATTAACAGCGACTGAAATATGCAGTGCTCAGGTCTAGGGGTATTCCTGGTGAGAACCACAGAGCCCACATGGTCTGTGAGGTCATGCACTGACAGTGGAGCATCGTGCTGGAGCATGGGAGTATCATGCCGGCGCAGGGGAGTACTGTGCCAGAGCACGGGAGTACTGTGCAGGAGCACAAGAGTCGGAGTATGAGAGTACTCTGCTGGAGTACAGGAATACTGTGCTGGAGCATGGGAGTATCATGCTGGAGCACAGCAGTAATGTGCTGGAGCATGAGAGTATCATGCCAGAGTACAGGAGTACTGTGCTGGAGCACAAGAGTATTGTGCCAGAGTACGGGAGTACTGTGCTGGAGCACGGGAGTATCATGCCAGAGTACGGGAATATTATGCTGGCGTACGGGAATACTGTACGAGAGTATCATGCTGGAGCAGGGGAGTATCATGCCGGAGAACAGGAATACTGTGCTGGGGCATGGGAGTATCATGCTGGAGCACGGGAGTATCATGCTGGAGCACCAGAGTGTCATGCTGGAGCAGCGGAGCATCATGTTGGCTTCTCAAGGCCTTGTCTGGGCCTGCAACAGCCACCCATGAAGTTACAGCCCGTCAAGCAGGAGGCAGAAGGAGCGTCCGCCCACCTCCAACCCATGTCCGCCCACCTCTCTGCCGACACCCCCCCCATCAATGTCCGCCCACCTCCTCGCCACCACCCTCCCCCATCGACTTCCCTTCACCCTCGTCAGACGGCCTGAGCCGTTTCATTTAGAGCACACCCCACACAGCTGGTAATGGACAGCTTGATTTGTGGCAGGCTGGCAGGCCTCAATATTGCCACGACTTTTATCTGCTACGTTATGTTTATTATATACGCGCCTGGCCAGATGTGCTTCACCCAAGCCCACCCCCTCGGTCCCTATTTCCAGCCCCACCCCAAGGCGCTCGCTTCCTCTTTGCCACTGGGAAACAGCTCAGAACGTCTCCCTCCAGAAAAAGATCTCCCTTCTCCTCGAATGGCAACAAAATACAGAAACAAGAAAACTTTTGTCGGCTGGTCTGAATTTTTAAGAGAACGTAGAGAAATCTGCATCTTTCTACTTTTATTTATGTTTAGTAATCAGTTCAAAAGCCCTCTGGGTCTGCCGTGAGTACACACACACACACACACACACACACACACTCTGCAGAGGTACAGCCAAAATACATATTTAGATTTATTTGCCTGCAACTGTCCAATAAAATACACCGGTCGCTGCAGCGTGCCAGGGCCCGCTGGGAGTTGGGGATGAGAAGCGGCGTGTTTTCAGGCTTTAGAGCGCAGACACCTGAGCGGGGCAGGAAAAAAGATGAGGGGCCGCCGAACTAAGCGCTCCGGCGGATGTGTGAGGAAGAAGGAGTGGCTTGTCAGCACTCGGCGTCCCCGGGCGTTTCCGGCGTAAGTCACGCGTGAGGCACAGAGGCTGCGTGCGGATCATGACGGAGGACAGCGCTCTCTCTCCCTCCTTCTGCCATTCGTGCAGCAGCTTCCTCTCTCCCTCCCTTTGCTTTGTTCAGCTTTGCCCCCGTTATCTCAGCCACACTCATGCATGTGCAAGGCACGGGCCATTCGAGACATAATTCGCACAGTGGGACCAATGATATGTTTTAAATGGGTGAGTGACAGGGGAAGGGACACTCTGAGAACCAATCGGCTTTCAGGTGGGCCGGAGGAACGTCTGTCAAAAGGCTGGGCTTTCCCACTGGTTTCCAAACCATGTAGAAAACGATCAATGCGTGCACGGTAGCAAAAAAACATCAACAGTGCAGTGTTGTTCCTTTTCCGAAGAGGGCTAAGAAAAAGAAGAATGGAACTGGAAAGGGGGGCTCCCTTCAGGGACGTCATGGGATGTCAGTAATGAATTTTGCCGGTGACTGGCCTGGCACAGCTTGGACCTGCAGCCTGAGCAGCACCGGCGCTGTAATGACCCCGAGTGCTGATGAGAGCTTTGCCCTTGAAATTATGCACTTTTAATACCTCTTTGTTTTGGCAGACAACAGCGACACAAAGGGCCGTCCCGGAGGCGGACGGCGGCCCTGCCAACTTCCTGTGCACATTTGCCGGCTTCATTCTCGCAATTTATTCTTTTGGGGGAAAACATGATGGTGGTAAGACTTGGACAGCCGCAGAGGTCTGATAAGAAGCAGCTTCTGCCGATGGTGCCCTCATTTTTTGATGCCTGCGTCACAGACAAGAGGACAGAGGTTTTAAGGAAAAGCCGTACGGGACGTTGCCATAGCTGGCAAAAGATCCCCCCCAAAGAAACCCTCCCTTCGTCCATTTCTCCAGGATGCCGTGAGTGGCATCATTAGCTGTTATTAGTGAATGGTTCTCCATTGGGCAAAACGAAAACAAAAGCCCTCTCCAGCTCTAGTACAAAAAACATAAATGGTTAATTTTTCATGACCACCACTACAACGGCACTTACAACGTGTGTTGGAACCAAGAAGCTCAGAAAACCCAAGGTGGGTGGGATTTACCATTGGCTGTCAATCACTGCCCGGTGTAACCCAATGGGAACTCACAAAGTAACCTATAATAACTGGATTGGACTTGCCTGTGATTGACAGTGCATGGAAATGCTGCCCACTATGCACTTCAAGGCCTGTTTCATCACATGACCCACACAGACCCAAGGAACTGCACAGCAGAAATGTTAAAAGGCTAAAGCTAACACAAAAAACTGCAAAAATTTGTAATTTTATTGAAAACGTCCAACAGCACAGGAATCAAACCTACATGCAGACCAGTGTCCTGCTTCCTGTTCACCGTAACTCTCAATGCCGTTCTCCTGTGTATCACTTATTGCCTAAATATTGACTTTTCATTTACATGTCACTGAACAGCAGGGTAGTTCATTAATTGTTGGTCAAACATATTGTGAAGGGTGCGATGTCGGACACTGCAGATGCTGACAGATGCTGTTCACATTCTGTTAAGTCAATTAGTTGGTGCTGTTATAGACATAGCGGTTATTATAGCAAAAATGTGGAATTAAAAATACCTAAAATATATTTTAAAATATATAGAATTCGTATTTGAAAATTTAATGGAAGTTAACATTTGCAAGCTATTTAACTTGCATAAAATGTAATTATGCATTTTAACATTAAGGGTCTTTTAAAAGAGTGTAGCTTCTCTGGTCCGGCCCTCCATGCGTCACAGGAATCAGGCTTCCCCGGAGCGAGTCCACCTCAGTCATGAGGCTCTGCGTGGTCCCGGCCGCCACCTGATACAAGCTGGCCTCATTATTGGTAATTAGCGATGATCACAGTGGCTTATTGGCCAAAGGCAGAGTCAGGTGGCTCCTCAGTGGCCCTGATTGATGGTCGATTATAATGATCGAGTCGGGGGTGCTGATTGGATTTGAAGCTGCAGAGATATGGGACCCCCCCAACCCCCAGGGCTCTCGCTCTGGATCGTTATCATGTTCATGCATGATTCAAGGCGACAGTACGCTTTTAATTTAATAATTCAGCTTTCTGTGTATTTATGCAAGGGTTAACATTGGATGGCCGGATCGGCAAAGATGAGGATGAGTATAATGGCTTTGGGGGGAGGAGAAGGAGGAGAGCTAGAGATCGTGAACAGGATCCAGGAACAGTACTCCGGGACAGGTGTATGTATCTCCAAATATCTATAATATAAGGCCTTCCTACTTCACACAAAGCAGCAAAAGCATGGTGGTGAAACATTAATATTTAGAATAGATTAAACATTTCCACACTGAGGTGCAACTTAAATCAATGCTTTACGACAATCATCCCAACACCAGGAGACAGGACACCAGAAGAACAGGACACCAGGAGGTCATGTCACCAGGAGATCAGGACACCAGGAGGCCAGGACACAAGGAAAACAGGACACCAGGAGAATAGGATATCAGGAGATCAGGACATTGGGAGAATATGACACCAGGAGGTCAGATCACCAGGAGGTCAGAACACCAGGAGGTCAGATCACCAGGAGGTCAGAACACCAGGAGGTGAGAACACCAGGAGGTCTGGACACCAGAAGATCAGGACACGAGGAGATCAGGATACCAGGAGGTCAGAACAGCGCAGAGAAATCCTGAGGCCGCTGGGCTTCTGTCAGGAAAACATCAGTCATTAATGAGGCCCGGTCCCCACCCCTACCGCCCAGCCCCCACCCCCTCTGCCTGTCACTGCTCCGTCCCGGACGCTCCCCGCGCAAAGGCACATGCAAGCCTTCGGCTCTAGCGGAAAATGCATCAGCACCGCCGTTTGTTTACCTCGCCGGCAAGCCGGGAAAAGGTCAGAGTCTGCGGATCGTGCCGCTCCGCCCCGGCAGAATCCAATAAAAACCAACAATGAAAACAGTATCATCCATATTTTAAGCGCCGGGCGCGGCACAAAAGGAGCCATGTGCCGGCATGCCAATTACTGCTGTCCGCCAGCCGCGCCGCGCCGCGCCGCAGACACCGCCGCATTGTTCCCGCCACCTCCTCCTCTACTTCTCATTCTTTCGCTCGCGTTTGACATTTAAAGGGAACATTCTCAGGCGATGGCAATCTCTATTATTACCTTAAATACTCTATGTGCTGTCGATTAACAGCTCACGCTCTCGGGAGCCCAAACAAAGCGGCGATCTTCCTTCTGCGCATTCTCCAGCAAGGCGCTTATACCCCCCCCCGGGTTTCTTAGAGAGGCAAAACTTCAGTGCTGATACATTATTAATGATGGCTGACTAGTTTATGGGAGAATTTCTCCCACAGCATCCTTGACTTTCTGGTACAGCGGCATTAAATCTTGGGGCCTGAGGTTCCATATTGGGTTTCGCTGCCTCCTAACACAGGACTTGCGCATCCCTAAAAAATGCTCTTTCCCCGCTCGTCTGCGTCATCTTTTCCGTCAAAAAAAAAAAATAAATAAATAAGCTATAAAAATCTTCAGGGAGCATCGCCGTGGCTGCCAGCCCTCTGGGGCTGCGATTCGAGAGGCTGCACGCACCCCTCGTTGGTGTGGTTCTCCTGCAATCCCTTTCATTCTGTCAAAGGTCCAAGAACAGGGTGCTTAGGTGAAACAGGGACTCTACACTGGCCACAGGGTGTGGCTGTGCACCACATGCCACGGTGCACTTCATCCCACACCCTCTCCTCTGGAGGTTACAGCAACGCTAGGCAGGAGTTACCTAGAACTGAGAAGCTTCTGGCACATGCACCTTCTTCCTGCTGCCATGATCATGTGACTTTTATGGTCAGTCAATCACCTTCCATTCACAAAAGTGTACCGCAAAAAGGATCAGGCCAGGTGCCGGCCAAAGTTGGGGGTTTGGGAAAATTCGATGAGTTCAGTCTTCATTGGCAGAGGAATTGATTTCCCTGCGATCTCGGCGGAGCATTGACTGCTGGGACTGCAGAAAGCGGAATGTGACAGGGATGCCTATTGTTACGGGCACATGGATCAAAACATCCATGGCCTTAAACAGGAGGTTAACAATGTGATCTTTCAGTGGCCAGGACCACTGTTATCTCCCTTCTCCTCTGATAAAATAAAAAGCAAGCTCAGAAACAACTCAGAGGATAGAATTGTGACATATAGACATCAGTGTATCTCTACAGGCAGGTGTAGGAAGTCCAAATAAGGTGGAACGACTACTTGTCTTGATAACTTTAAGTCTATCGATCCCAATATTTCACCTCTATCACCTTACTCATCAACATGCTGGTATTCTTGAAATATTTTCCCTGGAACACCTAAAGCAGCGAGTTCAATCACTTGTAGAGTCTAGACCCTACATTTAATGGATATAGCAGAAACATTTATCCAAAGTAGCTTTTTTGACAGAAAGCAGGGGCTTTCAGTCAGTCCCTGGAGCAATTGGGGCGTAAGTGCCCTGCTCAGGGGACTAGCAGTGACATCACTGCCAACCCCAGGATCCGAACCAGTAACCTTCCCATCACACGCATTGTGTTCAAAGCCGCTGAGCTACAAATCCTTTGCTAGGATGTACACTGCAGCAAACAGAAACGTGGGCTTGACGTGTCGGCCTGGGGACACAACATTTGGCCGTTCCCTGTGCAGGAAGGCTCTTGTTGTGTTGTGAGCCACTTGCTGGAGTCCCCCCCCCACCCCCCACGCCCATTTTTGCCGCTTGGGTAGACGCTAATCTGCACCCGGACCCCCTGACAGGCCAAAACGCGATTCGCTTGGACAGTGACTGACTGCACATCCAATTTGTTTCAACGATGGATGCGGCGGCTTATTATCCAGCACGCGCGTGAGCCGCCCGCTCGTGAAAGGCGCGATCAGCTGGGCCGCACGCCGGGGCTTCTGGGAAGGTAATCAATAAGGGGTTGTCTCTTGTAGTTTAGCCAGACATGGCATGACGGCGCCCAAAATTAAACAGGCAGGTATTAATAATAATGGAGATCAGCGATTCCTCAGAGTGCGTATGTGTGTGGTGGAGGTGGGTGATCCCGGAGGATGAGACAAACGGAGCACAGGAGATTTCCCCGAGCTCGCCCATCACCAGCAATGCCTTCACTTCTCACTTCTCAAAAACTTTAGCCTGAGGAAAGCTTTTCGAATCCCAAAACATTTATATATACTCCATTTTGATCGCGTTCTCTGTTTACTCTTTTAAATTCCACTGTGAAGGTGGCTTACAGTGCGTTGACCATCGACTTTGGCAACTGCATCCTTTTCCATGGCTGCTAATGTCACAGGGCTTTTTCTTTTTATTGCATTTTTTCAGGTTCGTCACAAAGGACGCCTGAGTGGCTTTTGGAGACACCAGCTCTAAAATAGCCAGCTGGGTTCTGCCAGCAAGACAGGCCAGATGTAATCTGATGATACTCTTGGGTGCATGTGGCCCAATCAGTCAAACAAACAAATAAACAAACAAACAAACAAACAATGCAAATCGCCTCGACTTCATTGTTTGCTTGTTAATTAAACACTGCAGCAAAAGCATCTTCTACATTAGCAGAGGGCTATAGAGGAAGGACTTTGTGGTTAGATGTATTATAAAAGAACAAAACATGACTGCATACAAACCGTTCCATTCCCCAATGATAAGCGGGACGTGAGACTCATTTCCTGCATTTTGAATTGCATCTCCTGAGGTTGTCGTTTGCCGACATAATAAAGAGCCTTCATACAAAAAATACTGTTTATGCAGAATACTGACCTGAGATTGAACAGAAATAAAGTCTCACGGTTTTTACCGCTTCCGCTGTGCACTGCGAAAGCATTGATTTCTAAGCAAGCGGAAGGCCGACAGAACAATGACACTGCTGAGCAGAGGTGACTTTTCTCAACAGTGTGACAACTGAAAATTTTCAGCATTGAAAACAGGGAGTTTCTGCATATAACTTGAGCTCCTGTTCAATAAACAGAGTTAAAAAAAAATTAATTAGTGACTAGAAAAGCAGAAGTCAGCACCAGCGTACCTGCAGTTAATCTTTCAACCAACATAAATCACATCATAATACGGTGTTTGCGTGAGACTTAAGTACTTAAGCACCCCAGGCCCCTGTGCCATAACAGGCAGGAATGGGTGGGCTTGGTCTGGTGCCCCAGGCCCCCGTGCCATAACAGGCAGGAATGGGTGGGCTTGGTCTGACGCCCCAGGCCCCTGTGCCATAACAGGCAGCAATGGGTGGGTTTGGTCTGACACCCCAGGCCCCCGTGCCACTGCAGGCAGGAATGGGTGGGCTTGGTCTGACACCCCAGGCCTCCGTGCCATAACAGGCAGGAATGGGTGGGCTTGGTCTGACGCCCCAGGCCCCCGTGCCATAACAGGCAGGAATGGGT
>JAODKM010000039.1:2379309-2392562 GCA_026780845.1 Petrocephalus sullivani
TGTGTGTGTGTGTGTGTGTGTGTGTGTGTGTGTGTGTGTGTGTGTGTGTGTATATATATATATATATATATATATATTCATTCATACATACATACATACATATATAGGCATACCCCACCTTACATCATTAATTGGTTCCAAGAGCCCCATCGTAAGCCGATTTTTGACATACTGCGAAAATAATTCCTTACAAATGCTTGAGAAGGTCTAATAAGTAGATGTAGTCATTTCCATTGACATAAATGCACCTTTACTTCAATATATAAGTCAGTGTTCACTTTGCTATCTTTAAAGTTTAATCCAACGACATGGCATCAATCAGGAGAATTATCATCTTGTCCCGTTTAAATCAGATACCACGCAGATGGAAACCAGCCAATTAACACACTGTTGTGGGGATTTGCAGAGCAGGCAAAGCCAGCACGGGAGTCTGGCATTTCTGTGCTGCCATCCTGCTTTCGTCTAAACATCCTCATTCAGTTTGCCATGCCATTTTTTGTGAAGTAAGCGGGAATTCTTTTTGTTCCATTCTGTGCTCCTGAGAGAAATGGAATGCCGTTGAGTGGAGGTTAGAAGAAACCCAGAAATTTTAATTAGCAAAGACTAAATGCAGAGGCTACGTCTCTTTATTTTGGGGGGGGGGGGGGGGCGGCTTCATGGGGCTCTGAACCTGGGACCATCCCAAGAGATCTCCTGCTACGGGTCTCTCCCTTAACTCCTAGTCCTCTTGGGGAACCGGGTTGTGCTTTGTTCCCCACTTCTGAGAGCAGTGCCATGAGGCGAGAAGCAGCTCCGCAGTATTTACAGTCCCAGTGCGAGAACTGTGTTGGGGGGGCTCAGCCTATGGATTTAGCTAAGCACAGAGCAAACACTGAATCACAGGGCCAGCAGGGGGCTCCAGGGCAGTGCATGCTTCTTCCTCTCTCTCGTGCCACACTCCTCCTGCATCGCTCTTCACTTCACTCTCTCTCTCTCTTGCTCTCTCACTCCCTTCAGTGGCAGCTCCCTCCCCCCCTTCTGTTTTGGTCCCCGGCGGGAGACGGTTTGGCATGTTGATGAAGTACTGCAGGCTGGCACCGGGAATCCGCTAAACGCCACATGGCACACTTAGGCAGAGAGGCGTCGTCTCTGAATCCCTGCCCGTCCCCCTTTCCGCACTGCCTTTCTGCTGAGACCAATTGCTGTCAGTGCCGGCCTTATCCTGGCACGGCCATGCACTGGTTTATTTATTAGGACGATTCCTGTGATTTTCAGAATCCACACAAGAAGGCCCTGTATGCAGGTTTTGCTGAATCGTGACACCATGAACATCCCTGCATATTTTTCCTACAAGCGTTGTCTGGGCTTTCAGTCTGGCATGTAAATATTTTTAAGTGAGTGTTCATGAAAACTAAGATTTTACATCTTTAATGTTAAGATTAGGATTAGGCAAATAAATTAGAAGTGTAGGTGTGTGTGTGTGTGTATATAAATATATATGTGTGTGTGGACATACAGTCATACCCCACCTTATGTCATTAATTGGTTCTGTGATCCCCATCGTAAGCCGATTTTTGGCATATCCCAAAAACAATGCCTTTAAAATGCCTGAGAAGGTCTAATAAATAGATGTAGTCATTTCCATTGAAATAAATGCACTTTTAATTCAATATAAAAGTCAGTATTCACCAAGTACGTATTTTAGTTATTGTTCATTTTAACCCATTTTCAAAGAAGTTTTAGAGAAGTCTTTTTATTTAGAAAAATGCATAAACATCTCTTATGGTGGTAATACAGTCGAATGTTCTAGAATAATGTCATAAGAAATCACTAATCTGTACAAATTCTTTAAGGTTTTTAAGTTGTTTCTGTAATTTTTATATCAGTTTTATGCATGTTAGCTATTATTAATAAACACATGGGTTTATGGGAATTCTTAACCATTTTTCCAGGAGAGCATTTGTCAGGCACTGATGTTGGATGAGAAGGCCTAGCTCGCAGTCTCTGCTCTAATTCATCCCAAAGGTGTTCTCTTGGGTTGAGGTCAGGGCTCTGGGCAGGCCAGTCAAGTTCCTCCACAACAAATTTGCTCATCCATGTCTTTATAGACCTTGCTTTGTGCACTGGTGCGCAATCATGTTGGAAAAGGAAGGGGTCATCCCCAAACTGTTCCCACAAAGTTTGGAGCATGAAATTGTCCAAAATGGCTTTGCATGCTGAAGCATTAAGCGAATATTCCCCGGGCCACTCAACTTTACTCTTGGCACAATGCAGTCAGGCAAGTACCGTTCTCCTAGCAACCGCCAAACTCAGACTCGTCTATTGGACATATAATGTAATATGCAGATTATGATGGGGTTATGTTTCAATAAACCTATCATAAGGTGAAAACAGTGCATCTAACCTAACAAATATCATAGCCTAGTGTAGCCTACCTTAAACCTGCTTAGAACATTACATTAGCCTTCAGTTAGGCATAATCATAAACACATTTTATAATTAAGTTTTTGTCTATCTCATGTAATTTGTTGAATAAATATATAATGGGAATATAATCGTTAAGTCGAAATATTGTAACATGGACCATGGAGCTGCTGTATATATACATATACAGTACGTGTGTGTGTGTGTGTGTCCATCCATTTTCTGAAACCGCTTATCCTTCCTGGTCGCGGGGGGTCCTATTCTGGAAGCTCTGGGCATAATGGGCAGGGAATAACCCAGGATGGGGGGGCAGCCCATCACAGGGCACACCTATGGGCAATTTGGTAACTCCAATCAGCCTCAGCATGTTTTTGGACTGTGCAGGAAAATCGGAGTACCTGGCCGGCACGGGGAGAACATGCAAACTAAAATAACGGGATGGTGACGGGTGTAGAGTTTACTTCGAACCTTAAGGCACAGGCAAAGCTCCTGGGCTTTACAGATGTTTAGTAAGAACACAGGCAGAAATGTGTTTGAAGCTGCCACCATTTGCCCTGAAATGCTGATTAAAGAATCCGTCATGGTGCCTTGAATCCTCATGTGGCAGAAATAAGATCATGCAGATTAATCGGAGACGGCGGCTCGCCATGGCGTTTAACCCAGTGATAAAACAACACTGGGACTGCCATTTTGGTGCGCCCCCATTCTGACACAGCTCCCCCTTCCCTGGTGCAGAGCGGGCCCCGTGGGGACCGAGAATCGGCCTGGTTGAGCGACATCAAACACAGCGACGGTCCGTCCCACCGCGGGAAGCAGCGCTGTGATTATTAATCTACCAGGGCGTGTCGCATACTGCTCTCCAAACGCGTTATCCGAAGTCGGTTTGAGTGATTGCGGAACGTGGGATTTGGGGCTCTCCCAACTCGGCGATGGGCTGGGGGGCAGATTAACAGTCCTTTGGTTTTAAACCCCACTGACCTCTGAGCTGCAGTGTGGTCTTCGTTGGCCTCCAGACTGACAGCAAACCCGACTTACTTTCCCCAAAAAGCAGGGGGTGTAACATCCTGTCATAGGGGTGCGCCCCTCCCTCTCCTGACGGAAAGCCCGCCAAGGGTTTCCGACTCCGGCTGCTTGTTGCATCCCTCTTCTTCTCCGCATCCTAATCTTCATCCCAGGAGACCTCGTTACCGCGGGTGCTGCTTTTGTTCAAAGTTTTCTTTTATATTCTCTTTGCATTATTAATAACATGCCGGCCTCATCTCTTCCACAGAAATAAAGTGCTGTTTATAATGAGATCAGCTCTAGGTGCATTTAAATCCTCTCCTGTGTGGAATCTCTGATTACTACACAGGATGCCACAGTGCTGCTGTTCTGCGGTAATTATAAATCCTCTGTATTGTGCTTCAGTTCTTTGTTAATTATCACTGCTGCGTAGTTGTCGGGACGAAACGGGGGGCACTGTCGTGTCCTCAGGGTCCAGCCAAACGCAGGGTAGCTTTGGCGGGCGGTGTTGCCCCTGGGGAGAAAGTCCCGCTCACTATTTATCCATGTCTAAGTTTTTGGCTCATTCATGTGTTCATTGTTTTGAAAAATGGCCAGCAGGGGATTTTCCGCAAACAGCGAGTTTTTACCAGTTTTCACTTGCGTGGAAATAGCATGGCTAATGGTTGAAGAGTCTCTGTGGCTCCTCCAGAATGTTTTAGGGTCTGGTACCTGTGGGGTATGAACCCAGGAAGCTCCCCCACTCCCCCCCAGTCCCTCCCCCCCCCCCCTCCGCCCCCCCCCCCCCCCACCCACACACACACACACACACACACACACACACACACACACGCCGTCCCTTAGGGCCCTGCTGCAGCAGTATGACGCTCAGGTCCACCCCCAACACCACCCCCCCCTTGACATTGGGTTTCTTGCCGTTGTCCCCTTTGTCTCCTCTGACAGGATGTGGTGTGTATTGACCCGGAAAAAGCGTCCAAGACGGGTTGTCGTGTATGGAGAGGGAGAGGAGGGGGTTGAGGCGAGGGGGGGTTGAGATGTATAGCTTCCTCCTGGGACCCATCACAGACCTTGGACGCTCTCTCCTTCTCGCTCTCTCTTGCTCCCCATCTTCACGCCGTGGGTTTTGCATGAGTCGTCACCATACTTTGTTTTCCTCCTGCAATCACCCGACCGTCCTCTGGGGTCATTCATCATTATTGTCAGTCCTGTAGTGTGCATGGCGGATCCCTTACCGAAGCGGATCTTGTCACGGCACCTCCCCTTTTGAAGGAAGGGGGGGATGTATCAGAGCAGGGCCCTGGCCCTGATCATCGGGCGGGGGCAACCACCAACAAAATCCTCCTCATCTCGGCAATGGGGGAATGTAGCCCTTTGCACTCAGCACCACAGCTGGCCGTGTCATACTGCTGGAGTAACTGTGAAGTGATCTAATACACCCCAGTATTCCAGTGTGGTCCGGGCACCATTATGGTGCTTCTGTAGCCGACTACTGCAGAGGGGGTCCCTTATCCTGTATGCATATCTCTACATTTCTGGCAGGAAATGGAGAGAGAACCTGCGTCCTGCAAGGGTTAAATTATCAGTGCACGTGTGCTGAACCGACTTAAAGAAATTCATAATTTTGTAAATCGTGTAATTCTTTTGTATATTGCCTTTTTAACTTGCTCTCAAAGAAGTCATGCGCTCCATTTTAAGGAATAATGACAGTGCCTGAGTTAATCATCTTAATTATGGCTCTTAATTATGGTTACGATTTTTCCCACTTGCATTCTTTTCAGGAGTTTTTGTTTGACACGTTAGTTCACCGTCTCCTCTTAAGTAAGACATATGCACCTTTTCACCAAGCTCACTGAGGACACGTCCGTACTTCTGGGCAGAACTCCACAGCACTAGAGGGTTTGACGTGACTTTCGGAGCTCCAACGTGGGGGAGGGGGAGGGGGGAGCCTTGCCGGGAAGGTGCCAGGAAAGTGTAAATGCTTTTGAAGGGTCGAAGTACAAAACAAGCGTGGGGAATGGATTTGCCGAGCGGGTTGCCCTTTTAAAGGGGCTGACGGATGGGCAGACGCCCTCATGAAGCCGCCCACTTTTAGCCGAGGCCTCCATCATGTCGTGTTTGTGGGTAGGAGGAGCACTTTCTGCAACAGACTAAGACAGCGGAGCTGCTCCAAGGAGTGGGATATAAGGTCATTCCTACAATCAGCTGTTAGACTCTACAGCGAGTCAGGCTATGGCAGGGGGCCCAATTGTCTGAATGGACCAGATCCTCTTAGGCACATTCACAAGACATTCATCCATTCGCTGTGCAATACTATTTATTTCTGAGATGTGCAGTACATTTCCTTACAGTCAAAGGATTAATAAAGTATCCACTGGGACTGCCGTGACTAGTCGACGTACTCGATGACGTCAACTCTGAAAATGCCTTGACATCAATATTTTAAATCTACACGTAATTTTTAAAAAGATATTTGAATAAAATTACCTTTGATCTCTAAAATGCTTCATTTCATTATAACATCTTTTCCTTTAACTATGTAAATATAATAGTAGTTCAAATGATCACAAAAGAAACGGGTGGTTTGTAGACTGCAAAATTTGTATGGCATACCACTGCGGTACTACCGCTATTGAAAGCTTTTAATATCTTTTGTCATTGTAGCTGCTAAATGCATTCATTATTAAAGCCATACATTTTTCTGTTTGCTACCTTAGAATTTCCATTGAATAAGTGTTTATGAAAATGTTTAAGCTAAAATCTGTGCTTATTCTATGTTGATTGACGGTTCCGGTGTGTGTGTTTATGCGTGTTGGGCTTGTGACAGGTGTAGTGTTTTTTGTAATTTAAAACTGAAACTTAAAAAAGATAATTCATGAACTGAAATGACAATGATAATTATATAAAAAAAACCGTGTCGAACTTTATTCTGCAAAAATTACCACCACTCCACAACGTCTTTTTACCTAAAATATCAACCCTTTTAAAATATGTGGTTTCTGAGCTACTTCAGGGCTTATCGCTTCCATGTTATACCAAAACATTCGCATGTGCTGCGCTCCACTATCCGAATTTAATAAGGATATGCCTAATTTATAGATTATTAACTTTGGGCATCTCAATAGGCATCTTATTCATATTTTAGGTATACTACTAATCTGCTTATTAAATTGTGGGCGAAAATAATGTTTCGGTGCCGAAAATCTGGCGTCCATTATCCATGTCCTGCAATGACACAGTTTGTTATTAAAATAAAATTAACTTAAGCGGCTAATTATATTTTTTTTGGAGGAAAATTAATCGTTTTAAAATTAATCGTTAATCGATTAACCGACGATTCGATGAAATAGTCGATAGTTAAATGCAGCCCTACTATCCGCCCGCCCACCCACTTATGGAGTCTGAGGCACTTTCGGTGTGCGTACCCAGTAACGGAGAGAGCATTCCGAAATCGGTGTGTGTCCCAGAGCCATGCAGGGATCCCAAGCCTTCCACGCTGGGTTTATAAAGTGCCTCGGAAACCTAGCTGGAGCTGCGGAAAAGTTTGTTTTGCTTGTTAGGCCCCATCTTCGCGAGGCTGCCTTTAATCAAGCTGATCCCACGGGATGCTATTTTTAGGCTGCTTTTCGGACGCGGGGGCTCCTCCTCACTCGCGCGGGGCACTAATGAGATGTAGCGAGAGGCGAGGCGAGCGCTAATTAAGGCGAGCGGGGGGAGCGCGACGCGGGGGGAGCGCCCAAACGTACATACATTACCTTTAGCCCATCTCACGCCTGTGTTCTCTCCCTTGTTTTTTAACGCAGGTTTCACAAACAACAGATGGCGGCCACGCCGACCTGTGGAAGGACTGCATATTCAAATCCAAGGTCACACGTTACCTCTGTTACACCAGAGCCTTCTCCAAAGCAAATGTAGGTGCAGACGTATAGGCGTCCCGCCATCGGCGTAGCCCCCCCCGCCGCCGCCGTGTGTCTGTCACTAGTTCCCCGGTTTAATTATTCACACGCCTCCGCTGATTGGCTCCGGATCCCAGCTATTGCTGCTGTTCTCTGTCTTGTTCTATTTTTATTTCCCCCTAATTTAAAAAGATCCTTCTGGGGGGGTGGGAGAAAGGTTGTTACCATATAAGAAGTGTACGGGCGAGGTCAGACTCACGTTTTCATAATTTATGGAATAATAATCTACCTTTTGGGGACTTTATTTGAAATTCTCCGCTCTTTCAGAGTGATTGTACTTTAAAAAAAAATCAGGAAACTAGTATATTGATCATTTGAGTCCTGGTAGAAAATTGGCTGTGTCTTTAACAAATGGAAATAAAAATATTTTACACTTCAGGTCTCTGTGTATGAACTACTTAAGTGTATTTCTGCCATTTCACAGCAGATGTATATCAATTCCATTTACAGTCAGCGTCTAGCTTTTGATTAAGAGCTCTTTGTTAAAAAGGCCGCTCTCTCGACTGTCAGATTGATAAAGGCGCTGCGCTGCCGAATCCCGGTTCCACTGCGGTCCGTCCCGGGTGTGGAAACGCAGCGAACGCCTCAGATTGATGACGAGTCGGCGAGGAGTTGAGCGCTGGGTGAAAATAACTCGGGCGCGCTGATGGCTGTGCGCGTTGCTGGCGTTAAACTCCATCGCTCACGTCTCCGCTTCGTGCCAACGCATCAGCATTCACACCCTGGCTCCCCTGTCAGCGGCTCCGTCGCTGCCGCGGGAGGGACGCCGCCATGACGACGAGGCCGCAGAGCTCCCGTAATCCATGTTAATCGGCATCGTGGGCCAGCCATCTGACGGGGTGGGGGGCGGCTGGACCTTTGCGGGATACTCTGTCCGCTGGGCCCCATCACCCTGTCCCCGGAGAGCAGGGTTAGGGCTTGGGCATGGCTGGCAGTGTAACTTTTAATGGGTAGCCATGTCAAGTCTTCCATTCAGGCAGCTTCTTTTTCCCCTTTTCATCTTTCTAACCCCCACCCCCCCATTTCCTTCCAGTATGGTATGTGCATCTCATTTGACTCCCAGTACCAGCTGGACAGTGATCGTAAGTGTGCACCGGCCACCCCCAAGGACTTCCCATCTTACCATGCCTAGACAACAGCACTGTTCCCTCAATTCGCCTTCCTGTGGGTCTCTGGACCCGAGGCAAGACTCTAACCCGTGTTATAACAGTAATAATAGTAGAGATGGCACAGTATTATTTCTTTTTTCTGGTCCGATTCCGATACAGACATTGAAATTTTGAGTATCTACCTATACCCATCCCCTATCCCCTTCATCAACTACTCAGAATTAAATGAGACATTTGTATCCATAAATTTCAGTTCAACCTATCAGCATTTAATTTAAACATAAATATCTCATAGTACAAATTGTGCAATCCTTTTGCCAAATGAAATATAATTCAGTAATCTTAACAATAAACCAAATAACCATATAGTCAAAAAGTACATGTCTCCAGTACAAAATATGTAATAGAGCACAGATCATTTTTAATCAGTAATTAACCAAACTTTAGAAAGAAATATGTATTCTTAATATTTACTTTATATACAGTATGTTTTTATGTTTATATATCCAAATCATTTTCACTATTTGTTTTTGTCTTGCATGTCATCTGTGAGTTTCCATGATCTTTCAGCAAAATTCAAAGCCATCCCTGTTTAATTGTTCACTGTCAACTTGCGAATAACCAAAGCCATGAATGTCAAATGTGCGAATCGATTGCTCCGGCACAACAACTATCCATCATACGATTCTCACTTCTGTTTGTTGCGTAAAGGCTACAAGAATTTTCATGATTTCTCTGGCTTGACATATCTCTGATGCAGCATTTTTTGCTGGGATCGGCCTGATACTGATAGTCGGTATCGGACTGGTTCCATCTCTAAATAATAATAATAGTGATACTGCTCTGCACTACCTCCCAGTCCACGCTCTGTGCTCCCAGCTCTGCACTCCATGTTCTACTCTCCCTTATCCATACTCCCTGCTCAGCGTTTGGTACTCCTTGCTCCATGCCCCCTCTTTGCTCCATGCTCCCTACTTCGTGCTGCCTGCACTCCTGTCTCTGTGCTCCCTTCCTGCTCCCTGCTCCGCATTCCTGTCTCTGTGCTCCCTTCCTGCTCCCTGCTCTGCACTCCTGTCTCTGTGCTCCTTTCCTGCTCCCTGCCTGGACTCCTGTCTCTGTGCTCTGCACACCTGTCTCTGTGCTCCCTCCCTGCTCCCTGCTCCGCATTCCTGTCTCTGTGCTCCCTTTCTGCTCCCTGCTCTGCACTCCTGTCTCTGTGCTCCCTTCCTGCTCCCTGCTCTGCACACCTGTCTCTGTGCTCCCTCCCTGCTCCCTGCTCCGCATTCCTGTCTCTATGCTCCCTTTCTGCTCCCTGCTCTGCACTCCTGTCTCTGTGCTCCCTTCCTGCTCCCTGCTCTGCACTCCTGTCTCTCTGCTCCCTCCCTGCTCCCTGCTCTGCACTCCATGCTCCCTCCCATTTCCCCTCGTGCTCCCCTGGCTGGCCAGCGCTGACTCCCCGCTCCCCGTGCTGCACTCCCCCAGTCGGCCGGCACTCCCTCCTCGCTCCCCGCTCCCTGCTCCCCCAGTCTGTTGATAAAACTTAATCCAGGCTGCCTTTTAGTGTGAGCGGTGGAAACGGCACCCTGCGTGTCACTCTGAAACAAGTGCCCATACTGCTTTACGCACTCTGACACAAATAAAACATGACAGCACCATCAACAAAAGCTATTTTGTCTGCCAGTCAATAGAGGCCCGGCTGTAATTATCTATGACAAAAACAGATTCTGCAAAATTAGCCGCTGAATTATGCGGCGGGAAGGAAGCAGTTTGTGATTTATCACACTCGAGGTTGGAGGTAGATGCCCCCTTTGTCAGGTCCTGATGGGAAAAAATATTTCTTCGTGCGTTTAAGGAACAAAACGCGGGGCGGGGGGGTTTCATGCATAGCAATAACATTCATCCATATCCCACCTTAAGTCAGAATAAAAACTATGAATAAAAAATGCATCTGGTGGTAATGAGTGCCAGGCGGCAGCAGGGGTGGTGGGGGGACACGGGCCCGGCGGCGGGGGGGACACGGGCCCGGGAACAGGGCGCACCGCGTCCACTTTGCCCCGCTCCTCTCTGCCTGTTCAGCTTTATTGCAATTTATTATGAGTGGAAATGAGTCCGTAATGAGCAGGAGCGGAGAGGCTGGGCCAAGTTATGCTTGAAAATGGCAGCTAAACAGCCCCTTGATCGTTTTTAAGCCGCCCCGGGGCATGGCAGCCTTGCCAGGGGAGGCGGGGCAGGGCGTGGCTCCGAATGTCCCCAAAATATCATTGTCTTCATCATTATTATTATTTTTGATGTTGTTTGGTTGTTTTAATTGTTATTTTGCTGAAGTTGTTCCAGTTATTATTCAGCTGACGAGATATGTTTAATTTTCTCATCAGAAAAAAGCACTTGCTAAATAATAATAATCCGTTTTCTTCTTCTCCCTTCTCTTTATTTCCTCTGCCCCTTGCAGAGCCATTTAGGGAACGTTCTGGTCGACATGAGGCTGATCGATGCGAAGCACACATTGCCAGTGGGTTTCATCCCCATCCAGGAAACCGCGGACACACGTGAGTAAACAGCCCCCCCTAGACCGCACCTTTTCGACCCTCTACCCCCCCGTTTTGCTCCCACCTTCACTGGCCAGCGTCTTGCCACATCCCCTGGAGATGGTGAATATTTTATGGGCAGAGGTTGGCTAAATTTATGAGAGACGGTGGGAATAAAATAAACATTTTGCCCTGTGGGGAGGAGGGTAAAGGAATCATGACTCATTGTTTATCTGTGGTGGAGCTCTGCCTTTCTTAAGGGGGGGCTGTGTTTATTTATGTATTTATTTGTGAGGAGTATGAGTGGATGCTGGTTATCTAATATTAATGAAACACATTCTCCAGCGGTTTAATGGCTTCTGACTGCTCTGTGTCTTCTTACCACTATCTGTGCCCGGAAAACATAATAATGTTCTTCGTATGAGAGGTGAGAATGGCAAGTTTATTATTTTCATTATTGTGAAATTTATGCTGCATTGCCCTGCTATGGTGGCATTATAAACACGGGAGTGTTATATATAGTCTTTCTTTTAGTTGGAATAAAGAAGAAAGAATGAGAGATTAATACTTTAAAGGTCATACACTCAAAGTTAGTTATTACCATATGCTTACTTTACGGCCCGACCAGTACTGTGCTGTTGTACAGTACTATACTGAAATTGATTCAAGTATGTCTGAGGGAAATGTATTGAATTCTAAAATGCAAATAAACAATCAAGATTTTAGAAAACAGGTTTTAGATAAAGTAAAACAAAAATCTTGAAAAGAATATAAATTGAAAACCTTGTTTCATTATTTTAAGTGGTAAAAATTCTGGTAGCAAAACTTAAAGAGAGGGTGGAGGTCAGACAATTTCCAGCATCTCACACCCAGGCCACTCTCGTTTCCCACACAGAGGAGAGAGCCTTCCGGAAAAGTAGGCTTTGTGTCAAGTTCATCCCCCGCGATTCCACCGAGGCCGCCATTTGTGATCTCCAGGTCCTCGGGAGGTCCAGGGCAGCCCCACCCCAGTACACATTCGTGGGGTGAGAAGGTCGTCATCCACTGTAGTCACATGACCACACCCATTTCACTTCCACAATGGACCAAAACTGTATTTTCCTCCCTGTTCCATTATGTATATGGTATTGATGAGTTTAGAGCCTCTGAATAGACTGCTCTTTCTAAAGGTCTCACTTTGAGCTGTTTTGTCTTGGACTCCATCTTTGACTCATAGTCACAGACAAGATTCCTTCCCTCTGTCCCAACCAGGGCTTATAAATGCCTCGATCCTTCTGGAAGCTCTTTAAAGAGACATGGTGCCAGGAGGACTGCCTTCCTCCAGGGAACCTGCCAGTTTAGATACTCTCTGTGTTTTTACACCCCTTGTAAAAATGACTGCCTCCAGCTGATATTTACCAGCACGGTGAACGTTCACGTTAGCAGGAGGCTGATCTCAGCCGCATTCTGGTTAGCGGCTCTGCGTCACCTGAGGGAATGTTCCGGTATTTCCCACAGAGAGCTGAACAGCATACGAATTTGGTACAAAATGGGAAAGGTCCCGAAGATGCACCAGGCCGAGCAGGATCACCCAGGCAGCACGTGGAGTGAAATGCCAGCAGTCAGACTGCCCCCCGGCCCGTCCAGGTACATTGTCATCCCAAACCCCTCCCTCCTTTCCTCCAGAACCTTCTTCTGAATTTCCCAGAATAAGGGGAGGTGCTTGACGAGTGTCGGCCAGTGGCACGGCGGCACGCTCATTTGCATGGCTTCCTCCACACGAAGCTGACAGCTCCAGGGAGCGATGCAGAAGCTTTTCTTATGAGGGAGAGGAGGTGCGTGCTTGCAAGCCGGGTCCCATCATTCCCAGCTGAAAAGCATGTTATGGGATATTGTACTTCACACGCTTTCAGAAGGCGGAGCTTCTCCCACACAGAGCAGACAGTGGCTTCTGCGGGCCCTGGTAACAACGAAGAATAAAATCCACCATAGGATGGGGGCTGCGCAAGGAAGCACCGGGGGCTGGAGTTGGGGGGAGGTTCACTCTCTGGGCGCAGTGACAGGAGTACGAGAGCAGGGGCAGGGTTAGGGGTTAGGGATTGGGAAGACGAAGGCCTGCACATTGTGAAATCTCTTGCCCCCTACCCTGGGACAAGAGGGATGAGAGAGATTGTCCATCTCAAGAAGCCTCCATTCTGTATGTAGAGCAAATGCTGGGAATTTCTGTAGCACATTGTTAGTAAATTAGCTCAATTAGCTTGGGGGCGTGGCCGTGGGCGTGG
>JAODKM010000039.1:2421953-2438174 GCA_026780845.1 Petrocephalus sullivani
GGGGGGTCGAGGGCTGATCTGGGGGATGTGGGCCATGTCAGCTACAGGGCGGGTGGGCAGCAGGCTCCCAACCGCCTCATCTGCTTTCAATGTGGTCAGGAATGGAGGGGGGGCCGCAGATGAGCAAGCCTCAGAGCTCACTGACTGCGATACTATGTGTTCCCTCTCACTGGGGGACCTGGAGCCCCGTGCTCCTCTCGCGTGGGCTGAGACCCCCTGCCCCCCAAGCCCCCCCCGTATGCCACAGAGCCCTGGGCATAAGCACATCTCTGACTGCAGTAAGGCATTAATCAGGGGCAGACGGCCTTCTTCCACCTCTGTTTGGCCGCGTTGCATCTTTAGGTATGGTGTGCTTCGAGGTCGTCTTCAAAGATATCCGCATGAAGCAGAGCCTCCTTATGGGACCTGGTAGCTCGTCTTGGTTCTCAGTGTGGTGCCCCTCCCCACTTTTGAGTTCTTTGGCGAGGCACCTCCCAAGCTCAGAACAGTCAGAGGACAGTCATCTCAGCGCTTAGGTCTGTCTTCTCTGTCTCTAAAGCAAGTTAACCCCCACAACACCTTTGATGGGACCCTGCACTAATGGCTATTATCCTTCACGCTCATGTGTGGCCCCCACCCCAACCACTCGTTTAACAAGCTTGATTTTTAGGACTTTGTGGAGTTTCGGGTTGTGGGGAATATTAAGACCATCTTGGCCTGCTTTGGCAAATTTCTGGGTGAGGCCTCTGGGAGAGCTCGTCCTGCCTGTGATTTCCCCGGCAGGTCCTCCTTCCCGTCGGAATTCCTCGGCCATGTGAGTCTCATTATGGTAATTGAGCGGCGATGGAGCTGAGCGTGAAGTGATCCCAGCCCGGCTGCAGAGGAGCGGACGGGATGCGGGGAGGGCTCTTCGGCTGGGAAGGGGGCTCCTAGACGGACATTAATTAACTTCTTTCCAGTGAGATCAAAGAGCGCACAGACCCTGTCTCCTAATTAGCCTCCACCCCCCCAGATCTCAATGATGTTTCAACTCTGACAATGGGCAGCTTTTTGGCAGAGTGGGTAGGCTGAATGATGAGTGAGCGACCGGGCACCAGGGCATGACAGAGACTTGATGAGGACCTCAATGTTAAACCTGCTTCTCAGTGAGTCCTGGGTCGAGAACGTAGTGGAAAGATTCAGAACGATGGCTCATTTGGCAAAGAAACAGGCCAAGTTTCCATCCCTATTCAGGATCACACCCCCCTGCTCCATGTGTGTTGTGTCAGGAGCCCTGCAAATGACGATTTCCGTTGAGTGAGATGTGGTTCACCAAAGCTGAGGGAGATGGAGATGATAGACAAAAATTCTGTGGCGCTGATGTGTCTCAACCCAGAAGCTTATTTTGAAACGGAGAAGCATCAATGATCAGTGAAGCGTGGAATATCGGCACGGATGATGTTGTTTGTGAGAAAAAGCTTATGTTTATTGGTAACAGCATCCAGGTATCGCTTAGCCAGAAAGACCAGCAGGGGGTGCTGGAGGGACTGTGAGGGGGCAGTTAAGGTGAGCCAGAGGAGAGTGGGCTGTCTCTGCTGTTAGCCTCTCCCCTCCAAGGTGCCACAGGAAGAACCCTCACCACAAACAGGTGCGGTGACCCCATGTGCCCTCTGAGGTGCCGCCTGCATTTACGAGACGTTTACGAACTCCAGCCCCGCCACCTGCAGCCAATAAATAACCTGGGCCGTGGAGCCAATGGGGGGGCAGCAAGGGAACACAGTGACAAGTACTTAAGGGATCTGGGCAAAACAGATTCCCTACCAGTCTCAGCACTGACCCCAGTCTCAGCACTGACCCTCACTGTGACTTAAGGGATCTGGGCAAAACAGATTCCCTACCAGTCTCAGCACTGACCCTCACTGTGACTTAAGGGATCTGGGCAAAACAGATTCCCTACCAGTCTCAGCACTGACCCCAGTCTCAGCACTGACCCTCACTGTGACTTAAGAGCTATTTGTTTGTTTTAGTGTTTATTTTCATTTTTCACGTTTCATGGTAAAGTAGCTTTTAAAGAGTTTATCCTGGCAACGGTAAAAACAGCCAGTGTTAGTTACTCAGTAACTTGAATGCTCTACTGTCTTGCTTTATTCACTGGTTTTCTGTTTGCTATGTTTGTCATTTTAAGGGAAGTGGACAACAGTCACCATAGAAACAGTTAAAAGGGGAGACAGGGATGTTTCCCGCTCATCATGTGTCTGCTCGCTGGGGACGCGGATATCTTTTGGCTGGCCATCTCCCCATGTCAGCTGCTCTGGGGAAGTGACCTTGATGGCTTTGTTTCAACTCATTTGCTTTTCCTATGATGAAGGGCAAAGGAGCATCACACACGTGACCCCAAATGGCGCTCTGACATATTTATTACATCGGCTCCAGATCCAGATCAGACATGTTTACGACGAAGGCCCTGGATCCGGATCAGGTATGTTTACCACGAGGACCCCAGATCCAAATCAGACATGTTTAAGATGAGGGTCCTGGATCTGAATCAGTCATGATTACGACAAAGGCCCCAGATTCAGAACAGGCATATTTATGACGAGGGTCCTGGATCCGAATCGGGCATGTTTATGATGAAGGCCATGGATCCAGAATGGGTATGTTTATGACAAGGACCTTGGATGCCTATTTATGATGAGGGCCTTGGATCTGAAATGGTCATGTTTATGATGAGGCCCCAGATCTGAATCAGGCACATTTATCATGAGGGATCTGGATCGGACATGTTTACGACAAGGGTTCCGGATCTGGATCGGGCAGGTCTGGTGCCCCCAACTGCAGTCCCCTCCTTCTGGGGGATCCTAGTAAATCTTTATCTGAGCCAGATGCATGTTGCCCTCCCCAGTCCGATAACACGTGTTTTAAAATTCATAAGGAAGCTTCTCCTCTGCTTAAAGAGAGGCAGTGAAGGACTAAGGTGGGGTTTAAACAGAGCTGGCAGGTTCCAGCTACATAAATCACAACAGGGAAGCAGCCACGGGACACAGACGCCGACTTCCCGACGAGGACTTTTCTGAGTCATAAATCTAGAGTGGCAGAAGTCCATTCATGTGTGACTGATTAAGTCACTCCCCTGATGGACATCAACTAATGAACCTATAAGTACAGGCAGCTATGTTTACGGCAGGGGTCGTGACACAGCGCACGCTACGTACATCCACCGATGTACGAGTCATTCAAAGGCGTGGCGACAGGACACCCGGTCTCTATGGTAACCACATCGTTAGTCACAAGGACGCCCGGAGGAAACTTGGAGTCGGTAACCCAGCCTGTAATGTCTGACCTTTGTGTTTTATGGTGGAGTTTTAATGGAAAATGCTTTGGACTCCAGTTAGGACTCTCCAAATAGCGTTCTTCATCAAATATGGCCGCCGAGGTTGAATTTCAGTCTACTATAACTGTCTGCCGTTGTAAACTGGATCCTTTCCGTACATCGTCAAGCTGTTCGAGGAACTTGCAATTTCAAGTAAAAGCCAGATCCCCAAAATGAAAAGTCTGGTTTTGTGTTTCTGTTGCATTAATGAGGGTTTGAATCACCATTTGTGTTTGTTTGATCCTCTAGTTCGGTAAAACAGCCATGGAATACTTTGGGCATTGTGTTATTTCTTTGTGCAGGTTTCATATAAATCTAACCAGCTATGTCTGTGATTGTGCCCCAGTGTTTACTTGGTTCTGTTTTTATGGGTTGTAAGGCTGTTACAGGGCTGCTGATGTTCTTCCACAGCAATATTTCCAATCATGCACCATCCCATTCAGCTTATAACTTTTATGGTTGTCGTCACCATGGCCTTGGTAGATGAGAGAAGTAGCTGATCATAGCGTCAGGGCTCAGATGGACTGTTTCCCAGAGGGAAGACCCTTAAATTGAACTTAACACTAACGATAAATGTAGGTCCCCGTGAAGCTGTGTTCCTAAAGCCACAGAATCAGTCCTGTCCTGTTTTTTTCTGTTGTTTTTCACATGTTTATTACTTCTCAGAGTGGCAGTGATGGAGAGGAGGTACATTTCGGGGGCTCCTGTCAGGTTGTTAGTGGCTTTTTGAGCTCATGCGTAAAGTGGTGTTGTGTGGCTCAGTAAGTCACAGTTATATGTTGCTTTGATAATTGTGCAAAAATAATGAAATGCATAATCCAGGGGTCAACAGAGGCTAATCTGGTGAAGGAGATTGAAGCAGACTCTGCATAATGTTCGGAACAGACTGAAGGTGCTAGCCTTTGACAGGGAGCATGCTGTCTTCATTCCCAGATACACCCATCTGAGGAACATCTGGATTTTCCCCCTTTTTTAAATATGCAGAACATGGTGCTACAGTTCTAAGCACTCAGAACCCCATATCCATCATGGAACAATCTATACCTGCCCTGAATTGGTGTTTGTTTATTTTTTTTGCAGCTTGGTTAATGGTTTGTAGTTTGATGTACTATTACTGAGGAGCATTTGCAGATTACTTCAGGCTCCCGTTGACTCTAAACACAACGAGTTTGCGGTTCTACTGGCCAAAACGCGCCGAGAACACAGATTCCACGGGCCAAAACGTGACAAGTACGTAGGCTCTATGGGCTAAAACGCAACGAGTACGCAGGCTATATGGGCCAAAACAAAACCAGTATGTAGGCTCTATGGGCCAAAACAAAACCAGTACGCAGGCTATATGGTGTTTCCTGTCCTTGGAGGTTTCTGCTTGTTCATCTCTAATTACATTTAACCACCAGTGACGAAGCCTCCACATAGCAGCTTGATATCACAGGAACGATTTACAGCTGCTGGAGACATCCATGCCAATCTAACTGCCTTGAAACACCAAGACGTCTTTGGATGGAGTGGATAAGTATCACATGAAAGAAGAAGCCTTCTATATATGCCCGCTCAGGCTGCTAAAGTGTAAACCTTTTAGAGTTTTCCTGTAAAATAAATCATTATTGTTACAAACAGGAATGTGCCAGATATTATTTCAACAATGGTCCTTGCTTTTAAGCTTGAGTTCCTTATTCAGATGGAAAGGCCAGCTCCCTGCCCGCTATGCAGCCGGCCCCTTTAAGACATCTGTGGCTTTTCATTTCAGCTTAGTTTGCTTTTGTGGTAAAATGAGCCAACCCTAGAAAGCACGGAATGCCTGGCAGTGGGTATACTGGACAGGGGACCAGTCCATCGCAGGATATACATTCCCAAATTGGAGACACCAGTTGTAACTGCCTTATTTCAGGCTGTGGGAGGAAACTGTGGTAGCCACAGGAAAGCCACACGACACGGAGAGAACATACAGATTCCACACGCATCATGAGGGTATGACTCAAGCCCCCTGGCTACCCCCCCCTCCCCCCATGTTCTAAATTCAGACTTATGTAAAGTCTCCTAACTTCCATAATAAAAATAATTCCAAACAAAGCACTTTGTCCTTGAGGCAAAATGCACGTCTCGTAGGTTATATGCCTTCTTGCCATTTCAGCTGTAACATATAACAAGCCGATTTGTTCATTGAATAGGTCCTGAGGAGAACAGAAGCCTACGAATTCTCTACCAAGGGGAAGATGGTGGGGGGACGAGACAACCCAAGTCCACCGAGGAGAAGACATGTCAATTCATAAGCATGTCTGTGTTTGCCTTAAGGTGGTCTATTTTATGTACAGCATGCATTGACATATAGTACAGATTGGGGAAAATGTTGATTACTATCTGGAGTTACAACGCCCGTAAAAGAGCTTTGTAGAAAATGGCGGTGATGATTTAAAAGATGTGAGGAAACAGGCGATCAAGATATTTTGTGTTTATATTGTTTCTCTTAAAAGTTACATTTACTCATGGAGCCTTTGCCAAGAGTTTTACATTCCTTAACTGAAAGTCGTCTTTTCCATTCCACTGTCCTCCCATCCCAGTCCTCCCAGCTGACCCGAAAACAGCGCGGTTATACTAACCAGCACCAGCTGGGCGGCTCTGGCCACTTTACCAGGAGGATCAAATGCTATAGGAATATCTGAAGCTTAGCCAGATTCAGCCCCGCGGCCTTGATGTGTTTCCCTTACAGCGTACAGATCATCATGAAATAACCAGCAACTGTAATTCTGATGAGAATATGGTCCATTACACAAATGTGAAGAAGTGGGACAGGAACTTTGCAAAGAGCTTTTAGGAATACCAAGGTGCACAAGAAAACATCAAGTTAAGCCTGAAGTTACAGCTGAAGAACAAAGGACCACACTGAACCAGTCTTACTCCTGGCATATTGTCAGAAGGCTGGTGTATTTAAGAAGACCTTTATGACTGGAGGAATACCCAATGGAAATTCATGGTGAAGCTCAAGTTAAAAGAAGAGAATGACCAGCATAAAGTGGATGGACTCAGTCATCACAATAATAACCATGCCTTTAGAATGCATGAAGACCTGGACAGATGACAGAACATTCCTGGGGTTAGTGGTCAGCAGGCAACGTCAACTCGACAGCACCTAGTAACAATAATAAATCACTTAATTTACCATATTTCTGTATAGTGTTTTCAGTAAAATGTGAGAATGGCCTGGCCCCATTGCTGAGCACATCCCACACTGGCGCAGAAGTGACCGATGCTCCGCCCCCTCGGGTTTATTACGGTGGTGGCGTGACGTCACGCACGGCCCGTCATTCGCAAACCGCTCCGAATTCCTCGAGCCACAGAGTGCACGCCATGTAATTTTAAAAGCACACAGCGGATTTATGTGGCCCACATGAGAAACAACAACCCGTGCCGGTTTTGCATGGCACTTATCCTAAAATCATACTGCCGGGCTCCTTTCCATCCCGGCTTGGCACGGCGCGTAACTCATTCTGGACGCGCATCAGATGGACGGGACCGGCGGCTGATGAAAGCGCCGTAAATCGCGGCTGAACGGAGGAACTTTTGCCGCCGCGGTGGTGAAGTGGCCGAGACCGGCTCTCCAGGGACAGATTTTATGCAGGATTATGACCCTTTTATTGGGATTCTATGAGCTGCTAACCCTGCTGTTATATATGTCCATGAGACCGGGACAATAAATAGGCTGTTAGCTCCCCATGAGCAGAGCTCCGTCCGCCGCCCTCCCTGAGATGACCACAAGCGGTCACCTGGCGGTCAGTGCTCTCTGGATGTCATCCAGGTGCGGCTCGAAAGTCAGTTCAATTTATTCCTATATAGCGCCTTTCACAACAGAGTCACCTCGGGGCACTTTACATGGGTGTGCTGTGATACATAAAATAATTCCACCCCACACCCCAGCAGCTGGAAAGGTGCCACAAGCCGGCAGGTAGCGACTGTCCGCCCGGAGCGTCCAGGCTGCGGCTGCTGGGAACCGGTCCCCGAGCCAGAGAGCTGTCACAGCCCGGCTTAGCGGACGCTACACCCCGAGACCTCCGCTCTCAAACCTCCGGCTGAAGCGGCTCCATGGAAACGGGGTCCGAACCGAACCGGCTCCATGGGCTGTGATCTCCTCGTCCACCCCCCAGACACCTGCGGTTTTATCTCCCTGTTCTGCTCTCTTTCACGTTTATGCTCCCTGCCTGTGTGTATGTGGTTTTCTTTTTTCTTTTTTACTGTCCTCAACTGACTCAGCGGGAGCGCCGTCTGTGTGTTTTGGTTCTTAGTCCTGGTGTTTCTCTAGTCAAAGGTCAATATTGTTCAATGGTCTTACATGCCAGGCGAAGCCCTTTGAATTATTATATCATGATTTACTGTTATTTTAACATGTAAATTAAATTGTTGCTGTTGTACCCCTGTTACTTTCATGTTGGACGTATTGATGGTATAGTTGATTGCCAAAAAGCTGCAAGTTTAGAGACTAGATTTAAGTTACGCACTGAAGTGCGACCCGCAGCGCGGTCGCGCGTGGTCCGGCCGCCTGTCCTCGAGCGCAGGCTTTCCCCTCTGCGTTCCGTCATCTTCGTTGTATTTCGCATTTTTGCACAGTAGAGGGCGCCATTGTAATTGAGAAAACGAACATGTTTTTGTTAGACTTGTAGCACAGAGTAACATTAACCCAGGTGCTACGGCACCCGTGAATTTTTGTGCTGATGGACAAAATGCAAGGACAAGTACTACCTCAGCGCTGAGCAGTGTTTCACCATAAATGTTTGTTTCAATCCATATGAGGCATTGTTTCAAAGATGTCAGTCACAGCACAAATTAGACATTTTTATACAGCTGCTCCCTGGATTACTATGGTCCACGTTCCGATATTTCAACTTTACAATGAGTATTCCTATAATCCATCCAACCATTTTCTGAAACCGCTTATCCTTCCAGGTTGCGGGGGATCCGGACCCTATACTGGAAGCTATGGGCACGAAGCAGAGAGCAACCCAGGATGGGGGGCCAGCCCATTGCAGGGCACACCATCCACTCACACCTACGGACAAGTAACTCCAATTAGCCTCAGCATGTTTTTGGACTGTGGGGGGAAACCGGAGCACCCGGAGGAAACCCCATGATGACACAGGGAGAACATGCAAACTCCACACACGTGGAACCTGGGCAGAGACTTGAACTCTGGTCCCAGAGGTGTGAGGCAACAGTGCTAAGCACTGCCACCATGCCACCCCGAATTCCCGTAATATTTATTTAATTATATTTATTAAATAAATTACATGAGATATTCAACACTTTATTATAAAATAGGCTTTGTCTTAATGATTTTGCCCAACTGAAAGTGTTCTGAGCATGTCTATCGTAAGCTAGGCTAGGCAGTGATGTGTGTTAGGTCATGTGTACTGTATTACAATGCATTTTTGCCTTGCGATTACGGTTTATTGGGATGTAACCCAGTCGTAAGCCGGGAAGCAGCAGTAATTGGTTGTCTTGGGGGCACTAGCTTTTTTAACAGTGAAGTCCAGCAAGCAATTTTCTTCTCGTAGTTAAAAACACCAAGTTTACCATTTTAAGTAGAGAGTTTTATTGTCATATGCACAGAAAACAGGCAGTTTCGCTGTACAATGAAATTCTTACTTACTTACTTCTTACTTACTTAATGAATTCTTATTTTTTTACATTTTGGCAGTTGTTGTGAGCTTTTCTATTATTTAGACCTGTGTTTTGCAACAGTAGTTAGGCTTTGTCATCATAACAGAAACCAAAGTAAGCATATGGACCCCGAGAAGCAGCGCTAATGAGCCGCAATGTAGAGGATCTGACTGTAAAGATCATGAGCAGAGTGACGTGTCAGGATAATACATCCTGTTGGTCAAACAAATTTCTATGAAGAACAGCATCATTTCTATGGATCACCCTGGTAACAAAGTGTGATGTTCTGCTTTGAAGCTGCAGACATATATGAAGCCATTAAACCTGGTGAGGATGTCGCTGTATGGGACCCTGAAGAGCTTGGACACAAGAGGAGGTTTCCTACACTGATCCCCTGCTCAGGAGGGCTGCCGGGCTGAAGTCCTCAGCCAGGAAACGAGCTGTGCAAAAACCTCGTGGGATGCATTGTGGCTTCCATGCTTGCAGGCTTTGGTAGCTGGCCTGCACCATGAGGCACAAGCTCAAGGTCAGGAGAATGGCAATGAAACATCAAAGGATATGTACATGTAAAGGTGAAGTAAGCAGGTACTACTACTCACTGTGCATCTGCGATACGAGCTGTGATCAAAAAGGCACATGTCTCTTTCAAAGAGCAGATTAGCCTCAACACAAAGCTCCCAAGAGGGAGGACAATCTTAGCTTTATATTTATCTTAATGCATTTATTGTTTATAATTAGAGGGCTGTCAAATTTGCACTCCTCACTTCTGACGATGATTGTGTGTTTAGAACATTGAAGAAAGTAGACTTCTGTTTCCATATTCCACGTTTTCCATTTATATCAAATTTATATGCCATATTTACTTTAAAATACAAACGACTTACTACCATAAACCATCAGTATTTAAATTATGATTATAAGTAAAGTGTTGATTATAATTGTCACATATGTTCAAAGTATATTAAAGTTAATGTACATCAAATATTTAATGTTTAACAACTTCTCTTCTCCATATTTGTGGGTCTCTAAAATTTCTCGAGTGTACATATGCTGACCACATTTTTTTTTCAATCCACAAAATTTAACTTTTGAACTGCAAAGTTATAAATTTTCCATAATTGTTTATGCTGTCCCCAATTACTAAAATCTTGCTGATTTATTTTGCCACCATACAGTTTCAATTAAATAGAGGTACTTTAAAAAGTGACAAAGTGAAAATTATCTACTGGATACATCTTTTAACATTGTGCTTCTTGTTAAGAAATTAATTGTTTGATCAATTTTTTTGATACATTTGTTACATTAAATGACTTCTTTGTTTTTCCATAGTTTTCCCACTCAGCATATTTACGAGGAATTGCTATTTTTTGATGACTTCTTACTTTTGCCTATAAAAGTGCTCCATTGGACATTATCCATATGCATTTTTTTTTTCATTCTGTTCCCTTCAATTATTTTATATCAGGAAGACTTAGCGACAACATTACAATTGAATTTGAAACAAATGAAGAGCGGTACTGTAAATGACTATAAGTTTGCGAGGAGAGGAGTGAAGACCCCACTGTGGAGCTTACAGAAAGCCAGAGTCTAGTAGATTCTGCAGTTACCAAAATGTCATGTGTTTCAGCCAAAGTATTTTTGCTATTAATCAAAACAATATTGCATGTGCAAATTTTGCTGACCTGGATATGAGATGGGCAAGGATGACTGGGATTAAAAATCAGCCCAGGACTCAATGACGCTGAATTCTGCCGTGCCGGGCAGCAGGGGTCCTTACAATTTCTCTGGCCCAAAATAATTCATTCTACAGGTGACACTTCAAATGTTGCATTCTTCCATCATAAATAACATTACATTTTTATAACAATGATACAGAATATGCTGTGTATGGTAACATGTTTATGTGCAATTCATATTGAAATACTAAGATGTATTATTACAGCTGCAGCCGTGTTATGTATATGAATTTATGTTAATTCAATTCAATTTTAATTCTACCTCCTTAAATTGTAATTCAAAATGCAATTATGCATCGTGTTTTCAATCATAATTCAAATTTATTTAAAATTCATTAATTGAATTTTAAGGTCACGGACATCCTCAGTTCAGTTCTGAATTATGCACAACATGTACTCAAAATGCATACTGGTGTAAAAGCCCCTTTTGTGGCCCACATTATAGTTTTATATTGCAACAGTGACCGATTATTGTTATTAATTATTATTATTATTATTATTATTATGTTGTTTCTGTGATCTGTTTCAGCGTTCTTTGTCTTCGTGTCAGAATAGCAGACAAAAGTTGAAATAAAGAACGACTTAGAAAAAACGAGAGTGTCTGATCACTCGATAATTTATGAACTTGGTTACAAACTACTTCAGTTACGAAGGTTTTCGCGAAACTCGTGTAAGGTAATGAAGTAATCAGCGTTACGCGCGTTTCGGGAAACGCACCCCGACACCTTGAGGAACTGCCTATCTGCATTATTAGCATAAGTAGCCTAGTATATCGGTCACTATTAATTATATTTAATCGTGGGCTAATATAATTATTTAATATATGGTTTTAAGTCAAGGAAACTGCATTAGGATGTTATTTTTCCAGGGATTACTCAGATGAAGGCTGTGCAGAGTGCGCCCAGTGAAAACGCGGCGTCGCAGATTAGGCTCGGTCTGCACTATACATTTGCCTGTTTGCTTTGCATTTTTGCTATAACTCTTTATAGGACTGAAAACCAAACACAGATCCCCATCGTCGTCTAATCAATCGGCATACTATTTTTTTCTTCTTTTCCTTCTGATTTTAAAATGTGTGTAGTTTAGGCTACTCGCTAACGGGCCTATCTCATGTTTTCCTAAACCGGCGTTTTGTTTTTTTTTCCTCTTTTCAAATAACTCCGAAACAAAACATCAGAAAAAACGTTATTGTTCTTAAAAGGGCTGCACAGTTAAGATGTCTGCTTTTAAACTGATTTCGGATTCTTCCAATGTTTTGGAAAGATTACTTTTTTTACTTCATTCATACTTTATCATTTTCACGGCGTTTGACTTTCGCATGCGTTCTGCACACCTACGACTGAATACTGCGTTTGGGTAACGCATGTAAGCTGTGTGCAATTAATAATTAATAATTCTTTTAATTACGCTACACTGGGTACCGGTCTAACAATGCTACTCTTTATGGTTATTTACACTTTCATTTTACGCTTCACACAGCCTCATTCAGCAGACGCTTTTGTCCAGAGCGACGTACAAGTGCGGCGAATAGCACATTACAAACATTTGGCCGTCAAGCAGTCAGATAGGCGTAAGTGCGGCTAGGCCGAGCTGGCAGTGAATGCCGGGCACCGTGTAAGCGGCACTGGAGCAGGAGCTACACGGCATCTTCTAACAAAGAAGGAACCCAATAAGCCTGTTCGATAAGAACATTCAGGGACTTCTTTCTGGTCAGTTTGTATATGCAGAAATGACCAATTGTTGAAGCAGCTTTTCCCCGACTAAGATTTAATATAGGAAGCTGATAGCATAAAAGAATGACCTGAATCGTGCAATCATAGTTGTCTCCTTTTGCATAATAGGGCGCAATTTTTATGTTCCATTAACTATAAATACACGAATTACCTATAAACACGTTCATTTGTTTCTGCTTTGGTTACAGATTTCACAACAGATCAGGTATGACAGAACCACAAACGCCACAGCAACTGACCAAACAAATAGGCCTATATATATAAATGACGACGTCGACGTAATAATAGGGAGTTCTCGTTTGTGTTTTGTTTGAAGAGTCGGTAACAATTAAACTAAACAGCCATAACGGCAGACCGCTCAGCGTGCCGCCATTCTAAATGCACGTAACATTTACCAAGATGAGAAAACTGCTGTGAATTGCTCACCAATGTGATATTAACCAACTCTGAATGGTATACGGTTGTGGCCCCAGATGCACGCCAACTAATCAGTCCCCCCAGCTCACCTTCCCGCGCGAACTGCGCATGTCACCGTGACCTTTCATTCCTCCGCGAGGCCGCACGTGCCGCACACCTGCTGCTCAGAGTCGCAGTCCCGCGCGCAGCGTCCGCTCATGCTAACCAGCCCAGCCAGTCACTGCGGTATCTGCTGCTGCAGAGCATTTCCCCATGTGGGGCATATCTAATTTATGGCCTTAGATTAAAATGTGTGTCTTCCTGCTTGTATTTAGTGTATATCAACCCTGTATCCGAGATATTTAGCTCGGTCCACCTTATTATCAATATCAGCTGTGGGAACTGATTTTTGAGATTTTGCCTCTATATCCTATATGTATTTAATCACGGCACCGTGCCTTTTATTGTTATATTTTAATGAAACACTTCTAAACCCAATGACGTCTCAGTTTATAATTTATACAAAAGACACAGCCATGCTCCAGCGACTCAGTCTCAGGAATTCACATTTGATTGCTGCAGTCTTGGAAAGATAAAATTAGTTGGTGCTGTTAGTCGTATATCGTTCAAATGCGTGTAAGACGTTTCTTCTTCATACACGTAAACGGCACGGCATTTACACATAGTGATGTTTGAATTCCAGTAATAGGCAACATATGAACGATGACCGCTAATCGCTTGACTTGGGTCAAAGTCTCTCCAGCAGTAGTTGGTTTTTTAAGTTCTTCATTCTCTTCGGATCACTTTAAATGGCTGACGGAAAGAAATTCTCACCTTGCTATATTTAGTATAATAAATTAATAATTCATAGTAATTTATATAGGTTTGTTTTGATTCCTTTGTTTATGTAGGCATACAATAAAGCATACATGTTGACCACTTTTAAAGGATCGGTAAAAAGGGAGGCTCTGCAATGCCACCAGATTTGTCATTTCGGCTCAGTGTTTTTTCATAACTATTTAGCGCGCGTCAGGACGGTATGTTGTAGTTGGTTCCGTTAATAGCAGCGCCTGTCCGCTTAGGCTGCAACTAAGTTTGCCGCCACCAGGGGGCGTTATGCTCAAACCATGGAGCCAAAGTGCGGTCAGGAATGTGGTACAGTATCCCTCCCGGATGCGCTACAAAGGAAGGCGGCCAGGCTCATGGATACGGAGACGAGGTGACCCGAAGCCTGGCCGCTCTCTCCCTCAGTTTGTTTTGTTTTGATAGTAATCATAGCTGTATTTTACATAAACAAACATTTCGCCTTTTTAAATGTCTTTATCGTTCACCTATCAATGTAAGTAATAGCCTATCTTTCGTTTCAATCCAGAATTCCAGGACGAACCTGATGAACATTTTCCGCGCGTTATCTTCCCATTGCTTTTTGCAAAACATTAAGCCTTTGTTTAAACTGTTTAATTTAAATTTAAATCTTCATATTTTGAAGATTTATTTGATGTTTTGTTTATTCATTTTCACGTATATTGTAACGCGAATGTTTTCAACAATGCTTTGTTTGAAAAATTAAAATGAATTTATGGACACCGTTTGATCTAGGTTTAAAGAAAATGCTGTTCTAAACATTTTTAAATGTAGAAATGTACGGTGAAGTATTTAATCAATTTAATATATAGCCTATTAAATGAGCACCGTTTTGTTTATATGTTACTGTTGTTGTTATTGCTTTTAAATGGTCGTATATTTAATGCCATTTAAATTATGATGAGTTTAATAATAAATATATGTATTGCCTTTGTTAAACAAACTTGGAAATTGAATTGAACTTTGAGTAAGCGTAATTATGCGCTGACTGTCAGGTCCATACTACCATGTACTTTTTTTGAAAAGCATATAAGCAGACGCAAACGTTTGTACTGCCGTTTCCACATTTATTACCTACGGTTAGCGTTAACTACATTTGTTAGCATTAAGTACATTTGTCAACTATTTTTTTTTTTATAAAATATTAATAAAATGCGCTTCTGGAATATTTCAGTCATTCTGTCTGGGTTGACGATGCGAAAAAAAAAACTTGTAGATTTAAAAAGCCACTGAAATGTAGCTAAATAACGGAAAGCATCCACACGTAACTGAAAATCTTGAACAATTTATTAAAAGATTTGTGTGGCGGCTTCTAGTTACGTGCGTTGACAGGTTGATTTTTGTTTTATGTGGGATTTATTTTGCTTCGTTGACATTTTATCCAGTAGATTTAGGTGCGGGGGATTAATAACCGCCGATCCGAGTTATTAACTCCTGTAGAGGCCTTCTATTTAAACCGAATTCGTTCTCGGAATTATATTCCGGTCAGCACTGAAATCGCACAGACCGTCTCTACCGCGGCTCTCAAAAGGCGGCCCGGATAGGAGCGAAAAGAAAGTGCGCTAAAGAGATGGAGGCGCGAGACTGAAATGCGCCATGATTTAATATGAGGAGCAATTACCTGGAATAAGGGGAATTATTTAAACAACGGGTTGATTGTATTTATATGAAGAAGAAGAGGCATTAAAAATATGTTTTGGAGGACATGTTATAGAGATCAATTGCTGCAATTACAGCGTAAGGAGACGCAGAAGCATTTTTCTGGTTACTTCTAACGTGCAAAAAGGGCACCTACACGGTATCACGTTTCAGAACATATATACATACATATATATATATATATATATATATATATATTTACGGACCCACACACAAATACTGTTTTCTTGTTCTGTACCTAAACATAGCAGAAATGCTGCTTTTAAACTCAGCATTTGTCAATTCTAAGTTTTTTTTGACATCAAGGTCTGAGGACATTTGGCCGAGGGTCCAGAGCATCTCACCAACAGCCACGGACACGTGCAATTAATAAGCATGCAACAGATGAAAGAGACGCAAGAACGCACTAATTCATTACGCTGCGTCCATCGCCCGCTGCTAGCTTTCCGACCTCCGATTCACAGTTGCAGCAATTACAGCAAAGCTCATAAAATGCATCATCTGTGCATTTTTGCGCGGGATGCTTGCGTGTGTCATCAATACATAAAATATAATTTCAAATGATCTATGCAAAATCTCAATCGCCGTGCTTTAAACCACGGAAAATCGTTTTCGTTACATGCTTGAATACTATTTTTTTTTTTTTACCAGACAGGCGTTAAATGTACATATAACAAGTTCGATTGTAAATATCGCGTACGATTATATGCGGAGAGCATATAGGTCAGACAATTTTCTGATAAGTGCGCGCAATTGGGCGCTGTGAATGAATATGATAGAAGATTTAAAATGAATATATATATATATATATATATATATATATATATTCATTATATAATACATTATATATATA
>JAODKM010000039.1:2483616-2495722 GCA_026780845.1 Petrocephalus sullivani
CCATACGGGGAGGGGGGGGGCCTGCACTTCCAGACATAGGGGGAGCGGGGTGGTCTGCACTTCCAGCTATAGGGGGAGGGGGGGTCTGCACTTCCAGACATAGGGGGAGCGGGGTGGTCTGCATTTACAGACATGGGGGGGGTCTGCACTTCCAGCTATAGGGGGAGGGGGGTATGCACTTCCAGACGTAGGGGGTCTACACTGCCAGACATGGGCAGATTGGCATGGGGGGTCTACAGGCGCCTTGCGGCCAGGTTATTATGTGTTGGAAATGGTCTGTGATGAAAAGTAGGGGTGTTTTTATCTTAAATGCACCTCCCCCCAGCAGGACACATGCAGCCAGGATGGTGATCTGGTGGTTGGCACACGGCTCTGCAGTTAGCCCCCCGGGACTGGGTCGCCAGTGCATCATCCCTTTTTTTCTGTATGCTTTCACACAGGGTGTGTAGATAGGAGTCTGGGGGTGGGGGTCACCACAAAACACAGCGAGCCACACAGTCACTCTTGGGGTCGCTACGTAGGGACTGCAACTGGGTGGTGTGAGCAGGGGGGGATGTGTTTCATAAGAGCCCTGCGGGTGGTGTGGATCATCTCACCAAGTCTTCTGGATCCTTGCCTTGAGATGCTATGTGGCATGTGGAATCCACTGATGCCTCGTTAGTCACCGTGACAACCAGATAGGTCGTGATGGCGGTCTGGTGGTGGCTATGGCCGGCTAGGAGGAGTCTCCTACACCTGGGCTGCCCAGAGAAAGGCACCCCCAGCTCTGACTCTCTGCTTGGCCAGTTGGATGCCATACCAGGAGGTCTGGTGTGACCCATTGCTGGTATGGGGGTGAGAAGTCTGATTGAGCCTGTGGCGGGCGGAGGGGGGTCAGTAAGGGTGGCCATGTCTTTTCAGGCTTAAACAAGGATAGCTTTTCACAATTTGGTCTGAGGCATGGCGCCCTCTACATTCGGGAGGGCGAGTTACACCTTACGATAAGATTACCTTGGGCAGTGTTAATGGGGAGCGGGGGTGGTGGGTTCACAGCAAACCTCTAGCCAGGTGCGCAGGTGTGCTGTCTGGCTTGGAGCGACATGGCAGGGTGCTATTCAAACCGTTGAGACAGGTTGGGTTATGTCTGCCTAGCATGAATCATCCAATGATGTGAAGCTGAGAGCAGGAATACCGCAGAGTCATGTTGGAGTCTAAGACACTGCTCTGGGGGGTGCTCTGAATGTGGACGGAGGAAGGAGACTGCATCCTGTATAAACCCCATGGCTGGAGAAGCTATATGTCCACAGCCCACACCTGTGTTGGGGGGTTGTATTGGGTGGGGAGTGGATATGAAGCCATCAGTGACATGTGTGGACATATGTTCAGGACATCTGAAAATTCTGAGCCCCAAACAGCCACCACTCTCAAGTCTCCGGGCCTCTTCCTCTCTCATGATGCCACAGTTTATTCTCCATCATGTGATGGGGGGCTCATCCATCATGATGGAATGAAATGAGAAGCTGGAAGTTAAGGGCCTTCTTCAAGGGCCCATGGACATGTGACCAGGGACTTTCTGACCACACTCTTGGAAGACGGCGTTCCTGGTTGAGCCCTAGCAGACAGTTTGATAAACAGTTCAAGAATGAGAACCAAGTGGTCATGTGGAATGAGCTTGGGGGGGAGGGGGCATGGTCCTTAAACGGTCTTTGAAGGCACTGAGTGGGCGGAGCTGCGATGGAGCGAGTGAATTACATCTCAGGATGACTGCATGTAAGACGAAGAGCAGGAGGAAAATTTGCCTGTGTGAGGAAAACAACCGCCCTGCAGCCCTGAGGTTTTCACAATCGCCCACTCTAAGAGAGCCCACAGCCCCCGTGAGAGGCATCAGGGTGAATAAATGCAGGGGGCAGAAGCTGAGCGATGCCCCTCGCGTGTGTGAAGAGAGCAGGCACTGCAAGGCGGCCGCGGCGTAGATGGCTCCTGCAGGCCATTAGCTTCGCACACATTGCCTGCTAATGTGTTTTACTTTTACCTGCTGGGAGCTTAATTAAAAAACAAAGGGCCCCAATTTAAAGGCCATTACTATGCTAATGTGCTAAGAAGTGGGTAGCGATTAAGCAGCTTTAAAAGGTGGCTTGAGCTGGCCCCAGGGACGGCGGAAGCAGCCTGTTTACGTGGGCGCATTCCCTCCCCCCGGCACCCGCATCGCATGCAGAAACACCCTCATAAGCAGCTACGTTATTGACTCATTTGTTAAGCGGTCGTTATGGTAATATTGCTGCCATGAAGGTGTAACTTCGCTCCCTTTGAGGTTTGACTTGAGGTTCCCCCCCCTTCCCCCCCCCATCCCCCCCCCCCGTCGTCGTCCTCGGGGGCACGTGAAAACCTTTTGAAGATGCGTGACACATTTCATTGGGATGACATGTCATTCTGACAGTAAAGCAGCCGCCGCTCTCTTGACCTTCCTTACTGCACTTGTTTTTGTACTTCATTACTTACTATTAATATTCTCGCTTACCTGGCCAATCTGACGGGACCTGTTGGGAAGCCCTGTCGAACGGCTGGCAGTGACATCACAGGTGCCGGTAACTTGTGAGGATGGATTCCCGGGAAGCTGCTGGCACATGTCACGCCCAGCCGGCCCACACGGTGCCCGTAGCCTCGCTTTGGTGTACGAGGAGCGTGTGATGCTGATCGCCGCCTCCGCTGCTCTGCTCTGCTTTCCGCTGGTGCCTGGTGTGAGAGATGGACATGGGTAACTGAATGTGGGTGCCCGGCCGCGCACGGCGCCCCTCCGAGGGTCAGCTACAGAGCGGTTAAACCCTTCTTGGTCACTTGGCATGTGTGTATGTCTGTGTTTCTGAGTGCGTCTGTGTGTGTGTGTGTCTGTGTTTCTGAGTGCGTCTGTGTGTGTGTGTGTCTGTGTTTCTGAGTGCGTCTGTGTGTGTGTGTCTGTGTTTCTGAGTGCGTCTGTCTGTGTGTGTGTCTGTGTTTCTGAGTGCGTCTGTGTGTGTGTCTGTGTTTCTGAGTGCGTCTGTGTGTGTGTGTGTCTGTGTTTCTGAGTGCGTCTGTGTGTGTGTCTGTGTTTCTGAGTGCGTCTGTCTGTGTGTGTGTCTGTGTTTCTGAGTGCGTCTGTGTGTGTGTGTGTCTGTGTTTCTGTGTGCGTCTGTGTGTGTGTGTCTGTGTTTCTGAGTGCGTCTGTGTGTGTGTGTCTCTGTTTCTGAGTGCGTCTGTGTGTGTGCGCGTCGTCCCGAGCACCAGTGGCTTTTCCCACCCACTCACTGACACATTAACACCAAACGTTATTTATTTTGCCTGCGCCTGTCACCCCCCCCACCCCCCCGGCCAGTTTCATTATGAAGGACTTACCACTTTTAAGGAGCACTGGAAGCGTGTAAGCCTTCGGGGGGATGGGGGGTGGGTTAGAGATGTGCAAACAAGCGATGGGCAGAGGGAGAGAGAGAGTGCGTAAGAGTGAGTGAGAGCTGGTAATTATGTCAGAGGGATCCCTCACAGCTATCCGGAGAGATTATCCCTCCCCCCAAACAGGGTTACGTGTGGGAAAAGGCTAAATCAATATTGAACTTACACCAGCTGAAGCTCCCTGGTGGGTCCGAAAAGGGGGGGAGGCTTCTTATCAGCAAATCTGCGCGTACAGGTGCTTGGGGGGAAGGGGGGTGGCGGCAGAGATCCGCAGCGGGAACTCACCGGATATGCGGGGAGTCTGAAGCCCCCGAAGGAAACCCTGTCATAAGGTCCTGGCCCCTGCCTACCAATGCCTGGCCCTCTCCTTACAGTGGGAGACTGTAGTGAGGCAGTGGGCAAATGCACCATCCCCAAACAGGGAGGGTGTCTTTCCTTTACCTGCCCGGTCAGTTCTCATTCACTCCAACATGAAATATAGGCTTCACAGTGCGGCGTGTGGGGCTGGGGCGCGGGGAGGCATGTTTCTGGCCTCCCCCCTGGCCCGAGGCCTGGCCATTGCCGTGTCGTCTTAAAGAGCATTCTTTGAGCGCTGACCTCCTGGGGATTTAGACTGCTCCACAGTCCAGCTCCTGTGTCATTCAGAGGGTGGGTTTACCCCCCCCCCCTTTCAATTGTGCCCAGACCAGTGGGAGGCCGAGTGACTGTGTCTTTCAAAGGGGAGGGGGCAGCTTAAATCCCCGCGCCAGTGGTCCCCTGCAAAGTCCCCTTGTTCTCCTGAGAAGGATTTACCTCTGCTGGCCGCCTGTGAAAGGCACTCCCTGCCCGTGTGAGTGGGGGCTGTCGCTCTCCTGGGGAGTCGCGGTTGCCGCGACGGAGGCGTCACGCATGGACATTCCATCTGACCCCCACTGGGACGGGCCAGAGGCAGCCCACAGCTGGGGGAAAAGTCCGGATTAAACTCCGGGACAAAGCAGGACAGGAAGATTCCAGAAGGAACAAATCGGAATTACAGGGGGAAAATAATGTTGAGTGACAGAGAGTGGAAATAGAAAAATAACGGCTTATGAGATTAACAAGGAGAGCGGTCTTTCTGAAAGGAAGGCAGAAATGTTTTCATCTGGGTGAGAAGGCTTAAATCGGAGGAGTTTTGTAGGTGAATGAAGACGGCGAGGAACGTGAGACTGTCGGAACACTGGAGCAATTTTCCTCTCTCATTCCCCTTCAGCCAGGAGCGTCTGAGGTGACGTGCCCGTCATCACACAGATATATATATATTGACATTTATCATGGAGTTTATCTCACTCCAGTTGTTCCCAGTTTGAGGGTGGCCCAGTCCTGCACACTCGAGCAGCACCAGTAAAATAGCCACTGGCACATGACACGCAGGTCCCCAGCAGGCCCATTCGGTGCCCATGCCCTCGCTTTCAGGTACGAGGAGCACGTGGTGCTAATCGCAGCCTCGTCTTCCCGATGGACCCATGCAGCAATTCTAACGTGGTTCTATCCCCTGTCGCGGCCCTGGTCAGTGGCTCCGGCTTCGGGTACGGTGCTGGGTTCACTTTTCCCGCCGAGCGGCTCCCCGGCTGCCAGCCTGCAGCCTTAGGTGTTTCCATAGTAAAGCAGTAATCTCCTTAAACTATTAGAATAAATCAGAGATTACCGGCTTTCATAAAGCCCAAGTTTGCCAATATGTACAATCCCTTTGTCATTCAGCTAGTGGAACATTTTTTGTCTGAAAAGCTGGAACGTTCTGTGACTATGGACATGCTGACTTCTTAAGAGCAGCTCACAGCTCCCTGACTGGAATGCAATCCTTTAAATGAAGCTGCTTTATGGGGGGGGGGCTGGTGCCTCCAAGGTTGGGGGTTTGAGGCCCTCATTTGTTGTATGCGTGTGCGTCTGGGGCTTGCATGTTCCTCGCGTGTTGTGCAGGTTTCCTTTCAGAGACATGCATCCTCACCAGCGTGGCCCCTAGCCTTATGCCCTATGTAGACTGCGATAGGCTCCTGGCCTTTCCGCACCAGGATAAGCAGTTTGAAGATGGATAATCTCATGGTGTCAAATTATTGTGTTTTCATATTTCATATTTATTAGTTAAGTCACCTAATGCGGTCTGAGGTACGTCTGGTAATCACACATAACAGGGCAGAGTCTAGGTCTCAGGCCGCCTGTCAGTCTTTGCCGTCATCTCCTCGGAAACATGTTCCATCCTGCTGAGAGAAATTCCCAGGGGTCCTTGCAGCATTCGCCGGGATGCAGGCAGAGTGCTGGCAGCAGGCAGCCCGCTCTGTGCGTCCAGCCTCCCGTTCCTGCCGCAGGAACAATAACTTCTGCACATAGTTGTACTGAAACGTACTATTACACGAGGAGGGATGTATCAGGTGTGGGTCATCATAGAAGTAACAATATGTACGGGTATCCTGTTTCAGTCACGGATGTGGCCATTGTGCCGTTATCGCGGCAGTTCTTACCGCCCAGATCCCGCCTTCTGCTTCTACATAGTCGCACGTGTTTGTCAGATGTCAACGTTAGCGGCAAACAGGAATTTACGCTAGCAGTGGAATAATTATTTGAAAGAAATCACATTGAATGGAAATGGATGTTAGCTTCAGTAGAAAAAGAGTTATCATTGGTAGGTATACATGTCGGCATCACTAGGAATAAATGTTTGCATTTATTTTATTTTTAAATTATGGATTTTAGCAACAGCTGGAATAGGGATAGCATTGGTAGTTATATGTGTTACCATCCATACAAGATGGGAACACATCTAAGAAACAAATGTTTGCTTAGGTATTTATGGATTATAGCACTGGCAGGAACAGGGTTAGGATTGTGGCAGCAGCAACAGGAACGAATTTTAGCACTGATGGTGATGGATTTCAGCATCAGCAGGGCTTGGAAGGACAAGTGTTAGCATTAGTTAGTTAGCACCTGTAAGAATGGATGCTAACAGTAGCAGAAGGAGACGTTACCATCAGGAGGAAAAGAACATTAGCATTGCTCTGGAACTTCAGTTTGTTTCCAGTTTAAAGAGAGATTTTAAAGTGAATTAATTGTCAACAAACAATGAAATGTGCCCTTTGCATTTAACTCATATGTGAGTATTTCAGGGCTTGGGGGCAGTACCTTTTCCAGTATACCTCAGCGGTTCGTGCGGGTCGGGGACTCGAAACGGCAGCCTTTCGAATGCACTTCCCTTACCCTTACACCACCAGTAGGGGGGAGTTGGAGGAAATGGTGCATTTGTGGCCTGAACGACATTTGTGTACACTTGTTTATTTTATTTGGAAGCTGCTTTTGTCTGTGCCAGCACACGACAAACCCCGGCAACCCTCTGCCCTGTCAGGTTGTTTGCCACCAAGTGCAGCGGCTGCCTGGAGAAGATCGCGCCGACCGAGTTCGTGATGCGCGCGCTGGAGTGCGTCTACCACCTGGGCTGCTTCTGCTGCTGCGTCTGCGAGCGGCAGCTGCGCAAGGGCGACGAGTTCGTGCTGAAGGACGGCCAGCTGCTCTGCAAGAGCGACTACGAGAAGGAGAAGGAGCTGCTCAGCTCCGTCAGCCCCGACGACTCCGACTCCGGTGAGGGGGGGGGCATTCCTGGAGGCCGGAGCGGTGGCCCGGCATGGCGCGGCCTCACTGTGTCAGCAGCCGGCACTGGAGGGAGCTGGGCCTGAGCGGCGGCCGGGGCGCAGCTCCTTATCTGCTCCTCCCTGTCATTCACTCCTTCGCCACAGGGCCTCCTGCCAAGCCTTCATGTTTGGCTCCATCTGGTTCTTATTTAGATAGAGACCAAGGTCAGGAGATTTGTTGGGCCCATCCGGGGAAGTGCTTGCCCCCCAGCCCCGGGAGCGGGTCCGCCCACCGGCCAAGCCCCAAACACGGCGGGCCGCTTCCCCTTTTCTCTCTTCACCCCGACGTGCCGAGCGGGAGTCGTTAACACGAAGCCATGCTGACCTCGAGGCGTCAGCGGGCCGTTTGCCCCCCGTCAGTCAGCTGCGGAGCAGGCCGGGGGCAGCGGTATTAAAAGCAGATGACAGCGGATGAAAACATTTTCATAAACCCCCTCCACCACCACCATCACCATCTCTCTCGCATCTGCTGATATTTGCAGAGCCACCAAACGATCTGCCGGTTTAAACACTGAAGGGGGGCGATGTGGCGGCCCTCGGTGGCAGGGTGATGTGACAGCTCCCTGCGGCACTGCGAGAAGCCGCTCACCCGGGTGGGATCAGTGCGCCAGGGCGCCTTCCCAGCACACAAACTCTGCGGAGTCATGCGCCTGTATTCTGTGCTTTTTCCTTTTTTTCTTTTTTTATTGCAATCATTATTTCATTATGTATAATGGTTATCATTTTGTAAGAGATGAAACTTTGATCCACCGAACAATAAACAGAGTGCCCCCCCTCCTGGGCTCATAATAATTATGAAAGCGGCAGAGCGATTTAGCCAGAGCGGTTGGGGACTTTATCTTGGGGGGGGGGGGGTTGCTTTCGTCAGGAAGTTAAACGAGATTGCTGACGGAAAGCGGCGACGTGCCCCATGCTGAGGGATCGTTACTGGTTGGGAGATTATATTTCCCTTCAGCTCCCTGCGGGAAAAAAAAATCTTAAAGCTGCAGGACAGCAGCCTCTGCTGAGGCCTCGTGCTCCTCCAGCACACAGGGGGAGGACAGCAGCCTCTGCTGAGGCCTCATGTCTCACCTGTACACAGACGGGGGACAGCAGTCTCTGCTGAGGCCTCGTGCTTCTCCAGCACACAGGGGGAGGACAGCAGCCTCTGCTGAGGCCTCGTGTCTCACCTGTACACAGACGGGGGACAGCAGCCTCTGCTGAGGCCTCGTGCTTCTCCAACACACAGGGGGAGGACAGCAGCCTCTGCTGAGGCCTCGTGCTCCTCCAATACACAGGGGGAGGACAGCAGTCTCTGCTGAGGCCTTGTGCCTCTCCAGCACACAGGGGGAGGACAGCAGCCTCTGCTGAGGTCTCGTGTCTCACCAGCATACAGGGGGAGGACAGCAGCCTCTATTGAGGCCTCATGTCTCACCTGTACACAGACGGGGGACAGCAGCCTCTGCTGAGGCCTCGTGCTTCTCCAACACACAGGGGGAGGACAGAAGCCTCTATTGAGGCCTCATGTCTCTCCAACACACAGGGGGAGGACAGCAGCCTCTGCTGAGGCCTCGTGCTTCTCCAGCACACAGGGGGAGGACAGCAGCCTCTGCTGAGGCCTCGTGCTTCTCCAGCACACAGGGGGAGGACAGCAGCCTCTGCTGAGGTCTCATGTCTCACCAGCACACTGGGGGAGGACAGCAGCTGAGGCCTCGTGTCTCACCAGCACACTGGGGGGGGACAGGTTTCCATTCTCTTATTTATTTTTAATTTGCCTCAGAAACATGTTCATGTGCATTTTTTCCCAATCCTTCCAGCCCACATCCTCTGTGAAGGTGGACCCACAAATGTGTGCGATTCTTATCAAAGATTTATTTCGTGCAAAACAGCTGAAATACCACGCAATGAATTATTAACAGCGCAGCCCAGTGACAAATGGACGTGTTTGCCTCATGGCTGTGCGCTTTTCTGGGCGCCTGATAATGTATGTGGCCCGGTCTCTCAGTACCAGATTGATAACGGAGTATTAAAACCACATGTTTCGACTCCTCTCGTTATGCCGCACTAGTGCGGGGTCTAATTCCCCGTGAACTTAAAAGAAAAAAAAATCATCATCTGTCAAAAAATTGTGATTTTAAAAACATGTCCGTTCCCATGCCAGCAATACCGAAAAATAATGGCAATCATTTTTTAAATCGCACGTGTATTATTTTTTAAATCCCTGCAGACAAGAGCGACGATGAGGATTTGGACATCAAGCTGGAGAAGGGGGCGGGGGGACAGGGCAAGGGCGACGATGGGAAGGACCCTCGGCGGCCCAAGCGGCCGCGCACCATCCTGACCACGCAGCAGCGGCGTGCCTTCAAGGCCTCCTTCGAGGTCTCCTCCAAGCCCTGCCGGAAGGTGAGGCACCAGGCTTTGGTGGCATATCGCCTCCCTGCTGGTGTAATTGGGTACACCAATGCCAAAAAAAGGCAAGCACTAGGATGTTGGGAAAGGTGCGCCGTAGGGAGTCTGAGGACGTGCAGGACCGCCTTTCTGCTGCTCCTCCCGGTCGGCACTGCGGTGGCCTTCAAATCCCACCCTGATCTGGGTGATCTTCTTGGGCACCTCAGTGTGTGTCGCAGGACCAGTGCCGAGTGGGGGGGGGTTGAGGCCTCCAGTTCATTCCTTGTAAATTGCTCCCATTCAAAACATTTCAGCTACATCAAAGGGCAGCTTTGAAGTGGCGTTCTGAGCCGGGGGGCCGCGTGGTCGCGTGCGGGCCTCTCCTCTCTCCCAGTGCTGCTGCCCCAACAGGGCCAGAACATTCCTTCAAATGCAATTCCAGCCCCCCCCCCCTTTTTCCCGCCGCATCCCTGAATATTCAAGACCAAAAACCTCACTGCTTGCTCACTGGGGATTTTGGGCAGAGATAATATGAAGCGCTTTGAGACAATGTAATGTTGTGAAAATGCGCTGTACACATAAATAAATAAAACTGAATTGAAAATGGAATTGAAGTGACTTTTTCACATAGAACCCGAAAAGCCTTGGGGGTCGGGGGGGGGGCGGTGCTGGGTGTGTTGACTCCCACGTGAGAGAGACGCTCTGTATGATGCCCTCTAGGTGCGGGAGACACTGGCAGCAGAAACCGGCCTCAGTGTGCGAGTGGTGCAGGTGTGGTTTCAGAACCAGAGGGCCAAGGTGAGAGCACGTCCGCCTCAGCCAACACTCACACACCAAATCCCGGAAAGGCGCCCCACTACACACACAGACCGCGTCTACGATCTGCATTGTCTCATTCCCCTCCTCCCCCAGATGAAGAAGCTGGCCAGGAGGCAGCAGCAGCAACAGGAGCAGCAGAATTCACAGCGGCTTGGACAAGGTGAGGGGAGCTCATTGAGTAGGCGGGGCTTGGACCCTGGGGGAGAGGAGGTGGGGCTTGGAGTTGAATGGAGGGAGCAGTGCTTAGTGCCTGGTGGGTGAGGGGAGAGGCTTCATGCCTGGTGGGTAAGGGGCGGGGCTTGCTGCATGGGGTGTAAGGGGCAGAGCTTAGTGCCTGGTGGGTAAGGGGCGGGGCTTGCTGCCTGGTGGGTAAGGGGCAGGGCTTAGTGCCTGGTGGGTAAGGAGCGGGGCTTGCTGCCTGGTCGGTAAGGGGCAGGGCTTAGTGCCAGGTGGGTGAGGGGCGAGGCTTAGTGCCTGATGGGTGAGGGGCAAGGCTTATTGCCTGGTATTTGAGGGGTGGGGCTTGGTGCCTGGTAGTTGAGGGGCGGGGCTTGGTGCCTGGTGGGTAAGGGGTGGGGCTTAGTGCCTGTGTCCCTGACCAACACACCTGCCATTGGGCAGGTCTCCCACACCGTTAATGCGAATGAGGGCGAATTACTGGATGTGCATAAAAGTCTCAATCAAGGCACTCAGGAAAACAGCTGCTGGCTGGCCTGGAAGCGGCGTATCATCATGATTTAAGCTGGTTAGGCGATACCTCTATAAAGTTGGATTATTTATTGCAACAGCCCAGGTTTAGTAACTAGCTCAGGGGTGTGAGATCAGATCACTCATTTGGACTGGGGCCAGGCAACTTCGGCTTCTGAGCCTTTGATGTTAGCCGCCATGGTACCAGCTGCTCAAAGAAATCTAAAGGGGAGAAAGGTAATTAACGAAAATCCAGAGTCAAACAGAAACAGATAGACGTGAAACACTGTGAGGTGCAAAACTGTATAATTTGTCATATAATTTGTAGAGATTAGTTTATGGGGCTTGGATGATGTTTTGGCCGGGATCCCACAAATTCTCAGGGAAACGGAGGAAGACGGGGCCTGTCCATCACAGGGGCATGGTCTCCCAGAGACTCCCTAAAACATGGTGTGTTAATGGGAGGGGGGACATGCACTGGCGGGGGGGGCTCCATCTTCTGCCACAGGCCCCGCCTTCCAATCGGCATTTAAAAGACACACACAACAAACACGCACACAGACACGCACAAACACACACACACATACACACCTCTGGGCTTTGAGCTGATCATTTTACCTCTGTCATATCATGCCTACGAAAACAACCAGGTTTTACGAGTTTATAACAAGTGTACACAATTGCAGTCACAGTCTCTTATTAGGTAATAAATAAGGTGGTTATAAGAAAATAGAATAGTGAAATGCTGGCTAATTAGGGCTGTTTATGGTGTTTATCCGTGTGGGTTGGCTTCTGGGCTGGGGACGCATGTCCTCTACTGGCAAATGATTGCCAGTGGAAATTAACCGCAGCCCCCCCCAACTGGTCCCAGTAGAAAAATCTAGGCCTGAAAGCCACGCCTCAGCATGTTTGTGTTTGTTCTGTGCCACAGAGGTGATGTCCAATCGCATGGAGAGTCTGATGAGCTCGTACACACCACTGGCCCCCCCGCAGCAGCAGCTGGTGGCCATGGAGCAGAATGGGTATAGCACGGACCCCTTCCAGCAGGGCCTGACCCCACCACAGATGCCAGGCGACCACATGAACCCATATGGTGAGATACAGACCTCACACCCCCCCCCCCCCCCCCCCCCCCCCCCCCCCCCCCCCCCCCCCCCCCCCCACCCCCCCACCCCACCCCCCCCCCCCCCCCCCCC
>JAODKM010000039.1:2505822-2535871 GCA_026780845.1 Petrocephalus sullivani
TTCCCCCACCAGCTTCCTTGCAGATACCTGCAAAGCCCCAGACGGCAGCGGGAGAGGGCTTTCCCCCACCAGCTTCCGCGCAGATACCTGCGAAGCCCCAGACGGCAGCAGGAGAGGGCTTTCCCCCACCAGCTCCCGTGCAGATACCTGCAAAGCCCCAGACGGCAGCAGGAGAGGGCTTTCCCCCACCAGCTCCCACGCAAATACCTGCGAAGCCCCAGACGGTTGCGGGAGAGGGCTTTCCCCCACCAGCTTCCGCGCAGATACCTGCGAAGCCCCAGACGGCTGCGGGAGAGAGCTTTCCCCCACCAGCTCCCGCGCAGATACCTGTGGGAGAGAGCTTTCACACACAGATGTCAGATGTCTCTGTTCCGGTTTGAGAATCCTGCTGTTCCGGGACGTCCCATCAAACAAAAATTATCGAACACCTGAGTGGAGGCTGTGATGCAGCCAAAGTGATGCCTGAGCGTTGTAGTACCCTGTACACGAAAATGTTATCAAAGGCCAGATATCTCCTGGAACTGCGGTAATGGAGAAAGAAATACTAAAGGAACTCTTTGATTATTACTGTTCTCAGGCAGGACAGAGTCATTGCAAAAGAGTGAAATTCACAAGGCCCGATGACTGGCACTCACACTATTATTTGAGTAGGTGATGAGAGACGATTGTTTGCAGAGCTTAGTATTTATAAATATGTATTTTTCAGTGCCCTGAATGAAATATTCATGGACCGCATACATATGGCTGCTCTTCAGAGACAGACCAGGAGAAACTCCTAAATTATAAAGCGTTCCTCCATTTATGAGCCAATCATGCATGCCCACTTCCTCCCGTAGTAAACACAGATATTAAATAAAAGGCCCGTGTTTTCATCAGCGGTGTCTTGTGATCCTACCAAAGCAAGCTTTGCTCTGGGGCTAAATAATCAGCGTGCTGTATCAGACAGCCACTGCAGTGCGAGCTGAGAAAGGGCACAGTCACCCTGTCGGCCGTAATCGCGCCTCTTATACCCTTTTTATGGTTATCCAGCAGGGCAGCTCCAGCTGTCACGTGCCACCCACTTTCCTGCCCTGGTTGGGACTTAAAAGGTCATAAAAAGGTCACAGCTAAAGACACAAAATGTGGTGCAGAAGCCATCAGGGTTCCATTTTGGTTCATACAGAAATCCATATATTTAGCTGACACTTTTATCAAAAGGGTCTCTGGAGCAGCTGGGGTGGTTGAGGACCTTGTTTCGGGGCCCTACTGGTGAGATCACTCTGTAAAGCCCACAATCTGACCCAGCAACCTTCTGATCACAGACACAGACTCCTAAGCTGCTGAGCCACACAGCACCCCTTAGGTGTCCGGCTCTAATCTCTGGCCCAAATGAGTGACAGAACACCATAAGCGGCCTTAGCGGTTGAAGTTTCACTTTTGTATTGAGGGGCAAACACACCCCTGATCTGCTCCTGACCCCCCCCCTCCCCAGCCAGCAAACAGAAACTCGCCTTTGGTGTTAGACTGGGCAACAGTGCAGCCTGCGTGGACCTTTCAGGTATAGAAGCAGAGGGGTATTAGCAAGATACAGAGCAAGCTTACAAACTGAGACCCATGCAACCTTCTGGGTCAGGGGCAGAGTGTGGGTAGTTGGCAGAGTGTGGATAGTTAGTAGCCTATGGGTTAACATCTCAGATTTGGAGGGTTGACTGGTGACTTGAATCATTTTTGTGAAACCATTAGCAGTGAAATTGTTAAAAGTAAAATGCATGGAACACCTTGGGTGCACTAAACTAAACTGAAATCAGACTGCAATATATTAGTAAATGAGTATTATTCACAAAACATTACCGGTTTCAAATGATATAAATGTGTCTTAAGCTGCTTCTTTTAAAATTTCGCTGTGAAATCAGTTTGTTTTAGAGCCACTTTGTTTCATAAGTGAACTAATTCTGGGTGTTATGCCGAAAATTCTGGGCAGAATAATTTTGCTTGTAGTCTCTCGACATGACACCTTTGATTATTAACTGGTACTTGTGCTGCGTCGCGCCACATCCCAAATGAGCCGTCTGTGCATTGATCAGGCGGTCAGCACTCTTTAAAAGGTCATGAGGGGTCAAGAGTGGCCTGGGGTCACGAGGGAACACACCATAAATTCAGTGCCCTTAAATGGTCATGTTATAGAAGCTAAATAATTCCTTAGTAACTATAATTAAGCTGATCTGTTATGGCAGCATGGTGGCAGTAGGGGATTAAGTCATGACCATTAACGTGGGCGGACCGTAGGGTGTTTTTAGAGGGAGGTGTTCACATTTCCAGAGCAGCACAGGCCACCCAAGGCTATCGGCATTTCTCCGGGGTCCGAGCCCATCTGCCAGGATCCCAGGAAGTGAGCGGACCCATGTGGCAGCATAGATCGATATTTCGGAGCTTCACAGAGCCTATCAGAATCCGAAAGTTCCTAAGTGGCCAATCAGAAGGCAGGCCAGGGACGAAAGGGATCAATTTCTGAACGGGATTTGATACTCATGCAGACTTAACACACCTAACCAGCCCTGACTGCAAGACCCGCCACCCCTGCTAGCTTACGGCGCAGAGCAAACACGTTATACACAGACTAACGAGTAATCAGATACCAGATTCAACCCAACAGCTACCCCCAGTAATCCTATTAAACACATGCAGAATTCGTCCTGGTGGGTGTGTGCCAGTGTAACGTATAACATGCAAAACAATTTACAAGTTTGTAGCCATGAAACGTCACAGCTACTCTTTTACACTGGGAGTCCGAAGCAGCATGGGATGCAATAGCGAATGAAGCTGACAAAACGCATGAAGATGATCCAGCAAACGGCTGAAAGGATCCGTCGCTCCAGCCGGCTTCCCATTGCTCTACTTCCCTCCCTCCTTACATCCCGATGCCCCCCATTGTGCCCATGGTTCCACTTCAGTGGTAAAATATCCCCCCAAAAAAGCCCAAAAATTAGCCCTCCTGATTTGAATAATGCACCCGACAGGGCAGAATCTGAAATGAGACCGTTTCAGTGGTAATACTAGGTTAAAATAATACTTGTCGTAACATGATGCCAAATGGGAGGAATATTTCCCCTGCTACACCTTTGATCAGGACTTTATGTGAGGCTGGGGACACAGCCCCCCCCCACACACACGCACACATACAGTCCTCAGTCCTGAGGGAACCTCTGAGCCGTGTTCGACAGGGATTAGCATCAGGAAATCGATGCGGAACAATGAAAAGGCAGAGATCCAATCTACTGACCACTCAATTATTTAAGCCCCCGCTCCCCCCCCCAGAGCGGCGGGGCTGTTAAACGCCCCTTTAATGGCACGTGGCTAAGCGACGAGTGGAGTGCAGCCAGGCCTCATTGACCTGTGTGATTGGCTTGATGACAGATATTTTTCCCAGGGTAAAACAACTGACCCCTTAATGGCGTCACAGGGCACCGAGCCCCAGTTTAGCACAGCCATCTTTCGGTATGAGGTCAATGACTTCATTACTGTTATTAATACGCCATAATGCTGAGGTAGCTCCCTGCTACTTGACGTGCGCTAATGCTATTCTACTGCTACGCATTTGATATACTGATCTTAATACATTGGTGCTATAAAATGTGCCCTGGCGCCAACCTGTCTCCAGGAATAAAGGAAGGTATCACCCTTTAAGAGCTGAGAGATCACCGCTCACAGTGTCCACAGAGCTGGGAGTCTTAATCCAGGAGAAATGCAGTGTTTGTAGTTTACAGGCACCTTCCATATATGCGGCCCATCGGGGGACGAGAGCAGGTATCCTGCTCTGGGGAAGAGGCGTACTCAGGCGGGGTGGCTGGGGTCAAATGGTCAGGGGTGTGAGCCGGTGATTGCAGGTTGTGTTCATGGCACCAGGCCAACTGTCATACCCTCAAGGAATATCACTCCGAATATGCAGGAAACATATGGGTGTGTTTGTACATATGCCTGAAAAATGATGTCAGTTTGAGCGAAACGTGAGCCCTAAATCCCCGGTTTAGTGCACTGACAATCTGGCGCAGAGGTACAGAGATGCAGATTTCACAGGAGCATGATGGAGCCACATTACACAATAAGAAACCTGAAACTGCATATTAAACTCATTACCACCTTTAGGTTTGACTTATGTCACGACATTGATCGTCACAGATCACAAACTCACAATCTCATTTTAGATCTTCGTGGAGTATTTGTCGCTCTTTTGAGCCTTATTTCCACGTTTGTTGTGAGCATCTGGCTTGGGATACTGGGCGTTTTCCAGCTGTCTAGCCAATAATATACCCCGTGATGACTTGCTGCGACTTGAGGCCGGTTTCTAGAGGAAATCATTCCTTAAAATGCTTCAGGAAGAGAATCACGGCGACATTTCTAGTGATGTTACACTTACACCATTAAATTTATGCTGCCGATCTTCCCGGACCAGTGACCTCGTCGCTCACAGAGGAATCCAAGGCCTGCTCCTCATGCAGTCTCATTCGTTTTTCAGACAAAAATGTGTAACTCTTAGGTTTGAAGCACGGACTTCAAGACGTTTGTGAATTTGTTGTTTTTCCATCTATTCACACGGGGCCACTCTCATCAGCTTCACCTGAAAATCTGCTTTTCACTGGTTGCCAGTTACTGACGTTTCTCTGGTTCCTGTCCAGTCAGAGGCGCGATCGCCTTCTTTCCTGCATAGCTCTACGTTTCTGTTTTCATTTTTATGGTTGACATTCTGCATGATTTTGTTTCAATATTGATCGTCCTCTACCTTCTATGTAATCCTTATCAGCAGTAGACGCAGTGAGGAATCTGAGAGCTTTGCTGGAATTTCCCAGAGAGATTTCCACGGCTTTTCAGACTTTTTCAGATTACTTATTTACAGCATAAATCAGCTACTACTCTTTGGGTCCTTACTCGCCAGCAGATACCTTCTATCACTTTCTAAAGAGAAAAGGTTTAATCAGTTATTTTGAATGTTTTTCTCTCCTGTCTTTTTCCTGTATGAGATACATATTTTTTTTGTCTGATGCACTGCCTTTTTTAAATAACATTCAGCTTTAGCAGCAGGGATACAATGTCTTCAGATTGGGCGGTGCATTTATAATCTGTCACCTGGGTTTCCCGTGGGGGGGGGGGGGCGCATTGTGACCAAGTTCCCCACCCCGAACCCCCCGATCCTGAATCCTGCCTGGCAGTTTTATTAGTGGGCTCACTATGTCACAAGCTGACCCCCGATTAACTGTCACTCAGTACATCATTTCCAAAAGGTTAGCATGCCCGAACATATTGATTCCTTAAAATATCTCCCCCTAAATGCTGTTCCCTGTAATTAACAGGGGGAGGGGTGGGACCCGGCCGAGCGTCCCGCGGTGAGAGATGGTGCCTCCGCGCAGCACCTCACGACGATAAGGTTAATGGCCAAGGCCGAGCAGCAGCCCATCGCTCCTCAGCCCAGTATAACGAAGACGGATTTCCAGATTCACTGGTCGGATGCAATAAAGGAGGCAAACATGACCTTTCGGGTCCTGACTGCCGAATAAAAACAATTATCAGTCTCGGGGTGTTGACATCACTCCCAGAAGTCCTGCCCGTCAATGACATCCGGCCGTGAAGTGTCACGAAGATGCCCAGGCCGGACGTTACTCCTATACCGCCCCCCCACCAGCACGCACATCCTCTAAGCCCCCGCATGCAGGCTCTGCCCTGATCTGCGATCTCCAGTCATTTTTCGGTTGGAACCATAAGGCCTAGATGTCCGACAAAGAGCAGCATGCTATCTGAAACCCGGAATCTCCATAGCAGCAGGTCTCCATCTTTTTTTGCCCGCTCTATTATTCCACGCTCCACCTGAACAGTTTGCTTTTCACCTAAAAGCAAGGGTGTATACATGGGGGCGGGGCCGTGGCTGGAGGCTGATTGGCCCCTGGGGTGCCCCCTCCCCTGTCACTCATCAGTTCAAAACATGTAATTGGCTAATGCCTCCCATCCTAAGAAATCCAAGAATGGGCCCTGTTATCCCACTGCGGTCCTCAGCACTGTAGACTTGACCTGGTCGTCATTGGCAACCGGTACCATGGAGGCCACTCCCCTTTGGCCGATGCCCAGGCTCGAGGGCATTCTGGTCAGGAAGTGATCCGGTTGATGGTGTCTGCTTCACGATAACCCCCGCGATAACCCCTCCCTCCCTCCCCAAACCGTCTTCACCATGGCGCATCCGTCCAGGCAGTTCACATTTCAGCGCGAACCCCCCCACAATCAAGCTGCTGAGTGTCTTTTATCGTGGCAGTGAGCCATTTCCGCCCAGGGGGCTCATTCAGCCATCCCTGCTAGCTTTACCCGCGCTCTGCTATGCCTGTCATCGGGCTGCCCCCCCAGGCCCAAAATCCCTCTGTCGACTTCCTCCGATGAAAGGAGGAGCTTGATAGGCAAGTGTTGCACGTGAGGCCGGCGGCAGGACGCCAGCGCCGGGGCCGGCAAAATGAAGTGTGTCAGCAGCACAGCACCATAACGTGCCAGATTATCCAATATGACGGCTATTCATTCGGTACCTGACAGATCAACACATCTGTTAAACAGGTGGCAATTGCTTCTGGATTTCAATTAAAATTATCACCAAAAATGATCTGTTAGATCTTTGACTAATTCCTCCCTCCACCTTCCATGATCGCTATTCCAGCGCAGACCCCGTGCCAGGGGGCTACTGGGATGTACTGGAAACTTGACAGTTTTCTGCTAACCCTATTGCCATCTCTGTAAATGCTGCCCGCTTCTCTGGCTGGTGTCTGCGTGTGCACCCCTCCAGCTGGAAGGCACTGTGACACACTGCCACCTTCGCGCCACGGGATGACCATCTGCTCGACGAGCCCGAGAGGGACCCCTCCCCAGTGGGGGGAGTCGTTCTGGGTCACATGATCGCCAGGTTGTTGTAAGACATGAAAGTCTGTGGAGCACAATTTCATGTCCTCCTGTTTGTACCTGTTGGCCAAATCTGCTGCATTTCAGACTGAATTGAACAGTTGTCAGGAGAGCGGAGCTTGGAGCCACGGTACCAAATGGGCCCACAGCAGGGCTGTGGCTCTGACAGGTCACCGTGGCGACACTGTCAAGGAGCAAACACCTACTAATCCAGTGGAGCCCCACCCATCCCCGGCCCTGGCTCCCGTACCTCACCGTGAACGACGTGACCGGCGTGTTTGCTGCTGTCTGGCATGTGCCGAGTGGCAGGGCTGGCGGCAGCTCAGATTAGTTGAGCACAGACACCTCGCTAACAGACTTCAGCAGACAGCTACAGCCGCCTCCCAGAGAAACCAGATTACTGGATCCCCGCGCTTTTGGCGTCTGGCCGACAGACACTGGCAGCTGTCAACGGCCATGCGGGGATGGGCCCCTGCGCCCGGACTGATAAACCGCTCGGGACCACGCGGCTCACAGCCCTAGAATGTTCTACAGCCCAACCCACTGCACACGACCCACGCCTTGCCAGCAGTTAAATCCCCACTGACAGGTGCGTGCTGGGAGCTCTTTCGCAGACTTATAAAGGCCAATCACATGAATAAACAGGAAGTCCATGACAAAAATACAGCACATTTTCTCGGTAACATTTTATGCCCTCTTTCCTGGTCCGTCTCCCGTTACAGAAACGCACTGCCCCACCCCGGCCGCCCCGTACCAAGGCTCCTTCCCCTTTCTCCCCCACTTCCTGTCCACACCCTGATGTATGCTAAAGCCCGCCCCACAATTCCCGTATGACACAGAGAATGCCTTTGCTGCCGCTGGCACGCATACCCTTGCGGCTCTGTTGCTCCGGCCAGTTTGACAAGGCCACAGGTTGAGGATTAGCATCAGTGCTAACCACAGCATTACAACTGTTTTGACTGCAGTTATTTAAAGGCCATATAACTCATGTTAGGACCCCAATACTTTTGGGGTGCCTATGTTACTGCCTGTGGAGAGGGATTACCTCAGCCAGCCCACGGGGGATGGCCACTCGTCAGGCTTCATGACGCATGCTAGGCCAGACCACTGCTGTGTCTCCCCGTCCTGCTTTGTTTCCATCCCATGTCCACTGTGGGGGAAACCAGTACTTCAGCAGGGACCCGGGGGATGCTCTTTCTCTTTGTCATCACTGCTGGTCACTGCCACCAGCCGTCACCATGGCCGTCAGCCATCACCATGGCCGCCAGCCACCTCCACAGCCGCACCACTATTTATCGAGCATCAGAGCTGCGCCCTCTGAATACAAATCTGCCCCGGACGACCAGAACAAACAGAAGACAAAAGGGCCCAAAATAACCATATATGCCCCCCCCCCACCAGCACTGACGATGGGTCACAGAAAGAACTGAAACTGGAGAGGGAGAGAAAAGGGTGAAAGGGGGCGACGGGGGGTCACTAAGGGGGCTAGCAGTTAGAGGGGCTCCTTCATCATCTGTATAAAGGGGAGAGAGGGGCCCCCCTTGGCACCCCCTATTCAGGCCAACGCCCCCCCTTTGGATGTGTGACACAGAGACAGGTGCCTGTTCGCTGGACGCTAATGAGCAGACACATGCCGTACTACTGGGGGCCATAAATGTGCCTCTGTGGTGGGAGGGGCATAACAGCACCTGGGCCACAACCACACGATTGGAATCAGAGCATCAGGGTTCCCCTGTCCCACCCCCACACACGTGACACTTCCTTGGTAATCAGAACAAACTGTGACCCCCCCCCCATCTATTGTGTGCTATCGCCGGATTGTCTTCTGCTGAATTAGCAAACAGCTGCAGCTTTTCAGCAGTGATGGACATAACGTGTGGGCCTCGGCCCCCTGCCAGCTCCCGTTTGCTTCCTCTGCCTTTGCGGTCCCTCGTCACACGTCACCGGAGGGGATGCGCCGTTTTCCTCCCATCTGCAGTCACCAAAAAGTTTACAGGCAGAATATCTACGTTTTGTGGTATGGCGGTGACCACGTCCGCGTAAATCATCAGCTCTGCCGTTATACTTTTATGAGTTCAGGTCTTTTCTTGAAATGTATTTTATTGGCGTGAATGAGTTTAATAGGGCCAGGAAGCTGTGCCAGTTTTGCATATAATAAAAAGTCTAGACGTCTTGTTGTTAGTTTCTGTCAAACAAAACGTTAAACTGCAACTCCGTCTCATTTTCTTGTGGTTGTTCGATGTCTATCTTGATGCGGTTTTCACTCTCGCTGGGCGTCACTAAACTGATATTTCCAAGAGTGTTATAATGGCTTTATTGTCATGTTTTTATGCTCATAGCCAACCATATATAATTACTCTGTTCCTTCAGAATATTTTAATAACCAGCTGGAGAAATAAATATGTATCAGATTCCCGTGGTCTACATTACAGCTGATGTATATAATCAAAAGGCCTGGACGTTAAACTCAGCCAGAAGTTTGGGGACGAAGCCAAAACCACAAAACAAACATGCAAAATAAATAAGCAAGTTTATTTTGTTTAACAGACAAGCAAATATGATATATTCTCTGAAAAATATGGGATTGGCAAGATTTACATAATGAGAATTTGTTATTTATATAAGTTAGTACTATTCATGAACATTCATATATGTACATTAATAAATCTGTGTGGTGCTGAGTGTTCTGAAGCCGTCTGCTGGCTCTGAGGTTCCTGCAGTGCCTCTCCAGTTCCTTTCTGCGGCACCGCTCACATTCTTCCCAGTGCCGTGCCGGTGCCGGTAAAGACGTCGGAGCAGAGGTTCTAGGTGCCCCGATACCCTCCACGGGAAGCAGTGACCCACTTAGCAGTCCATCAGCGGGCCGCCCCACTATCGTGTTCCACAGGAGTGAAGCTGACGGCTCCATCAAGCCTGACTGCGCTGAAGCTCCGTTCTGTGTGTCTGGAGTGTTCCTGTCCTCTCCGTGTCATGTGGGGTTTCCTCTGGCTCCTGCAGTTTCTCCCCACAGTCCAAAAATATGCAGTTAGCCTAATTGGTGTCTCTAAATTGCCCGTAGGCTGTGTGTGTGAGAATGAGTTTGTGAGTGTGCCCTGCAATGAAGTGGCACCCCGCTCACCCTGCTGCCCGATACCCTGAGCAGGACAAGCACGTACAGAAGATGGATGGATAGCTGGAAGCTGGTTGAGCAGCTCCTAAAGCCATATTTCCACTGAACATTTTGGATCGGTCATTGTCGTCATGGTAGCAGGTTGCCGGTTCAAGTCCCAGGAGGAACCCTGCAGCAGGACTGAAATATCAGTCTATGCACCTGGAGAAAGTGTGAGATCCCCTTAATTAAAAGGCATTTGTTTTCCCTCTCAGGCCCCTATGTGCTGAACACAAATCCCATGTTCGGCAGCAGCACTAAGCCGCAGCCCTGATACAAAGGTACATCATTTTTTTTTTCTTATGCCCCCCTGCTCCGCCTTGCAGGACTTCTGTGCACTCTTCCCAGCATGCCCTGCATTCTCTGGAGTGCCTGTCCGTGGGGGGAGGGGGCTTATCCTTTACGTAACCTTCAAAAACATAGAGGGGAATCTAAGGGATCGTATGAGAAATACTGCGTATTTTTAGTTAAAGAAAAAAATAAACAATACCACTCAAGAACACAGTGTCTTAGTGCCACTTCCATGGAGAAAACATCCATGGAAACATTTATTTTTGGTGCTTGCATTTGAAGAGGTTGGGAAGAGAAGCCAAGGGGACAGGTCTTGGCTTGGCTGGGAAAGAGCCGGCCTTGGATTAATTACAAAGGGGGAGACTCCCGATTCTGGGGGGGTTTCACGTCTTAGCTGCAGCGTGGAGATGTTTTCTTATGGCCTTTTCCACAGGGATTGGTTTGCACTCATCTTTGATAGTTAACCCACTGCAACCCCCCCAGGGCTGGACCCTGCTTCTCGTTAAGGGTCATCCCACCCGCTTCAGCCAGTGTACGCGGTCACGGTCAGTGGATCACGGCCCCCCGCACCTCAGACCGCTTGCTAGAGGGAGACAGTCTGGTGTCACAGGCCACAGGAGACACCCAGCGTGCTCTTATTCACCTCAAACCCAGACAGAAACCCTTGAGTCACCGACAGATGATAGGAGGTATTAGGTGCTAGACGTTTCTCCAGAAGGCTTTTAATAGTTATGTTTATTGATGCTAATTGACTCATATTCTTCCAGTTATAGGTAGCATAGGGTGGCAAGTGGCCTCACAAGTGCGGGGTTGGCGCTATATGAATGGTTTGAGCAATTATACTCTTACGCATCCGTCCTGCACTCATGCAGTACAGCATCTGGGCGAGTCTGCAGCCGGTCCCAGGAAGCACTCAGGCTCACGGCAGGGAAACACCCAGGCCAAGCACAATTATGCTGTTAGTATCATGTTTTATCACACGATCCCACAGTCTGCCCAGCCTAAACGCCAGACGCACAAAAGGATAAAAAGAACATCATGTAGCTTCCCGACTTTTTCTCGGGACCCTTGAAGTCCCTCCCGCGGCATCCTTTAGCGACAGAAGGTGCCCCGAGCCCTCTCTTTTCATGTGGCGAGCGCGGACTTTTTGATCAGCCTTTGTGCGACGCGCCTGGCTGATTGACATCTTTTCTCGGGGTCCGTGAGCTATTTGCTCGTGATCCGCTCCAACGCCGCCAGTCTTTTTCTTTTTCTTCATTAATCACAGCTGAAAGGTGCCACAAGGATGGGCTGGGTGGGGATTTGCCTGCCGGTAAAACTCAGCAGAGAAAACCGTCTTTCCATCACTGGAAATCAGCCCTGGGATTTAAGCCCGGCTGCTCGACAGCATCTCTCTGTAACTTACTGTATCTGCTTTTGACTTCAGAGAGCATTTTTAGCCATTAATCTGTCAGTCATTTGCAAAGTAAAATCTGTTTACCGAGAAAAAAAGGGGAATTTAAGAAGCGAAATTCGTGCTCTGCGCATAGCAGGGTAAGATCGTTAGGCAGCTTGGAATGACACCAGTTTGGGATCCATCCAAGAAGCGTGTTTGTTTTTGTGGCCTTTGTCACACACATAGCCAGTGCTGTTGTTTTGCAGAATGACATTCAGTAGCTCTGTTCATGACGGCCTCCACGTGCAGCTCCTGCCAAACCAAAGCGGCGCTCCGTCCTTCTTCTCTCCAGGCCTCTGTCATCCACAGAGCCCACGCCTCACTCCATACAGAGGCCTCCCTCCTGGATCGTTTTTCTCGAGATGGTGGAAGGGGAGAAGAACTGTGCCTATGTGCTACCAAAGTGCAAAACCCTCCGGACACTCAAACCTCCTGGAACAAGCAGCTTACATGCCTGAGGTTCTTATGAATTATGATTTTGATTTCACCACAAATTTTTTGTTGTCCCACAAAACATTGGAAGAGGCTGATTAGTTTATTTGGGATTCCTTTTTATTGCGCATTCCACTTCCGTCAGTGCGTCTCCAGAACCGGGTTGCGCTGAGCCTAGAATCTCAGGATGAACAGAACATGAGGCAGGGGACACCAGGGGACAGTGGGGGAACACTAGGGCACTCCCAGGGAGATCGGGGAACACCAGAGGACACCAGGGGACACCAGGGGACAGTGGGGGAACACTAGGGCACTCCCAGGGAGATCGGGGAACACCAGGGGACACCAGGGGACAGTGGGGGAACACTAGGGCACTCCCAGGGAGATCGGGGAATACCAGAGGACACCAGGGGACACCTGAACAGGATTCCAGTCCTTCCTCATTATAAAAACTTTTTAAAATATCTTAAGTTTCTCTCTTATACTTGGCCATAAATAAAATGCAGTTTAGCTTCCAACACAGTAGGTTACGTTAACTTCTGCACCAAGCAGAGTATTAGTAAGAGCCGACTGTGAACATATAGTGTTATTTTTGACAAAGGTGTTACTGTGAATTTGCTTAACTTGGATTCATTTGGCTTCTAATTTTGAAACATCTGTGTTTCAACTGAAGCTGAGGTGCAATTTCCATGAATAACTTTCATTTCTACAGAAAGTGGCATCCTGCAGGTTTACCAGAGATTATGATAAAACATCAGAAGATGAAAAAAAATTGTAAGAAAACCTTATAAAAATATTTCCCCAAATTTTGCATTTGCACTTTGCATAATTTGTATTTGTGTTTTGTGTTTAATTTGTGTTTACTGGGGCCTGGAAGGACACACAGAATGCTGTTGGGATTGCTCAGTATAAGTGACTGTTTACTGCGCGTGTGAAAATTAGTGTTCATTGTAAGAAATATGAATAAAATATATAGTAATACACAGAGGATATTGAAGGGGACACCCTAGACAGGATGCCAGTCCATCACAGGACACAAGGCAGGGGGTGCCCTGGACAGGATACCAGTCCATTATAGGACATAAGGCAGGGGACACCCTGGACATGGTTGCCAGTCTCTCACGGGACACAAGGCAGGGGACACCCTGGACAGGATGCCAGTCCCTCACAGGACACAAGGCAGGGGACACCCTGGACAGGATATTAGCCCATCACAGAAAACAAGGCAGGGGACACCCTGGACAGGATGCCACAGCATCTTGATATCAGACCATAAAGCCAACATGCTGCATAATCTGGGTGTGATTAGCAGTTCCTCAGTGTAGGTGCTCGTTCTACAAGATGAACAAGATGGACTGTTTAGAAAGATCAAAGTGCAGTACGTTCTGAGAAGTTCATTTATTAACGTCAGACCGGTTCAGTCAAACCAGATGAGTCTAGCTTTTCAACAGAGAAGAAATCTTTAGACATTCTGATCTCCTGAGACGCATTCTCCTTTTATGCTGTTTACCATAGACTACATACATTTTAAAAATCATGTTATTTCTTCTAAGGTAAAAAAGAGACAAGCTTTCTATATCTCAACCCAAGTCTTAATAATTTTGTATTAATAATGAAAAATTAAAAATATGAAAAGCTCTAACATAATTTGGATAATTTATTTACGTGTTTCACATCACTGCCATGCCATCCAGGGTGTCTCCTGCCTCGTGTCCTGCACTTCCCAATACTGCCTTCAGACTCACTGTGACCCTGAACTGGATGGATAGATACATGTCTGTACCTACCACTGAAGGCACCCAATTCAAGTCCTCAGTATTTTTTCTGTAACTCCAATAACCACAATCCAAAAGCAAATGCTTTTGACCTCAGTATTTTAAAAAAACCTGGCTACGGCCCTGGATGGATGGATGGATGGATGAATGGATGGATGGATGTTGTACATTTATATGGAGAGTGATGATCTAAACCATCTGTTTAAAGCCTGTAATGCCAATTATTACTGGCACTTTGTGTTTACCAGCTCCAGTTTAAACTAATTATGATTTATGACAAAATAAAATGACCAGAAAAACTTGTGGGCTATTATTCAGATGTTTAATTTATGTCATAATTATAGATATAATTTCTATGGAAAATCCAAGACCCCAATTAGGCCTTGAAGAATGTTTGCGTCATTCGTCTGCTTTGTTTATTTGTTTACTCTGCTACATTAATTTTATTTTCTGCCCTAAAGACTCCCCTTCAATCATAGTTTTTTTTTCTTTTTAGATACAGGACATTTGTTCTGCTTTCATACGGCTTTCAGGATGGATTCCGAAGACTGTAGGAGCCATGGTCCTGCTTCATCTGCGGGATATATGAGCAAAATTCAGGACCGACACAGATGCCAAATGGCCCACGGGACAGTCTGGGGCCTTCATGCCATTTAACGCGGCATCTCCACGCCCGACTCGGCTTTTCCCAGGTACCAGGTGGCTCATACACTGGCCTATAGTGTTTTAGCCCATATTACTCATTTCCCTCTAAATGGCCAAATGATACGCAAACCTCAGCATACACAGGAAACTTAAGTACCTTATAATGTCGATAGTGACATTAAGAACAGAACATGGTGCTGCCTAAAGTCTTTCCTGTTAAAGCCAAATAATATCTTTGCATTTACAGCAGCAGGTTATATTATATGAGCGACAAGGGGAACATAGAGTCAGCATTGTAATGTGAACGTTATCAAATAGCCGTCGTTTTCACCTGAGTCGTTGCAGTTACGATTTATTCTGAAATTAGTATTTCCACCAATTACATCGTTTGTGTATTTCAAAGGCCACCAATTACATCGAGGTGTGATTAACATGTCTTTTTTTTCTTTTTAAATCTAGCTTATATTTACTAACAGACAAAAACTAAAACCCAGTACTAACATCCCATCTCTTTGCAGAGTTTATATTGCGCATTGAGTGTTGAATTACCATGAGGGTCTCTCTTCCTGTTTAATAGCGCCCCCTAGAATCCAGACACTGCTCTGCATTTAGTTGAGCCGAGAAAGTGTGCAGCATTGAGGTGCCAAATGCTTCTGTTACACATTAATCATTTTTAGGTCAGTGAAAAAGATATATAACTTTCAGTCTGGAAAATTAACCATCTTAAATATGGATTAATAAGTGCTTTGGTAACATGACATTAAGATAATTCGCCCTCCCCACCATAGAAACTCTTTTTAAAAGCCTATTTATGTACCGCTTTGGAAGTGCTCTCTTTGGTCGTGGCATGAATTTTGCAAAAACAACTTGAGCATTTATCCGAAGACATACAAATTATTCCACGTCGCAATTTTTGCTCTGCGTCGTGTCTGTGTCATCATTCATTATGGCCTTTTAGTCATGGCTTTCTGTCGGTTTATAAACACGATTTGAGATGTGAGGTCATCCCACTTTAAAAGAGGATCCGATTAAAAATGCCGTAATTCCGCGGCTGAGGGAAGCGCTTTCGGCTCCCATGCAGCGCATTTGAAAGATGAACGGAGGTGGCTGAAGAGCCTGACTCCGTCTGTGTGTGTGTGTGTGTGTGTGTGTGTGTGTGTGTGTGTGTGGTGAAACTTCTTTACTTTTGGGGACATTTTTTCAGGTCACCATTTGCATTTGGTTACTTATAGTTAGGGTTAGGGCTGGGTAGGGCTTATGGATGTCGTGATTGGGATTAGGGTTTTTCTCGTAGAAATTAACGCATGGTGCCCATTTAGGTAGGTACGCGGGTCTGTGCGCGCGTGTACGCGCGTGCGCGTGCGTCCCTCCTTCAGGCCACGCGCTGGAAGCGCAGGTACCGCTAATCGTGACGTTTGTCAGCTACACTTCTCCCCTATCTGTTGACGCAATCAGCTTTTGTCAACTTGGTTGTCATTAATGTTTGAAAACAATATTGACAGTGGGAGAAAGCACGACAGATAAGGTAACAGTAAAACTGATGCATGTTAAAGCATATGGAGCACAAATTTTAAAATCGATCTGAATTGTCTAAATAAAATGTATATTTGATTTAAAATCTTATATATTTTCTGCAACGCATACATAAAAACAGCTGCTCGCCGCCGTTTGTAAATGGATGCTTATAAAATGGAAGTGTAGCCTCTTGTATGTGGTTTTAAGTATAAAAAATCAGACAATATACTGTTTTATACATGTACGACACATTTTTAGTTTTATTTTAAATGTACAGTCTCATTTGAATTGTGCTAGTTTTTATAACGGAAACGGGTGATCTGAATTTGAAATTTATAATTTATTCTACCCAAATCAACAATGAAAGTGATATATTTAGGTTTTACGCGGAAGAGCTTATATTCGGACTATATTAAACCCCAGGAGTCTGTAGTTTCATAGAATAAAATGCCTATTCACATAACAGAAATATAATAAGGACGGCCGGTTTTGTTTTATACTGTTTTCCTACTTTTCCATACATTTCGATAGATGTTAAGGTGTCATTATGGACGAATCCAGTCTATTTTATTAGTTTATGTGCTGCAGCTGATTTATTGGTCACCCACACAGTCTGCCAGTAACTTTCCAAGACATCAATATTTTGCTGAAGGAAGTGCCCCCAAACTACATAAAAGCACTATGCAAAAAGAGCGCGTTCGGAGAGGCCAGGCTCGCTTACTGATTTGATTATATCGGTAAATTGCTATAATGGCAAACATCATGCGTGACACAAATTGACTGGGTATGTTGAGCGCGTTTTCCCTTTCAGAGCATACTAGTATTGACACAAAGAGATCTAACACAGAGTTATTGTTTAGCTAACCCGGGTCGTAAACGGCAATTAAGCTCCCAACTTGCAAAGCCTTGCGTCAGAATAAAGACAAGATACAAAGATTTACGCAAGAAGAACATGGGTGCAATTCATCCGACCGCACTAACCCTCTATTATGGCCGGGATATGTCTCCCCAGGGGTCCATTCACCTCTCACAACCGAGAGTTACTGCTTAAATAATCCTGTTCCACCCAGTGCCACCAGCCAGCGGGGCTGCTCCCCCCAAGCCGAGCCCCGAGCTTCTCATGCTGCCGCGACACCATCACCATCTACCCCCTCGCGGAACTTCAGATGCTTGGCTAAAACCCCCTGTGGTAAAATCACCTTGGCTAAAACGTTCCTGGACCCGGGTGACGTGTGAAAATACGACGTTAAAACGGAAATACCGGAAACAATATTCATAAAATGATTTCCAGAATCAAGCCATACAAATTAAAATAAAGTACAAGAAAATCTTATAAAACATGCAAAATATAACTTAAGATATTTACATTTCCCACTTACTTTCTGCTAACCAGTATTCAGACGCTTCTCAAAATATGTCAACAATATTTAAAATGTTAGCGATATTTATAAGATTTATAAGACTAAATCTGAATGATATTCCTATGAATATGTGTTGATTTTTGATGTGGTTCACACTAGATAAGGGGGATAAGTGTGACTCGGGTGCTGATGGCCACTGTAATGCTCAGTCAGGCACCATTGTTTATATGAAGTCATAGACAAAATCCATCAGCGCCAGTGGATGTTCGACAATTTAGTCATGTCTCTCAACCTGTCATAAAGCCGTCAGCATCCCTTGCTTGCTTCCCCGGGAAAATGAGCGGAGACGCTCAGCTGTATACTTACGATTTCTTACAACCCCCACATGAATGGAAGCATCACCCTGAGGTGTGACTTAGTGGCTCATAAATGCAGACAGGCTCCAGCAGGAGTCCAGCAGGAGACAGCAGGAAACAGCGGGACGCAGAGCTGGAGGAGAGGAGGTATTCGCTCCCTGGCTGTAGGCCCCGCTGAATCCCCATCCTAAATTCCTTAGCTGCCCCAGAGTAACCCTCGGGGTTTCTGGTTTGGTGGGGTGCCATGTGGGGGTCTCTGCTGTTTCTGCTAGCCCGGGCAGGGGAGCAAGACACTGAGCGACCTGGAGGGATTGGGGGGGGTGGGCTGTGGAGACAGTTTGATAACTTGGCTTTTAAGGCACCCCTCCACACACACACACAAACACCCCCCTCCATGTTACTGGCGTGACCGCCGTGAGGGCAGACGCGTCATGTGAAATGGAGCCTCTGTGACCCCCCCCCTCCCCACAGGCACAGACACCAAACCCCCTCGCCTCTGAGTCTCGGTCCTGCTCGCCCTGGCCACATCTCACCTCGTCTTCTTCCTGCACGGCCCCGTTGGCCCATTGGGGTGACGGCAGAGACTTTTCAGAAGATGTCAAGATCAAAGGTCAGCCACTCCACCCGCCGCTCCCCCTGCCGCTTTGCCCGCCACTTCCCGCCACTCCCCGCCGCTCCCGGGTGAGGCAGTCCAAACTTGTTTTGGGAAAGAAGACACTAAAACAACACACCCCTGGGGAAGCTGTGGACCGGCCCGCTGGGATGAGGGGACGATCATGGGGGCGACCGCTGCTCAACCTCGACGGGATCACAGATTCTTTTGGGCACTGAGCAAGACCACACTACCCCCCAAGTTATTCCTCTGGCTCAAGTCCTGCTGCTTAAATGAAGAAAGCAGTACCTCTCTGCAAAAAACTGTGCTTAGAGCAGAGACAGACACAGCGACACACACAGACACAGAGACACACACACACACACAGAGGCACACACAAACAGACACAGACACACACAGAGAAAGACGCAGACATACACAGACACAAAGACACACACAGGCACAGAGGCACACACAAACATACACAGAGACAGACGCAGACACACACAGACACAGCGACAGACACACACAGGCACAGAGGCACACACAGAGAAAGACGCAGACATACACAGACACAAAGACACACACAGGCACAGAGGCACACACAAACATACACAGACATACACAGAATAGTGACATGGCTGTTGCTGAAGGCCCTCGGTGCAGAGCTGGGAGGCCTCTCCTGCCTCTATAATTTCAGGCTATATTTCCCTTAGTGACCGATTTACACCTGGACCACCAGGAGAACATGGACTGTTTCCAGCTAATAGTTCCCAGCCCAATATGAATGGAACGGAATCCGCAATCTGACATAGAGGCAGTGCTTCATGGGTGCCGAAACCTGCCGGACGTAGTTCTGAGGCCGCTCTTTTTGACCGTCTGTGTGCCGGCACAAATTTTCAGCAGAGATTTTGGTCAAGAACATGAGATAATGTAAGATTGCGTATAATTAATAAGTACATGATTAAGAATAAAGAATGCAGCATCTTTCTTAGTAAATGAAAAAAGCTGTAATATGCAGGATGAGTTGAACAAAAAGATAAAAGCACCTACAATAAGGATCAGAGACAGCTGTACCTTCAGAACCGCTTCAGGCCTTCGTGGAATGTGGATGTCCGAACTCTGACGTGTGCATTGAGGTTGGTAAGGTATCAGGCCATTCGTCAATTAGAAAAGCCTATAGATCTTTGTAGCACAAAGGAGGTGAAAATGTACTTTGCATTTTGTGCTCCAGAACCTTCCAAAAAAAATGCAGTGATGTTTTGATCAGGTAATTGGTGAGGCCATGAAAGTGTAAAGTCAGTGTTTCCCAACCCAGTCCTCGGGGAACATTGGACAGTCCATGTTTTTGCTTCCTCTCAGCTCCCAGCGCAGTTGTACCAGGTATTCGGTGTTCCTGATTGGCTAGGAGCTGGGAGGGAGCAAAAATGTGGACCATCCAGTGTTCACCGAGGACTGGGTTGGGAAACACTGGTAAAGTACTCTCTCCACTCATTTGACTGCTTATCCAGTACAGGGTCACAGCCAGCAGGGGGCGCCTTGAGTGGGATGCCAGTCCCTCACAGAGCACAAGGCAGGGGTCCTGTGAAATAGCCATCCAGTTGGGCTGATCACATAACCCTGAGCTTCCCAGGACTGGCATCACAATTTGGAGCCTGATCCTGAATTCCTCTGGCCTGTGACTGTCCAACCATGCAAGGGGGGGCACCGGGAGGGGCTGCTGACCACAAGGTGCATAGGGAGGCCACTCGCTCCGACACACTCCACCGCACACGCTGGGGGGTGGCGCCCATCCCCTTTGATCTCGCCATGGGCGACTGTTGGGGCGTTGCGGTGTTGAGTAAGAGGATCTGACTTCCATGGTTTCCGTCCTGCATCCACCCTGATTCCGGCACTTTGCCGGAGCACCGGAGACAGTGGGGGGGGGAGTTCAGGGAATTATGGAGATTGCATTAACTTGCTGCACCTCTCATGCCCGTACAGCATTCATGATGCGGCCGGGCTGTTTCTCCGGGGGGGGGGGATCTCCTCCTGCATCTTCATCAGATCTTTAAAGGCTGGAGGAAAGTGGGGATGAAAGGAGGGGGGCACGTGTAGCCTCTACATCACCCTGTACCCATCTGTCTGGCAGTGGAAGGGGGCACTGTGGGGCTCAGCGGCTCAGAAAGCTGTGCCATCCTTGGAAGGCCGCTGGTTTAAATCCTGGGCTCAGCAGACTGATGCTGCCTTTGAGCGCCTGAGCATGACTCCTAACCCCCAGTGCCAGGTGTGCTACATGCTGGCTGACCCTGTGCTGTGACCCCCAGGCTTAGACACCTGTATATGTGTCTCTGTTAAGCATGCCAGGAGACTAAGCTAGCCGACTACACGATGGTTGACGCCATGACGACTGACGTCTTCCAGCTCCTCCCCCTCTTTCATGGTGCAGCTCCTGGTGCTCTTTATGGGTGATTCTCCCCAGCCAATGGGCCGGCTTGACCCCCCCCCCCATTGGATTTCTGTCCCCCCAGCTTTCCAGTCCTCCGCACGCAGCAAAGGTATCACGCTTGTCTCTGACAGGGCGACTGGCTACCCGACCACTTATGGATTTCATTCACTGCAATCTCAGGTTTAGCTACAATGCAGCAGTCACCTTGTGCATAGCGTCACTTTTGACACTGATGTTTAAGAGCCAGACACGTGGCGGCCCCCCCCCCCCTCAGAATCCCCAGCCCCACTCTCTGCACAAGCTTGTTCCTGTGCTGGCAGTAATATGGAAAGTCAAACACCCAGTAGGTTATTCTTACTATACCTTTCGGGTGTTTTCGGGGGATTTTGTTCATCTCCACCTGATTTACGCCCTCGCAGGGGTTGATGAAAGTGGGACCGGTGTCTGCGTGGTGTTTTCCCCGAAGTATGGGGGCCGTACTGAGCCAGGCCAAAGATGAGCTCCTCCTAGCACTAGCTCTGGCTGTGCCCCCTTCCCCTCCGTCGTTCCCACTTTCCCTGTATTGTCAGTCCCTCGCACGCAAGCGAGCAGACAGGCGAGGGCGGCCGTCCCCGGGCGTGGGGGGGGGATCCGGTGCTGGCTTTTGGAGAGGTCCCAGGGTGCTTAGACTCGTACAGTGGCTGAACGCTTTAGCGACAGAGATTATGTGTCTGCCCACGCGAGGCCGTATGGGGTCGAGGGGGTCGGTGGGGGTTAGGGGGGTAGGTGGATGGACGGCGGCCAGCAGGGATGGTTGGGAGTCATCCGAGGATTGGGTTACAGGCAGAATTAAAGCTGACACTAAGATGGGCTCCTCAAGGAAAGCTGCAGAGGGCGGCAGACAATGGACTCCATTATAGACTTCATTATTGCGGCAGACAAAAGTAAGGTTAGGGGATATTCTCCGGCCCTCGATCGGTGACTGCTTCAGGGTGGGATCGGGGGGCTCCGGAGTGCGGAGAACACACACAATGACACACGTGGACTGACAGACCTGTGCCCTTATGCAGTGCTGACGTGACAGCCACAGGTCCGGGTCCAAGATTGGAGCTGTATGTACAGGAGTACACAGGACTTCTTACCCATACCATCCAGTCAGCCACATGTAAAGGGATCGGACCGCAAAATGTACAACAAAGGCCATTACAATGAGCCAAAGCAGACGTACAACTAGCAACTGCAGATGGGCATATTTATGGAATAAATAGGAAATAGGAAAATGAATGAATGAAAGCTGCATTTATGTAGTGCTTCAGGACACTCAAAGCACTTTAAAGAGGCAATGGGGAGCCACTTCAACCACCATTTTGTAGCGGTCCATCATCTGGAGGACGGCACCGTTTTTACAGCACAGTGTCCCTGTGGCTGCACTGGGCATTGGGACCCACACAGCCCACAGGATGGGCTACCCTACCACAGGATGGGCTACCCTACCACAGGATGGGCTACCCTACCAGCCACAGGATGGGCTACCCTACCACAGGATGGGCTACCCTACCACAGGATGGGCTACCCTACCAGCCACAGGATGGGCTACCCTACTGGCCACAACAACACCTCTTCCAGCAGAAACCCAGCTTTTCCTAGTTGGTCTCTCATCCGAGTAGTGGCCATGCAAAGCTGCTTTCATTCAGATGGATTACCTAGCCTGAACATACCTATACACCGCGTCTGAGGCTGATACCTCTGAACCTACCTCTGCTCAGTCCTCTGTCGGCATGCCAGGAGCAGCTATGATAGCAGGCGCTGAAGCTGCCCGTCCGTCACGTTTAGAGGCGCAGCTAGCACAGTCAGCGTGGGTGTACACACAGTCACACAGCTGTGCTCTTTCAGAGGACGTCGCGTCAGCTAGTCTACAGCAGTCTACCCAAGACGGTCTCATGGTATTTTCATATATTTTTGATTTATATCATTTTTTATTTAATTTTCAACCACGGTCCCTCTTGACAATGAAGTTATATGATAAATTTAAATAATCTGAATTAGCTAGTGGTCTGTTATGCACTAATAAAGCCAGTGGCTGATTGGTTTACAGAAATAAATCTTGTACATACTTAGCGTTCTATAACACTGTCTGTCAAAAAATAATCCAAGCAAATTAGCAATAATATATAATGATGAATACGAGGTTAGGTTTGAGGGCTTAAGACATCATATCAGAATAATTTTTCTGTAGGAGCAATTTTGGATAGGTCAGCACTGAGGTCATCTCTGGTGGCTGTCCAGGGTATGAAGACAACGCATCTGGTCATTTTATTGATTAGTGTATTATTAGAGTTCTTCTGGCGGAGAAGCGCAGCCCCCCCCCAGAGATGTGAAGGAAGGTGGAAAGGCCCAACGAGGAATGGAGATTCAGCAAACAGACAGCGGAGGGAAATGGAAGGAGAAGTTAAACTTCAGACTGTGAGAAAACTGAATATAAGAATGTTTTCCTCTTTAAAAGTAATTTGATTTTGTTCAGTATTTAAACTTTCAGTTAAAATATTTATACTCTTAGTATAAAGTATCTTTGATGAATAAACATAGACCATTACAAACCATTACAAAAAAATCATCTGTCATCTTTAAGGTGCTGAAATACAGACCAAAAAAATCAATAAACCTTTAAAAAGAATGTTTTTATTTTTGTTTATTGATCATGTAATAACTACATAAAAACCAAGACAATCATTCACAGAGGGTATTCTTCGGGAATTTGTCACGGTCGCCCCGCGTTACTCCTTAATTGCTGAGTTATTGCTGGGGAGACGACTCATTTCGATCTATAGACTTTGCCCTGTCAGTGCCTGGAGCGTGTCTGAAATGTAATTTTTTTAGTAAGACATATGACAAATATTTGACGTGCTGATACGTGCTGTCATGTGCAATGGAGACAGCTGCATACTGCCTTTGACAGTGTCTGGCTGTCCAACCAATCTGCTGCATTGAAAACGCAATACTAAAGATTTCAGCTGCTTTTAACCCTTTTCTTTATAGCCACTAATACTTTTCGTTGGTTTTCTTCTTTCCCTTCAGCACGTCTGGCTCGCCGGGCACGGGGGCACATCCACCAGCTTCGGCCTTTTTCTCGTGCCCAGAACCCTGCTGTAACCCGTCACTTCTGCTGCCAGAAAGGAGGACACGCAGACCTTCTCTTCTGTCCTTGTGCCGATGCTCCGTGACGAGTGATGTGGCAGCTAACAAATTAGCTGTTTGAGCGGCAGAGATGACAAAGGTGATGGTGGAAGAGAATTGGAGGACCAATCCACACAGACACCAAGACAAGCGATGTTCATACCTTCAGTATAATACAAAAGACAGGAATGCAAAAGCAGGGTGTCTCCGAAACACTGAGAAGCGCGCACCACAAAGCTCCCAGAATACTCTAAACCGGTTTCTATGCTATCATGTATCTTACCTACAAAGCTGATCTAAATCGCCTGTGAGTCAGTCGGCGTAGCTTCTGCCAGCAGTAGGAACACCGAGGGTAGCCAGCGACCTGAGGGGACCCGGGCCTCACGTGAAACGGGATACTGCACAGACCGTCCGGGGGGGGGGGGGCCCGGAGAGTGGCACGCCGGCGGAAACGGCCCCAGCCATGTTCCGGCAGCATCGCTGAGAGGCATCGGCTACCTGACGGCGCACAACATAAATCAAGATTTATTTTTACAGTAGTATTTTGCTCTGGGGCAAAACAGCTCTGGCTTCTCTGTCTTCTTGGCAGGATCCCCCCCTTTCCGGATCCACCCCTTTCCGGATGCACACAGCTCGCTATTTCTCAGTGTCTTTTAAAATTAATTCTTCGTTTAAGGTTACAATGAGGGTTTCCTGCCTCAGATTCTAGGTGGTAACATTTTTGGTTGGTACGATACTCAGAACCCAATCTCTCTGGCTCATCAAAAGCCTGAGAGTGTGTGAACAAATTCAGCAACCCATTGCCTGAGATCACGGTCAGTAGATGTTCAGCCACTGACTCGTCACACCAAGGCTCGATCAGTTCGCAGCATCGCCGTTATCATTTTTAATGATTAATGTGACAATAAGTCTCCTGGCCATTTATAAAAGGCCACCCATATGTGGAACATGCATCAGCATGCATTTGCGCGGTCATCATGTGCAATGGAGCACCACATGGGCGGCCAGCCGTGCTGCACAGGGGGGGGACACTCCGCCAAGATGCCAGCCTGAGGGTTTCCAAGCAGCGAGGCTCAGGTGGGCGGGGCTAATCACACATTTATTCAGGTTAATCAGACATTGGTAATCTACACGTTGTCAGGCATGAGTAATCTATGGAGGCAGATATTAAAAAAATATTATTATTATTATCTGATTAACCGTGAAATCCTTTCAAAGGAGATAGGCCATTTTGATGTCTTGAGCTTTAATTGAGGAAAATCTGTTAACCTCTATTGACGTCATTGTGCAAAGTTTCAAGTCATTAACAACGATGTCTTTTTCCTTTCAATGTTTTACTTGAATGGATTATTTTTTTGATGTCAGTAATGTTTTTAATGTCAGTAATTTGAATAATGTGAAAACAAAAAGAACTTCAGCAGAATAAGAAATAGGACTTGCTATGTGTTAAGAGCAGATCACGTGATCACCACAGGTCCATGGGCTGCTGTTGAGTCCTCTGCTTGTCCAGTGCTACCCTGCTCCTTCTTCCTTCCAGCATGGAGCCAATACTGCCTAAGTGAAACATGCGAACAATGAAAACACGCACAGTAATACGCACTATGTGTAACAGCGGGGAGGGTATGGTTCTCCGGCGGTGATGAGTCAGGTGACACGGGTCAATCACCCCCCCTTTCCACGTGCACTCATCCCACCTTTTTGTAAAATACCTCTAGCTCCTCTTGACAAGAGCAGAGAAGCTCATTGGCCTCCCACAAACCCAGGCCTTATTACAATCCCTAAGTCTAAAGTTAGCCCTGTGTTAGGACCTGGTGCTCCTTTACTTTGCAAAGCCATCACCTCACATAAAGCCTTGATCCGTCCCCCAGTCCCCATTTTATCACTGTCCTGACTCAGGACATTCTCCTGTATGTGTTTTGGTGTTTTCGGGCACTGTGTGTTTGTGGCATTTTCTGAAGTAGACCTGCAGGTTGTGCCAGCCCAGTTACTTCCCCTGAAGACACTTACAACCTCACCAATTGGAAATTATGTTGCAGTGCATTATGGGTACGGGTGACTTGATGATTTGGGGTGACTACAGGCTGTATGGTATAGCGCCCATCTCACCATCTTCTATTTCCTTGGCCTCAGCTGCTTGTCCAATGCAGGAAGAGGCGCAGAGGTGCAGCTACTCAGGAGTACATGGGGTTCACACCGTCACAAATCAAGTCACGGTGTCTTCTAGGAGAGCTGGCCAGGGCAACGAAGGACCAGAAACCCGGGTGTGTTAGGGGTGGACTTGTATTTAGTATATGACGGATAATACCTCCTAAATTCCAAGGCAATCTGCAGTGAATCAACCCCCCCTTTATTAAAATATCAAGTACATGTTACTTTTGGAATTTTTCAAAGGTTTCCATGGGACGCTGTCACATTGGATATCACAATAACGGAACCAGACGAGGGGACAGAATGCCATCTGTGCAAACAGATGGGGTTTAGCGCAAAATGTCTTGGGGCGAGCCAGTAACTACCTCAACTCCCTGTCTGAGTACATTTTGTTTTTGTCATCTGTAAACTAAACAAACAATAATATTGCCGTCCCCTGTCTACTAGGGCATTTATTTTTCTGTTTTTTACTTTTTTTTGCATCTTGACAAACCCAGAGACTCCAAAAAAAACACTTGTGCCTTGTGCTCTTCAACCATTTAATTTACAAAACCCCAAAGCAGCCAGAAATCACCCCAGCAGGAGGACATTTCCAGTTATTTTAAGATTTCTGGACATGCTCGTGAGCCAACAGACAATCAGTTATCCCTGAAATGTCCAAAAGCGTCCCCAAAATGATCTATCAGAACCATCCGGAACGTAGCGTTGAATTATTTAGTGCTGCGTCGCACAAACAGACACCGAGTTGCCACGGGAACCCGAAAGCAGAACGGGAATTTGACAATCCTGCTGTCGTGGGGCCCAGGACACGAAACAGTGCCTCCAGAGGGGGAGCTCTCAGTGGCTCTGAGTGATTTACACGCATCTCTCCCTGTGCTGTCGTGCATCTGCCCGTCACGCCGTAAATCCTCCATCTCCTACAGCCTCTTCGCTGGGCTCCTGGACACCAGCTCAGCTGTTCATCCGTTGTGATGTGTGCATCTTGAAAATGTTAGCACCACCCAAGCTCCACCGGGATATTTCCGCATACTTGTCCACAAGGATTATTCTCATTGTTAGTCAGATGCACAGCACTGGAGCGCCTTCCTGACGTGCTCCCTTCTCCACACAGTACAGATAAATAGATACGTCATAAATAGCTGGGCTTGGAGCTTCTGCCCTAAAGCCAACTCGTATTACAGTTAGGTGAGATATACCGGAAACCCAGGAGCTTTAACTGCAAAATAAAGAAGACTTGGTTTATAAAAATCTATGAAAAACGGAGGAACATTACAATAATACGGGGACAGTAGCAGAAAACGTGAGTTTAAGCACTAACTATCTTTTCCTGATGTGTGCAGTGACAATAAGTCAGGTGGGAGTAAAGTTGGGTATGTTTCCTGTTACTTTCCTGTGCTTTTATATGCTGCAGCTCATCCATGCCGCCATTACTTGGAGGGTTTAGGGCTCATATCCAGCCTTCTGTCAGGGCTACTGCGCTCTGTTTGACCCCTTTATATAGCAGCTGTGGTCAGTCTGGGCCAGCAGTGACCTGTGTTGCCATGGCCCACGAGAGCCCGATGAGATGAGAGCTCACACTGTCCCTGATCCAGCTTCAGAACTACTTCCCAATCAGCACTTTTCTCAGGGTTTTCTCGGCCCTACTGGCGCCCCTCTTGTTCCGTGGCCTGTTGACTTAACTTTCCCACCACGGTTGGGTTGAAGCTCGTCCTGGTGCCTGAGACATCGGGGTCTGGCCTCTACATCCCTGATCCTCTACATCAACACTGCTCTCGCCCTGAGCTTCGATCCCCAGATAATTGAATTTCCCTCCTAATTGTCCCCAAAGTGTGTAAATATTGTTGCAGGTTCTCGCTGGCAGAGTCACTGGAGTCCACTCTGATTTCCATGACTGCCTCTTATCTGTAAAACAAGGAGAGTGCAACGTGGCTATTTGTACACTCACTGTATTAATTTGTGTGTTGCATGTGGAGTACAGTCAAGTAGAAGCAGTGTGATGTTGGCATGCTCACTGACGCCAGCCTGGTGAGTTTGTGGTTTCTGTTGGCCTTGTTTCCACTGAGATGATCTCCAGAAGAAGGCCCAGTCCCTTCCTATATCCCTGAATCTTTTTGCTCTGCTAACCACCACACCCAGAGCAGGTCTCACATGTCAAATTTGCCAAGGTGTTCAGCCACTTACACTGATCACATTCTTAAAATAAAAGCTCTCTTCATGAATTCATAACTTCTCCATTTTACTCAAGGGGCCACTTGATGCAGCTGTTTGCTCTCAGGTGTCTCATCCAGGGCCTTGTGGCTTTAGTGGGTTGGTGACCCTTTATCTTCGAGAAGATTATCCTAGCTGGGCCATCCTCAGAGGTGCCCTGTCAGTGATGCTGCATCCACGGGTATCTCTCTTATCTCATCTGTACCTCCAGCTACTGACGGTACACTTTAGGTCCAGCGTGACTTTGTCCTAAACTCCTCCAGACCAGATGCTGGGTATGAAGCCTGCAGGACTGGTGTGTGGGCTGGATCAAGACTGCCCTGTATATCAGCACTGATGTGGCAGCCCCCCCAGCGCTTGAATTTTAGCCATCAGATCCTGCTGTTTGTGCCCATGTTCCTGCTAACGGGGGCCATTCCTGTCACACCCTGCCCGTCCGATCCTCCTGTGTGCCACGCCCCCTCGTTACCCTCGTGTGAATCCTAGCGTGTTACCGGCTGTTTCTTGTTTTGTATTAGCGATCTGGTGCATTTAGTCCGCGTTAAAGTCCGTTTCCCCAGTCCGGTCATTAACGTCCTTCGTCATGGTGTACTGTTCCCCGCCTGTCTATGGTATCGCTTTGTAAGCTCCGAGTCCTGCTCCTGATCCCACGCTCATTGTAAGACGGTGATGCAGTGAGCCGACATCCTGTATTTACATGAGAGGACAGCTCGTCACATCAGGCCACATGAATTACAGAGTCCAGAGGCATAGCAACAGATTTGTAGGTATGTTTTGAGACAGTTCTCCAAAATCTTACAGTGATATCAAGGTGGCAATATCCCACCCTCCACCCAAAACATCTCCATAACTTTTTTTGCCATGGAAATGCCCATTTGCTGGGCTGAGCTACGCATGTCTGTACTGTAATAGTTCCTTCCTACTGTACTAGTTCCTTCCTACTGTTTTTTTATACGTAAATCTGTATACCTGCTGCCAAATCAAACGAATCTCCCAATCAAGGTGAGGATCAGTAAAGTCTAAGGCTAAGTCTAAGTCTTTTCAGCGGCATCCAGTGTCTGATGTCTTCCATTGTGCCCCCTTGTGGTCATTCTGATCAACATCGGCCCATAAGAGTGTGATTATAGGTACTTATCTGATCACACATCAGCGCAGGGGGTTCCTTTGGGAGTAGTTCGGTTTAATCGAAGCCATGCAGGAAATTATCTGGAGAGCCCAGTCCTGACATTGGTGGGGTTGGGGGGTGTGGGGGGTGAGGAGCAGCAGAAAAACCTGTCAGTGAGTGTTAGGGCCATTCCGAGTCTGGTGCTGTGCTCGTGTCACATGTTACAGAGCGCCGAAAATGAGGTGTGAAGGGAAAATGTCCTCCAAAGCCATGTTCCGGATGGTTCCGTCATGGCGGGTAGATGGCGGCTCCTGGGCTCACATCCTGGGGGTGGGGCTGGGGGGGGGCACGGAATGTCAGCTGGGTAATTAATCACTGAGGCCCTGCCTGTTTGCACGTGTGACGCATGGTGCACTAGCATAAGGATGTTTTTAGGCAGAGCACCGCCCTTGATAATAATCCGAAGGCTCCCTCACCCCCCCCAGACCCCCCCCCCCCTCCCCCCCCCCACCCCCCCCCCCACCCCCTTTTCGTTAACGCCAAGCACCCCGACT
>JAODKM010000039.1:2556959-2569796 GCA_026780845.1 Petrocephalus sullivani
GTGGCGTCGCCGCGTCTCCGGGCGCGGGCCGCCGTCTCGGCGGCTGGGTGGGGGGGGGCGCGGGGGGGGGGTGGCGGGGTGTCTTCTGGTTGGTTTAAGGCATTTTTTGTGAATAACCCCATTTTTTTTGGTGCAGATTTCAGCATGTAGTTTTCAACCAAAGACCCCAACCAAAAAAAACAAATCCAGGTTTCACATTTCATTTTACCTCTTGGTTTCATCTCTTGCTCTTTCTGGATAGTCATGGAAATGTGCATATACAGTTGTTTTTGGGGGAAATGGAGGAGATAAGGTCTGCAAAGCAGTAATTGCGTGCTGCGTGAACATGTTACCTCATGGCAGTTGAAGGTAGACTAAGCCATACCCATAATCCTCTGCTACAAGAGGCTTTTTAAAGGAGGGGGTGCTTGAAGTACAAGAGGTCACCTCCCCAACACGTCAGAATACATTGGATCCTCATCTTAGCAGAAGACGACTTGTCACCTCACTCCCGTGCTGTACCCTGCCTCAGATCCGGTCTCTACTCTTAATCATGAGCCACACTAGTGCACACGATCCGTTCCTCGTGCAGAGAAGGGAAGGAACTGTCGCACAGAAACATTGTTGGCAAATAGGAGAGTGACCTTTAGGCCATCTGGGTTTGGCGTGGCACCATTTTATTAGAACATCTGACACATACTGTGATACCAGACAAACACTGATTTAAGGTGGTTATCGCACAGTTGAGTCATTTGTGTACAGTCTGGTAATCATATTGTCTCCTCAAGGAACTTAGCATGCATACGTGCACAGACGTATGTATGTAAATAATCTACACATGTAAATATATAATGTAAATAATTTAACTTTTTATATTGCTACTGAGTTTGTTTTTTTTTTTTTTATTCCACCTGCCTGTAAGGGTACAGAATCCTCAGACGTTCTTCTGTGACAGTACTAAATGAGTCTGGTATATGTGCTGTGATGCCACCGCCATTGGACCCTAGCAGTAGTGAGGCCCTTCCGCTCTGTGTTTCTGATGAGCGTGCTCAGCTTTGGACCCACTCTTGGTTTTATACCTTCTAGTTACCTTCTGAGCGAGTAAGGAGCGTAGCATTTGGGTGGGTCGGTAACTGTGAAGACCAGGGCAGTCACTCTTGCTTGTCAAGGTCCCCAGCTGCCGACGGCTCTCGGGGGGGTCCGGGCACGCTTCCGAGATCCCCGCCGTGTGCGCTGCTTCAGGTCGCCAACAACTCTGCTTCTGTGACCCGCTTTCATTTCGAAATGTGTATTCCAAAGGGTGTTTATGGAACGTACTCAGATTCCCACTTTGAGGGACTCAACTATAAAAGGCCTCAAAAGGTTTATTTTTAGGGATGTTTTATTTTTACCCTTGAATGGTGCTTTTAGACTGGTCAGGTTTATTTATTAATTTTCTATATAAATGAGTATATGAACATATATACATGCATACATACACTCACTATCGGGGGGCGGGATACATGCAATACTTATTAAAAAGTATACATACTAATACAGCCATATTCTCAAATCAGCTGACCGTGACACTCAGTTGAATTCACTCTTTTTGTTCAAAACTTCACAGAAAAGGCTAGATGATTGGAGGCCTGAAACAATGTATAAGTATGAATTAAACATGAGTTTACAGGGAAGGCTGTTGTACTAATTACAAATTACAGCTTGCCCTACTTTCTTGTTTTAAACTGAATACCTTCAGGTAGTTTATGAACACTGATCTGGTCAAAAAAGTGAAGTCTTCCATTGCTTTGAGAAAAACATTTCCACTGTGTATGATATATAAGAGCAATAACTTGTTTGGTATGGCAGTGCACACGGCCCATGGCGAGTGGCGGGCTGCCTGCCTGCTCTCTACACGCATGGAAGCTAACTGAGGGAGATGTTTCAGCCGAGCGGCAGATTTAATATGCTGATTTATTTTTCTACGTTTTTGTGAATGTTTGGACAGGTCGAGTGAACAAGCTTATAGGGTGCAGGCTTTTTTTTTTCTTTAAAACTCCCAACCCCTAACCCTTCTGGCCCTTGCTGTCAGTACTCCCCCCATTGGAATCGGCGGTGCATGATAATACTACCGTAACGCGGTCAAGTGCAGTGCCGCCCTGTGTGTTTTTATTAATTACTTTGAGGGGGGGAGAAAAAAAAAAAACCTGCACCTCCGTCTGTGTCAAATACTAAAGGGAAGGTGAGCAGAACACCTGGACAACCCCCCCCCCCAAAAGGTCACTTTGTACTGATACTAATCATCTGAGCTGGCCTGAGTCAGAGCCTTAGTAATTAGTCTTTTAATCCTGCCTGTTATTGTCGTTGTTATTTTATCGAGCTCATTGTTCTCAAAACTCACAGGTCAGTTTCTGCATGTCATGTTTCTTAACGGGACAAACAAAGTAGAACTCAGGGTTTCTCAGTACTGCAGTGTGCCCAACAGGCATGCACTCCTGGAAAATGCACTTCTTTCAGTGGGGCGATGCTGCCTCAGGCCAGCGTTGCTCCTCAGTTTTCTGCCTCAAGGCTCTCTGCCCACGCTTTTTATCCCATGTTCCATTTTTCGGGAAAGGGGGGGCGGCTTTAATTCCGTCTCTGACAGGTGTTCGGCCACCTACTTATAGTCCACTGTAACTACAACCTCACAACCCAACTGTGAACCTCAGAACTCTACTGTTTTTATATGACTGAAGTAAATGAAGCTAGTTAGAGCTGATGCTGAAACTATTAACTTGCCATTTACGAATTTATTTTATAGCATGAAATATAAGATATATTTATTCAAATGATATATATATTTTACCCATAATCATTCTGTGCTGCTTTATATTTTGTTCTTAAGCTTGTAAATTGCTTTTTTATGATACAAAGAAATGTCAATGGAAACAGTTGCGTTTGTTTGTAAAATAAAGATGCTGATTTGGCAATACCGGTGTCCAGACTTTTGATTGACTGCGCTTTTCTGAGATTTGGGGTGGTTTTGTCTACCAGCGACTACCAGCAGATGGCGCTGTTGTATAGAATGAGGGGGCTGTATCCACTATCGTGGTTAAAATCAAAAGTTCAGATAGAATATATGTAGTTGTAACGTTATTGATTATTGGTCTTAATTTTAATTTGGAACTTAAGTGTACCGCTAATGTGATGAGGTGCAGTATTCTGCAGGTACTGTCCCCCCGAAATGTGGGCTTTCATTTTAACTATCTTCGAGTATTGAATTATATTCCAAAGTGATGTAACTAACCAGCCCTGCTATTTTATTTGAAAATATTATAGCCTAATTCATAGGAATCCGGACATGGTTACGTATTAACTATTTTTTCACTCTAGTAAACAACATGGCAGTGTGGCGTAATGCAACACGATAAAAATAGCCGTATCGCCAGCGGCTGGCAATATGATTTCCAGGAAATGTCTGTTACGTGGGCCTGACACAAAGAGCAGCGGTGTGTGTGTTTTCGTGTTGTGTAGTTCGTAGACAACTATATTAAAACTGGTCAGGATTGGCTGCATAACCCCTAAGAGTGAACGGTACGTGATTTAAAAGGCCATCTAAAAAAATGTTTGTCGCATTTTGTGAGTTGTCTGAGGCGAAATATAGTATTGGACATAGGTGCTCACTAAAATATAATCCATATTGCCTATAGCATCTCATTTTGTATGTAATCTATACAGCGCTCTAATTATGCAGTTCATTTTACAGCTTTAGGTAGAAGACAGTGCAAGAACAGCACCTGCGCACTCAGGGAAAATATACATAGACGATTGGCTGTGCCATTGGTGGGCGTGACCGGCACGCAAAAGAAGACGCGTGATTCGCTGGAGCGTCCATCCGTCAAAGCGGCCGCTCCTACCTGACGGATCTCGGTGTCAGGTCCGCGTCCGCACCGTGTCGGCGCTCCGCTCCGCGTTGCATGTTGCTGGCCATGCACGGATGATATGGCATGCCTGCCACCCACGAGGAAGTGCTATAAATGCGTGCGTGGGGCTAATGCTCTGCTGGGCTCCTAATCCGCGTCTGCGTCTAGCTGACCTTGCGTTTTAGCGCCGTAGTGTGGCGCTCCCATTCACTGTGGCCGGGATCCATCGGGGCGCTCAGACGCGGCAGCCGAGGGACGACATCCGACGGAAGGTAAGCGAGCATCTGTACAGGGGGGGACGGGGCGGTGTGAGCCTCCCTGCATCGGCCATCTGGAAGTGGGTCCCCCACCACCGAGGATGACATTTACCGGGGGGGGGCTGCCCGACTGGCGTCACCGCGCGGGATCGCGCACGCGGCGCGTATTTATCCGCGATACCAGTCGCCGATCGTGCCTCTCTGCACATTGTACTGCGTGCATATGGGCTGTTGCATGGGTCATTGGCCCTTTCAGTTTATATGCGTTTGTTGCCATTAAGAGGTTTGTACATGTAGTACATTATGCATGTATAAAATGTGTTGGGGGGGGATCCTTGCCTGGAGGCTCTGGCTAGGGTCACATTCGGGGAAATACGGGCTGCTGAGACGGCCATGCTGGATGTGGGTGCCGGGGCGGCCCATCACCGGCCGGGTTTGAGCACACGGTGTAGCTCTTTCTGGACCCCCTGTGTGTGTAATTGGGTTTGCGGTGATTTTTGGGGCTGCTTATTTATTACGCAAAGCGGGGTGCTGATAAGCCCTTACCTGTTGAAGGCGGTCAGGTTTCTGGCTCTGCCGTCTTATCAGTCTCCTCATGGGGGGTCCTGCTAGGCTGCCCAGATAATCCATGTCATCCCGGACACTTTGGGCTAGGACAGGATTTGCAAACTACCGTTTCAATTAAAAGGAGCTGGGTTTCGCTTAAGCGCTGAGTTCTTGCTGCGCGCTGATTGGTCAGCCTCCTGTAATGACGCATGCATTGCTATATGTTAATGGGAAAGAGCTGGATGGAGTCTTTCAATCAAGGAAACGAACCATTCAAAGCACAAGCAGAGCTGAACTATTTAGCCAGAGCCGCGGGGCGGTGCCCAGGAAAGCAGAAGAACCAGAAGGGGCACCTGGGCCCTGCCCACAGGCGCCGAGGACGCTCCTTCGCCGCAGAGTCTCACGGACGTTTCCGCTACCGAATGGTTCGCCGCCCCCCCCCCAGCAGCGTGCCCGTAGCCTGCTGTCTTTCTTTTCAGTTCCAATACTCACTCTGCCTTTTATAAACAAGCAGATAAATAAAGTTCCCAATTCCCCTCGGAGATGAGGAGCACGGCCTGGCCAGTAGTTAATGCTTTTGTTTACTGATGATGCACATTTTTACAGTTGCTGTGTAATGGCTCCTGCTGCACTTGTAGGCTGTGAGCTCTCGCTTCCTGTTCCTCTGTTGTGCAGAGTGCCTGCTCAGCTGATGCCCAGGATGAGCCCCTGCCTGGTACTGAATGCCTCTGTGCTGCTGCTTTCCCCATTTTGCTCGCCCTGACATCCACCGGCTGCTGTCTCCTCGCTCTCTCTCGTTGGCCTTTACTATGAAGACCGCCGGGCGCTGTTCCAGCTGCTGTCTGCTATCAAGCCCCAAGCTAACATTAATTAAATCTTTGAACCTGCATGCTTAATGCTCCCTCTGGGCAGGAAAATGGCGTTGAACTCGGGGGGCCACGCCTTTGTAGCTGGCGAGGAGCTGGTGACCGCCCGTACGTGGCTCCCTCGGGTGCGTGACAGAAAGTGAGGTGGTGGCTGCGCCTTGCTGGTGAAGCTTCGGCGTGACGTGTCGTACATGGTATGCCGTTTGCCGCCCGCAGGCTGCTGGGGTGATGAGCTTGTCATGTGGCTACCCCCAAGGCACGGTTTGTTTTTGGTGTAGAGGGTATTAATGTGTAATGTATAGGGCAGTGGTGGGGAGTGTCTTCCTGGTGCCCTGTGCTGGGCTGGTGTGTGGCTCAGTGCTTTAGGCTGCTGTGTCTCTGCTTGGAAGGTCTTGGGCTCAAATCCCAGGCTCCGCAAAGTGGGCACTTGGGCAAGGTCCCCACTCGCTATAGGGACTGTCTGATACTGCTTTTCAAAAATTTATGGGTAACTATTACCTTAAAACCATGTTTTTAGTAATTTATAGACGCATTCATAACAAATAATGCATTCCTCAAGCATTATAAACATGACTATAAATATCAAAAGGCATAATGCATAGCTGTGAGTATTAGGCATCATGAATGCTTTATGAAGTTCTCATCTATAATTCACTATAGATACCTTTTTAATGCAGTACATCCTTAATACTTATAGCTGCCATTTTAATGCATTATGAAGGTATCTATAGTGAATTATAGATGAGCGCCATAGAGCACTCATAATGCACATGACTGTTATACCTTTTTATAAATGGTTATAGGTAGATTTATAATACTTTATGAATGTTACAATGAGTCGTAAGAACAGTTATTAGGCTTGAGGAATATGTGCTTCAGAGAAAGTGTTTCCACAGTGTGTTGCTTATGTGGTGTCCTCCAGGTTAACAGTAAAGCGGAAAAAAAAATGTTGCCCAGGTAGCTCCTGGTAGTAATAAGTGGGGTATTTACAGGCAGATCCAGCTTTGTCCCCTAGTCCTCCCAGAATGCCCTGCATCTCTTCCTGGGTTTTACAGCACCGGGGCCTGCATGGGTGACAGAGTAATGGGGGCCTGCAGGGAAATGGCAAATTAATAACGTCCTAGTTACTTTGATTGGGCTGTTGTGCAATGCCACCGCCTTGCCGCTATTGGCAGCTGGCTTATAAGTCGTCATTCGTTGTTTTAAACCATTGTTTACTGTTGTTAATTGGTTGTAAGGCACTTGGAGGAATTTTATAAATCTTAAAAGCCCCCCCCCCCCCCCACCCAATTTCCAGAAATGTCAATGAACTGAACAGGAAGTTGTTCGAAAGCGTGTAAACTTAATGGTTCATGGCTGTGTGCTCGCTCATGCTGATGATATGCAGATAGAGCAAAGGCTTATTTTCACATTTTTGCGAGCTGCCAAACTTGTCATGAGTTCTTGATTACAGTAAAATGTATAACGTACACATGCATTGATCTGGAATGGAGCGTGTCCTTATGTATGGGGGAGAATTGGGACGGAAGCCCCCGGTGGTGGGGACTTTCGGTTTTCCTCTCCTTTGGCTTTGCCGATTTAATAATGAGAATGCATTGTTGGTCTGCCAGCTGTGAGGCTGAAAGACTCTTGGATGGCATCCATCAGTGCTGCTTTGTGTAGTTTTGGGTTGTGGAGACTTCTGGTTAGCAAAATGATTTATGTCAGCGGCAGCGACACTCGGCGCGGCTTTGGTGACTTTCAGCTAAGCAGCTCACAGAATCATGGATGGAAATGAGCTCGGTTGCATTTATATATGTGTGTGTGTGTGTGTGTGTGTATGTGTGTGTGTGCGCGTGTGCGCGCACCGGTAGTTGTCATGTAAGAAATGTAAAGTATGTCACCCTGATAACACAGAAACCCTGAGTAATGTCAAAGGAAGTCCTAGCATGTTTTCTCTTCTCTCTGCTGCGTTCACTTGAATGTCGACTCGGGTCGAAGTCGCCCCATCCCCCCGCCTCGCGATTTTCTCGGTTCTGAAGCTTGTCAGACCCTTGCGCCCTAAGACTGCTGTCTTCTGGATCAAGCAGCCCATCCCTATTCATGTGTGTTTGCCTCATCTCACGGCAATAACTGATAAGATGTAAGTGGGAGGATTGGGCTCTGAGCTTCGTCGGGTTGGGGGGGCAGGGGGGAAGGTTTTGTGGTTGAGCTGCAGTATAAATGGTTGCAATTGTAGGTTTTGGATGAAGGCTCAGGCAGGAGAACTAAATGCAAGCGCTTGGAAAGCTGTGATGTTGGAGCGCCGAAAGCAGACCCATGCTAATCCCCGGGCTCTCTCACTCGTCACTCTGGCTTTAATTAGTTTACTTTTTTATTATTTAATTGGAACAACTCTGCTGCTATTCATTACATACTGGAAGCAGTTCCAATTATTCGATAAACTTGGCGAACCAGGCTCTCGTCTCTGCAGGGAGCGCTAACTGATAAGCGAAAGCGTTTATCCGGGGAAATGGCCGTTTCGCACTGTGGTTCCTGTGAGGCCCAAAGTCAGATGCCTTTCTTTCGGCCCGTTCCGAGCCTGTGTGCCAGGTTTTTAACATTGGTGGCAGCAATTGTATCACAGATGCTTGGTGATGCACTTGTGTTTGTAATTTTGGACCCATATATATATATATATATATAAATAATAATTTTTAAATGGAAACTCTGTAGCCGGTTTTAGTCCAGATTAAAATCTACTCTACGTTTGGTGGTATATCACTAAATTTACCAAGAATTCTATGCTTGGAATAAACTTGTTGCCTGCGGGGTGTTCTTGAGCCGTTTGAGGTCTTGGCCAGATGACACTGTGCTCTGACGTGGTGGGGGAATTGTTCCCAGACACCTTTAAAATCCTGGTCTATGTAATGTTTTTAAAGAGGATATTCTGCACCTTTTTCTTGATGATGAATTTTTCAAAAACGGCAAAATTTTTATGTATCAATTTCTAAGGCTCATGGCTTTTGTTGAATTTTTTTTTTTAAACATTTGAATGTTTAACAGCATTAAATGCTCACAAGTGGATTAAACCTGCTGGAGCTGTGGTTTTATTTTTAAACTCCATGAGAAGAGAAGTGTGAACCCAAAGGTGGCACCTTGTAATTAGCTGTGTGCTAATTGCTGGTTCATAGCGCTGGTGCTGTCAGCGATTTCTGTGGCTTGGGCTTCTCCTGTCATGATGGTTCTGCTCGCATGTCCAGTCGCACACTTCGGCTTCTGTCCCTCCCATGTGTAGAGAATCTGACCCCCCAGGTGGAACTTTCCCTCACTCTAATAATCAATCACCCAGCAGTGGCCCGTCGTCCCTTAATGGGCTGTGCTGGGGCTTAATGCACGCTTTGACTTCTGTGGACCTACATTTTGCTGAATACATTTCTGTTGCATTTTATTCATTTAGCTGATTTCTTTAATTGAAAATGAAAGTTTTATTTGGGGATACGGGACAGTGGCCCTCGTGTGCCTCGAGCAGAGTAGAGCCCCAAACTTGGTGCTGGTGCTGTGGTTACCCAAATGTCACTTCCCGCCTCGGGCATGGAACAAAGGAGTGTGCGGCCTGGCGCATGCCAGCTGTCGCCTGCCAACGGGTCACTCTGCTGTCCCTGTGCGGCTTGGTGAGTGTGACAGAGCTGTGTCTCTGCATAGCCTGTAGCCCAAGCATGTTTACTTCATGTTTTGTGGCTTTGTGACGCTACGTAGTGGGAAAATATTACTGCCCTTTAGCATCAGTTCCAGAATACCTGTATTTTTATTTTAGCAGATGCTTTCATCTAAAATTACCTGCATGTTTATAAGAAAGCAGGGGCACAATATATCTGTGGTGCAGTTGGGACTCAAGGGCCCAACAGTGAAATGACTCTGCTGACCCTGGGATTTGAACCTGCGACCCTCCAATCACCAGCTCCCACTGAGTCAAACTGTACCCTCCCAGTGCAAACTTAGGTCTAAACCAGTGGCCTCAAACCTTTTTTACAGTGAGAGCTACTTTTACAAAGACAATGATCTGGCGCTCTTACCAGATTTACTGACCGACAGAGATGACACTTGGCCTGTTTTGCCAATTGGAGGGGAGATGGGATGATGTCGTGACTGACTGGACTGGAAATGTCTGGCGATCGACCAGTTGGTAAATTATGGTCTAGACCAGGGTTGGGCAATTCCGGTCCTGGAGGGCCGTGGTCCAGCACGTTTTGGTGATTTCCCTGCTCAGAAACACCTGGTTCACCTCACCAGCTAATTGTCAGGGTTCACTCAAATCGCTGTAGGGTTTGCAGAGTGGACAGGAAAGACTTTCCGTAGACCTGTGTGGGAATATCGGCAATTGCGGATGCAAAGTGTGAAAATCAGAGGAACAGAAGAGCTTGAGGGCGAGTCTTTCAGTGGCGCAGACCTTGACCAGAAATATCACATGCTGAGTAGACAGTACGAGTATCACAGGAGCTGTGCTGGGTGACTAGAATATTACGTTAAGGCAAGCGTGGAGGCAGATGGTCTGGGGCCCTGACTCCATTAGTATGGGAAGGAAGGGTTCAGAGCCTGTGCAGTGGGCATTGCTTTGGTGGGTAGTGGGCCCCGGCCGAAGATGGGAACTCCCTTTACGTGTCTGGCTGGGAGCTGGGAATGACACGCCTGTGTGAGAATATGGATGACCTTCCAAGAATTCTTGGCGTGCTATTCGACCACACCAGGTAACGCACTTTTTGGCATATCAAAGAAGTCACTAAAGTATTTATTGTGCTGGTTTTTCACCGGTGAGAGAACTGGTACTGGTCTTGAATGACTTCATCACAACGTGAGGCATGGTATTTGGTACTGAATTAGAAAAATGGCTGTAGTATATTATTAGGCTGGGCCATGTGCAATATTAATGCCCACACCTCATGTTATGCACATGAGATTCTCACATCGCAAGGACAAAAAAATTAGTTTAAAGTTTACATTAGGGCTGCAAATAACGATCATTTTGATAATGGATTAATCTGTCGATTTATATTTTCGATTAATCGATTGAATCGGATAAAGATTTTTTTTCCCCACCCGTTTATTCAGAAAAAGAACATTACCTAAATTGACGGAGCGAAAAGGGGACAAAGGAAAATGCAAATCAAAAAACCTGGTAATAGAATGTTTCAGCATTAACACTTGTTTTCTATAGTTACAGTAATACACAAGAGTGATCTTGCATGGCACTGTCACATACACTCAAAGACGCAGTTACTTTCATCCCTGTCTAAATTAAATTAATCCTACCTCACTCACGTGGGGAAAGACGGGACTGTCTGGGCAGGCAGGGTTGCCCTTGGCTACCTAACATGGTATTTCGCCGGTGAAAGAAGAACAGGGCAAACAGAGAATGGGTTGGGGAATAGGTTTCGTTTCGGCAGACGGGGTGTGCGCGTGTATGTGGGATCGTGTGCGCGTATGTGCAAGCGTGGCCGAGAACGCCGCTTCTGACGGGCTATCACGTCACATTGCAGTGTCTTCACGCCGACCTTATGTCAAAGAAAAGCTTATATTTATGCAGCACATTTAAACACAGCTTAAACTAAGGCTATACAAAAACAATATTAAAGTGAAATAAGAGTAAAACGCACACTCACACACCATTTTATTTATGTAATTTTGTAATGTGAAGTGCTCCTACACTTTTGACTAACCGTTTTCTCCGCCTCTGTCATGTTTCTTTTGTTTAATTTTATTTAGAAAATGCCGCCTCTGCTCTTCCTCCAGCACGCCTTCGGTCGCGCTCCGTTCAGCTCCGTCTGCAGGTGAAGTTAACTTCTCGGTGACATGGCGAGTTGTGCACTAATAATACGACACAACGAATCGACAATTAAATTCGTTGCCGACACTTTTAATAATCGATTTTATTTGTTTATCAATTCGTTGTTGCAGCCCTAGTTTACGTCGTGCTGCTTTTGCTTGGGCGCTGCACGCGCCAAGACAATCCTAATCATTTTCATACTTGCTGTTTAAATCACTCTTTTGTTTTGTTTTATAAATATCCCAGTATATAATCACATTGCGACACATAATCACGCGATTTTTGAAAGTTTTCCAATATCGTGCTGCCCTGGTATTTTACACATGCGTGTGTCATGCCGTCCTGATCTTGTCATCTGTTCTTCAGACCGGATTGCAGTTAAAGCTTCGGTCATTTTTCTACACACAAAAAAATATATTTTATTTATTTATTTTTTACCTTATCATTGTTTTCTGTGTTTTTGTTGATTTCAAATATTTGTAGCAGTTGTAATGCATTTCAGAGGCAGCCTGTTTGTAACCAATGGATAACGAACACATTTGCAGATCCCACCCCCAAAGTACCAGAAAAGTACCCCAGCAGGTTTGGTACTTTCTGGTACTGGTACTGGACTAGAAGTCGGTGGAAATAGGGAGAGAACTGAATTTTGAGTACGTTACCTGGTGCACAAGTACGATACCTGGGGCCAAAGGTCACATGCAGTGAGGAATGAAGTCATTTTTATCTGTGACATCACTGTGTGACCCTCGCCCCTGTGGTCATGGAGGATCAATGGAGATCAAACCGCAGAGAGTAGTCAGTACTGTGCCCGACCAGTGCTGAGGATTTGGAGAGCCGTGATGGAACTTGCTGAAGTCCTTATCTTATCGCCTGGCTGTTCAATGTTATGGGAGAGTAATTTATTTTTTTTAACCACCTACTACTGATTTATTCAATATGAGCTTTGATTCTTACTAATGGGGAATCTTTTAATCTGTCTTTTTTAAGCAGTCTTTAAAATCTCCTTAGGCATTTGGTTGATGAACAGAGTAATTAAATGCTAATGGATCCCGGGCGATCCTGCTCACCGAAACATTTAACCCCTTGGGGTTAGAGTTAATGCCAGGCAGCATGTTAACCCAACTTAATACAGAAAGCAACCGTCAGCCGCTAATGGCTGGAATGTTTGACCGTGTCAGATTACCAGGTAAGATTAAGCTCTGTGTATCTGTGTGATGCGCTCACTGCGGTGTCGTGCAGCTCTGGGTTAAACTGCATTTTTTAAATTGGAAAATTACCGCAATTTTCTTGGCTATATTCTGTGGGCTTTGGGTCATTATTTATGACCATAAACTTAAATGGTTATCTTTGACTGCATTCCGGGGAGTGCTGTGTGGCTCAGTGGGTTAGACCTCTGTGTTTGTGATGTGAAGGTTGCCACTGAAACAGTCACATGTGCTTTGGGAACGGCCCGGAATCCCTGAAATATTTTTGCGGCGCTGGATACATGGTTGACCCTGTGCTCCAAGCCTGGCTTTTATTTTTAT
>JAODKM010000039.1:2600878-2616337 GCA_026780845.1 Petrocephalus sullivani
AAAGTGGTCTCTCAGGATGATCATGCCAGGTTCCCAAAGTGGTCTCTCAGGATGATCATGCCAGGTTCCCAAAGTGGAACGGAGATGAGCTTGAGAGCCATTTGTTTTTGTTCTGTTCAGCATTTTGTCATTTTGCTGTAGGCTGTGTTCCGCACTTTCGCTTTTGTCCATCTCGCCCATTCTCCAAGGCCAGTTTTCCTGCATTCTTCTGCTCGCCCCAAAAATCCTGGCTCATGCTAAAACTAAGAAACCTTAACTGTGAATCTATTTACATTGCATGCACATTTCCCTGGGTTTAGTTTCGATAAATGCTCTATAAAGCCAGAGTAAGGTCATTATCGAGATGCCACATTGAGCAGATGCATGTTATTCGTAACGAAAGCTTTTATTTAGCTTTCGTGCAGAGCAGTGAATGGTGTATACTGCTCGGTGGTCAGACTGATTCCGACCTGTTTGTGTAATTCCCGGCAGGTAAACACCAGCCTTCCGGTGCTTATGTTGCTCGGCTTGTAGTGTGTCCTTTTTATGGTCTTCTGCTCTAGATCTGGGGGCGTTATTAGGGTGAAGAGTACCACCCGGAATACACCCAACCTCGGAAACCAAACACAGCTGGGCCTGGTTAATACTGGCCTGGGAGTATGAGGCCCTCGAAGCCTTTGGGGGTGATGTGCAGCTCAGCAGGTTGGGACGCTGCTCCTCTGATCATAAGGCTGCCGGTTTGAATCCCAGGTTTGCAGAATGATGTCACTGTTGGGCTCCTGAGCAAGACCCTTAACCCCCAACTGCTCCAGGGACTGGCTCGCCCTGCTGTATCAATGTTATGCTACTTTCAATAAAAGTGTCTAAATAAATGTAAAACAAATCCTGTATATTTAAAGAAATTTCTGATGTATGAAATGATTTTTTTATGGACACTTGTTGCTGTTATAATTATTATGTTTGTTATGCTATGAGTAACTACGGTTATGTTGGGGTTTGTATTTTACAATGCAAATAATTTCCAGACAAATTCCGGGCCTTGCACTGCCAGGGCCATGATGACATTGCCGAGTTTGATTCCGGGGCCTCGCTGGCACCACTGTAGATTTCAGATCAGGTTCAGTGTTGAAAGATGCAAGAATCCCGTTTGCCAAGGTTGGAGGGAAGGATGGTTATCCCGGCTGCATCGCGCGTTTCTCCCGTTTAAGCCCTTGAGCCTTCCGGTACTGTTTGACACTACTTAGGAATTACTTACATCATTCCCAGGGATTGGTGTATGATGGGGGAAAATCGTTCTCTGGTACGTCTAGGTTTTAAAGTTTGACTTTAAAATTTTGTTCTTTTGATGATTAATCTTTATATCAGCAAGTGTTCTTTGAGGCTAGCTTTTGAGCTTTTACCCTAAAGGGAAGGTTTGAGTACGTGTGGAATAACGTTCAGTCGGTGAGGTTAATACTCCTGCGAGGGGCTTGCCTGTCTGATATTTACACTGCTGCTTTCTGTAGTGACCCAAGCTGCTTTAATGTTCTGCACACTGGGTTGGATGCTCTACAGTTTCTTATGCCTCCTATTCAGACATGTCAGGGGGTATTTGGAAATGCCACATTGCGTTTAGCAGAATAAACTTTTTACAGGTGGAGCGAAAGGGAGCTCTGTAGCTGGTTTCTCTGCTCGGGCTGGAGTCCAGGACCAGCCAGCTGAGTACGAAAGACCAGCAGAACCATGAACGCACAAATTGCCAGATGGGACTCCGTTGGCATCCAAAACTGCATGATTGCACACACAGTTCACATTTTTATTTATTTAACTGATACTTTTATCCAAAATTACACGCTTTTGAGAAAGCTGGGTCAGACTGTGTCCTGTGGACAGTTGAATTGGGGATTAAGGGCTTTGTTCAGGGGCCCAAGGGTGATATCATGAGTCCTATGAGTGTGGGATTTGAACTTATGACCTTGCGATCACAAGCGCAGTGCCCTAACATTCTGAGCTACACCCTAGTATTGTGCACCCCATGGACTGTAGCCTAAGTGGATGGAGAAATATGTGCAACTCCTGATCAATCCTCTCCGTGCTCCCCAGCCACATCTACATCTGCTGCAGTTTTTGATAAATTGGCATGTGTACTTACACACTCTCCTCCCGGGTTTTCAGCACTGCTGATACTGGCAGGAGAGGCTCTTGCTCCCACATCCCTGTCCGACATGTTTTTATCATGCATACGGCTCATTTTGCCATGGGTCTGTATGAGCATGTGGCCATGTGACCATGCAATCACGTGACCATATGACCATGTGATCTTGTGAGCATGTGGCCATATGATCGTGTGACCATGTGATTGTGTGAGCATATGGCCATATGATCGTGTGACCATGTGACAATATGACCATGCGATCATGTGGGCATGTGATTATGCGATCGTGTGGCCATATGACCATGTTAGCATGTAGCCATATGACAGGGTGACCATGTGATTGTGTGAGCATGTGACAGTATGACCATGCGATCGTGTGAGCATGTGATTGTGTGAGCATGTGACCATGTAACTGTGCGATCGTGTGAGCATATGACCGTGGGAGCATGTGGCCATATGACAGTTTGACCATGTGACTGTGTGATCGTGTGAGCATATGACCGTGGGAGCATGTGGCCATATGACAGTTTGACCATGTGACTGTGTGATCGTGTGAGCATATGACCGTGGGAGCATGTGGCCATATGACAGTTTGACCGTGTGATTGTGTGAGCATGTGACCATGTGATGGTGTTATCCGGCTCAGTCCCTCTTTCCTTCCTTCAGGATTTGTGGCTCCTCGCTGCCGTGAGTCAGGCTTTTTGACAGGCTTTCTGGCCCTCAGCACAGCGTGCCAAGTGCATCCCGTCGTTGGCAGGATTAGTCACATGTCCATTAGGTCCTTCAGCCAATGCCCATGCTGGATAAATGGCAGTGCCTGTGCTCAGATCCTAAGCCTCATTCTCACCCTTCTGTGTGCGCGTTTCTCAATACCAAGAACACAAAGGTCGTACTTATGGTCTTGCCAAGAGTGGTCTTGCGGTATTCTTCTTTCCAAGAATGAATTTGGGCCACAGTGAATCATGGGATTGGTCTCGTTTGTAGACGATGCAAACCGCACATCCTTGCTATTTGTGGCGGGGCAAGAACGACACCCGGGGAGTTTTACCGTCCTCTGTACTTTGGTTCTTAGTATTGGGACTAGTCTTCAGCATTGGAAGGTGACGTCAAGCAGGTACATAAGAACACAGTCAAGTACGCATATTGAGAAGCACCCTGTGTCTGTCCCAAAGGAGAGCGTGATGGCGTGTGTGAAAATAAGAGTTCCATTTCCACTGTGCCTTTGCAAATGGCAAGTTAAGCAGCCTTTAATTTTTTCCGTTCCATCCCCATATTTCACACAGGTCAGCTTTTGGGTGGTGAGGGAGATCCTGACTGCTCAGACCCTGAGGATACGGGCCGAGATCCTGAGTCACTTTGTGAAAATCGCCAAGGTGAGTGAGATGCTGCAGGGTTCAAATCCTTCCTTCAACATGGCACTGTCTCCACCTTGATCAACGCCTCTTCATTGTGGTGTTAATGGGTAGATAAGTTTCGCGCATAGATGTCATAGGAGAGAGGACCAGGGCTTATAACACCACAAAACCACCTGCTCCCTCGTTCATCATGAGTGTTCAATCCATTGACCTAGAATTCACACATTTTGCAGATTTGAATTGAAGAGTCATTAATGGGCTAAAATAATAATAATAATAATAATAATTACATTTTACATTTGCTCAAGGTGGTTTTTGTGGCAAGTTAAAAAATTTGTTCGGCAAATGTAAATTATAGAACTGCGATGGAAGCAACATTTGCAACTTAATTAGTACTTTTATAAGTACTTCTGAAGCCACTAACGTGTGGGAAACCGGTCCACATGGCAGCGTGGGGATCTCAGTGTCGCACAGGGAGAAACGGCACTCGTTCTTTAATGCTCATCGTTAATGGAAACACATCCCATTTGCATTTTCACTCTGTTAGTGCAATTTGTCACAATTTGTCACAATTTGCACAAAATTTGAATGTAAGTACAGCTATGGGCTGCCTGGCACCGGTCATGGGGCGGTTCTAGACTGGAAGTGACACTAGCATCCGCTACAGTTTCAGAGTCACGGCACTAGTGTGACGGTTTGACCCCAACAAGTGATAAAATCTGAAAGCGCTCCCCCCCTCTCCTGACCATGGCCACTGAGCTGCTGGCTCTCGCTGGTCTGATGGAAGTGGGGGATGCTTTCCGTTTGTCTCAGCTGTTGTCCTTCAGCGTCATGAGTCCGGCCTTCCGCACTTGGGAATTACGGATCTGTCAGAAGTGTTTGCTTGTCACCTGACCTTCGGCTGATTAGGGCAGAAGGGTCAGGTGTCTATGATACAGGGGATGCCCGTCTCATCAGGAAAGACCGTGTAAAATGACCAGACTGCATGTTCCTGTCTGTATGCTTTGGGGGTGTATGGAGTAGGGGTGATTTACAGAGCAGAACAGTATCTCAGATCAGAGGAGAATCCAGACAGCGTGGTCCATTTGGACACCGTACGTGTCTCTCTCTTTGGATAAATCGGCACGGACCGTAAGGGTTCAGAGCGTGGTTAATATTGCAACCACTCCCTTCTCAAAAGGGTCCCTCTCTCTTTCCGATCCTGTGGCCGAGTTCAGAAGAACCACATTTGCGATTGATTGCTTTCGAAGCGTTTAACTGGACCCGACATCTGCCCTAAGAAGTCTTTTTTTCTCCAGTTTGGGTTGGAACGTTCTGGCAGCAAACTAATCAATAGTGCTGGAGCGTTTGGCCGACACACCGGCACCGATAAATAAGAGGACGGCCTTAATTCTTTCATATTTTTATTTTGGAAAGTTCTGGATTTTGTCTCTCGCACCCAGATGTCTCTGTATTGCTGATATGTGGAACTATATTTAGGTGGAGGTGAAGATGATTCCGCAGGTAATCTAGGTGTACAGAGGTGTCACTGAGTGTGGACAGAGCCGACCCCCTGGGGGAATGTTAGAGAACAGAAGGTGTCTGTCTCTGTCTGTGTGTCTGTGTGTCCTTAGCTGGGTATCTCAGGGGAACTTGGAGCCCAGGCCTCATTCAGAGGTGTACCGGCGCTCTGCTGGAGTAACACCACTTCCGTTCCCAAACCTCTCCTCAGAGGCACGCCCGTCATTCCAAGTTATTCTTAAATTTTATGGCTGGTTCAATTAATTAGTTAACTGCTTGATGAAGTATTGATTATCCAGATACAGTGGGCTAGTGGTCTAGTTAAAAATGACATGGGTGTACTCAGTGGTTACAGGTAATACTGGGGTTTGGAGAGGATTTGAAATGGCTAAGCTGACACTTCGTCAGACGCTATTTTTCACCAGCATGAAGATTTAAATATTTTCTTTGACTGTCTAAAATTTTTGTGGCCTATTGTAGTTTACACACTAATTGACTAATTAAAAACACATTTAGCCGCTCTAATAGACGGAATTATCTGCGTGTACATTCTTCTCACTGGCCTTTTCCTGATTACCACAAATAGCCAGGCAAAGTCATTTTTTCCCCTCATCACTAAACTGGTCCCTGAACTTGCCCCTCTGGTAGATGGAAATATCGACATGCGCATTCTTCTCTGGCACATTTCTGACAGCCAGGCAAAGTCATTTTTTCCCTGTGGTGCCTGGGCCCTGAACCCGCTGTGGATTCTCTGACACGTACTAGGTGCCGCAGTCAACTTCGGAGTTGCTCCCTGGCCTAAGCATTTCGGGAGCTCCCCTGAATGTTTGTGGCTGACAGAATGTGTGGTTTGCAGCTGTAGTAATTATCTCTCTGCTCTGTATAAAAGCTTTACGCTCAGCACGACGGGCGCCCTCGACCTCCACCCCGGATGGCACATAGGAAGTGTTCCTCTTGGGCCCCATCTGGCCAGTGCACGGGCCGTCGAGTTTGGGCTGTTCTGTAGGGCCGTCGAGTTTGGGATGTTTCGTAGGGCCGTCGAGTTTGGGATGTTTCGTAGGGCCGTCGAGTTTGGGATGTTTCGTAGGGCTGTCGAGTTTGGGCTGTTCTGTAGGGCCGTCGAGTTTGGGATGTTTCGTAGGGCCGTCGAGTTTGGGATGTTTCGTAGGGCCGTCGAGTTTGGGCTGTTTCGTAGGGCCGTCGAGTTTGGGATGTTTCGTAGGGCTGTCGAGTTTGGGCTGTTCTGTAGGGCCGTTGAGTTTGGGCTGTTTCATAGGGTTGTTGAGTTTGGGCTGTTTCATAGGGCCGTTGAGTTTGGGCTGTTTCATAGGGCCGTCGAGTTTGGGCTGTTTCATAGGGCCGTTGAGTTTGGGCTGTTCTGTAGGGCCATCGAGTTTGGGCTGTTTCGTAGAAAGAGCGCTGTATCGAATCCCTGACAACATGGGCCAGCACAAGGAGGGTGGGGTGGGGGCCACCTGTCCGCCTCCTGATGGGACCGCAGACAGACCAACTGGAGGAGAAAGAGGTTCTCCAAAAAATTAAATTAATTTAATTTAAAAATTTAAAAATTTAATTTAATTAAGAGAGTCCAGGTGCAGCAAGATCACAAACTACACCCCCCTGGCGTATTTGGCACTTTATTGGGTGGGGGCGGGTGAGGTGCGTAGCTCAGGTAACTGACAATGAGGAATGTAATGGGGAATTAGAGTTAGTTTTCAGGGGGTCTGGGATTGTGACTCAGGGTTTGGGGGGGGGGGGGGTCACTCCACCTGTCTGACGACCCGTCTTCTCCTCGCAGAAACTCCTGGAGCTGAATAACCTGCACTCGCTGGTGTCGGTGGTGTCAGCCCTGCAGAGCGCTCCTATCTTCAGGCTCAGCAAGACCTGGGCGGTAAGGGCAGCTCGCCGCGTGCGGGACCCAGTGGCATCCGTGCCCATGCGCAGTGCACTTGCTGTTCCTGTGCCTCCATTTGTGGCCAGTAACAACTGACTCAACACAGTGCTGCTGGTACAGAGTTTATTTTCAGCAACCTTCCCTGACGGATCTCTCTTCACAAGGCTGCCTCTTTAAATAAAAGGACAGTGCCGAGCCAAGTGCACTGTGTTTTTCTTCATTTGAGATTCAAGTGAATCCAAGGATCAGTGTAGGGTCAGTGCCATCTGTTATTATAGAACTGTTGTTTCTGGGAAAATGCAGCAAAAATGCCCCTGAGTCTCCACCGTACCTCACCTCACCTCACCTCACCCACACCATTGTACTTGATTATAAAATGGATTATAAACACCGGTGCTTGGAATTCTGGCATCATTCATCTGCTTATGTTTTCCCCATAAGTCTGTGGGTTGCCATGGTTATGTCCGGGTCTTGCCCCTTAACGCTGGCTTGGATCCGATCCGTTATCTGCATCTGATTCCCCAGCTGTTCTCCACTCGGACCAGGGGCAGAATGCTGTGAATACGTATCACAGGAAGGGCGATTCCGGGCTGCACCGATCCACCGCAAGCCTGGTCATACGTGTCGTGTGACTTACAGGAGTCGGGTATTTGTACATCCTGAACTGAAAGAGACCAAGTTGGCTGATATGTCTGAGAGATTTATCTAGGTGTTTGGCCCTCCAAGATGGGCGGACCTTGCCTTCTGCTCCCTAAATGAGATTGCTCAGAAAAAGCACAGCTCAGGACGGGAAAGTGAGTACGTGGACTGCCTGTGTCCTCTCTGCTGGCTCCGAGAGAGCTCTCCTGCTTCAGAGAAATGCACATCACTCTTGCCCCCGTTTTGATTAAAGTCTGACTGTCCCTCAGAGGCTGTCGGCCATCAGTGACGCTGCAGCATTCATTCCTCCATGACAGTCCATTTCTGCTTATATGGAATGAATGCCACATCAAGGGGGTGCTCGTGTTTTGGGGTGCGTTGAGTGATTCTTTTTAATTAAGTGAATGGCCCCTCTTTACGGCTTGCATGTTGGTCACTTTTCCAGGGTGTAGTTTGTCCTTGTGTCACATGTTGGGGGCCCACTGGGGGGGTCCTGCTGATCAGTGTTTGCTTTGTTTGATCTGGGCCACATGTAATGCACATGTATAAATGAAAAAATTCTGGCTATAACTAGTCTCCCTCACTCCCCCAGCAGTGTGAACCTTCCTTGTCGTCATGGTGAGAAAGAGAGAGAGATGTTATAGAGGCAGTTAGATGAATTTACCAATCAGCCTACATGACCGTGAAGATTAAAAATATGGTGGTGGATATGGTGTGGACATTTTACCCAGAATTCATTTGTCTTGGGCCCGAAGTCACAGCAGCTCTCTGCAAGGTATTGGCCACACAGCCTGGACACTGCAGGGCCTGGTCATCTCACAGCCTCCTGCCATCTTTGGTCCCAGGTGAATGCCAGCTCTGCTATATGGGAGTCTGCCTGATAAGTGGCCACATTAGGCACTACCGTTCTGCTTAGCTGCTGCACCACTCAGCTCATGTCTATAAATCAGTAAGCAGCACATTCATGCCTTTCGGCCACAGTATGCTTTTCCATGGATGGTGCATTTGCAGCCCCCACCACAGCTGGGAGCTGTTAATCAGCATGAATCTCCACACTGCGCATCTGTGAGGGACGGACTGCAGCTTCTTGGACAGGCGAGAGCAGTCGCGGTCTGTGCAATGCTGGCATGTCAGCATTAGCCCAGAATGCATTGCAAAGACCCTTGCTTCATGATCAAACTGACCAGGAGCCAATGCCTCATACCAGGTGTTCAAATCACACCTGACCTTTTTCCCAGAAGGCGTTTCTGCCGTTCTGAGTTGTTGAGGTGTCCTAGATCATAGACCGAACTACACCAGTCATATTGCTGTTTAGGAGATACAAGCATGAGCTCCCTGGCGATATCTCCTGCACAGTGATATGATTGGTGTGTGGAGTTCCATAGAAGAAAATAATTCCTACATTAAACTGCTCACTATGAAGTCTGTGGATAATTTTCTATAACTGGGTCATGATTTCTAGTAAGAGATATAAAATTTTTCCAATATATTTTTCTGGCACTTTAATCACCACAGAAAGAATGCATTTCACTCCCATTATATTCAAGAGACGCCCGACATCTCTACAGCCAAAACTAGGCATTTGCCAGGAGAATAATCTAGACGGATAGACAAAGATTCCATTTTGGAGTGAGCTGCCCCTTTAATAGCGAGTGCTGCTGATTGTTTTGACAACTGCTTATCTTCTGTGGGATGAACGGAGGTGGGTTGAGCTCATGACAGAGGTGAGGTTGCGTTCATAGTGGACGTAAGGTTGTGCTCGTGATAGAGGTTGAGTCAAAGCTGAAAGTCCCCTGATTATGGGGGCCTTTGGGTGCCTCCCCATCTAGGGCTCCCATGCAGCGTTTTCGTGGATTCGAGGAGGTTGGCACGCAGATGCTGTTAGTGGTTCTATTCAGGGTGGCCTGTCTGTGATTTCAGGGTCTCTGGTGGTGATCAGAATGTGGGGAGACTGGCAGGAACGCTGGGTCCTTCAGCTGATGCTGGTCCCTAAGGGTAGTCTTAGTAGCTGTTTTTTCAGCCGGGTCTTCTCTGACGGGACGACGCTGCCTCCCAGCCCAATTTCCTGCAGGTCCTACCCCCATTTTTTGTGTGACTATCGATGACACAGGTAACGGAAGCAGCCGGTCCTGGGGTTCGCTTTCTGTTTAACCGGGTGCTTATGTGAGCGAGGCAGAGTTCTTCCTGAATTAGAGGCTCGCAAACTTCGGTCTTTACTCAACCATCCGCTGGGCCCTTTCATCCTGTCTCTATGCTAGACGCATGTTTTAGGTTGTGTGGGGGACAGGGTGCTAGTCTTTGTCAGGAAAACGGCCACACATTTCTGCTGGAGAGGCTGTTCTGGGTTCCCTTCCATGAGGGCCGTCAAGAGCTTTCTGCAGACGGAAAACGGCAGTACATATTGACAGACTGGGCGATGGCTTCACTGCTATCATCGCTCCATATGTGGGGGGACCGGCCCCCAAGATTCAGTATCCAGAACAACCCCCCCCCCCCATATCTCCCTCCGACCCAGGAGCTATTATGAATGAGAGCAATAAAACACTTGTGGTTTTAGGAACCCCATTTCTTAAATCCCAGACTTCTCGCTTGGCCGTTCTTGATCCTGCTCCTCAGAAAACGGCCCACGGGTTGTTAAGTTTAAATCTCTCAAAGACACCCGCGGTAGCATGTTTGTGTTCTGCAGAAGACGTCTAGGACACCTTGGAGATTTTCACATGCTCGTCACGTTAGAACCGCAGGTTGGACCCTTGGCCAGTGACCGTGGGTGACTTCCCTGGCACCCTCGTTTTCGCACACCTGCCAGACTCATTTTCCCTGTCTCGTGGGGGCTGATTTATGCAGGGTGTACTGGTACAAGGGGCATTGCAAATATCCTTCCTACTGTGAGCGATTTTGACGGGAGCCCATAATGTTGGGGGGGGGGGGGGTCTGTCCCACAAGGGTTCCCCTTCAGCTGTGCCTATTTAAGAGGGTTTCTCCCCCAAGGAGAACCAGCCTCTCTGTCAGTCAGTTTTTCATCCACCTCCTCTCAAACACCTTATCATACATGGGTACACTGCCTGAATGTAACCCGGGGAGCCTTTGCTGAATCTCTGTGTTTTGTTTATGATTTTTCTGAATTTACCAGGAGCCCTTGGCTGCTTAACGTGACATGCCTGAGGACTCGCTGCTTAAGGCCAGCAGAGGAAAGAATGATCTGCCCTGAAATCATGGAACAGAAATATATATGACTAGCACCCTGTGGTTACATTTCACATGATGATCCTGATTAGATGATTAGCAAAGATGAAACTGCTCGAGGATGACATAGATACATGCTGGTTCATACTTGTTGAACCATAATTAAGTTAGCATCTCTGTGCATTAGTTTGTGGAATCAGATTTTATATCTTTGCAAGCATGAAGTACAACTAGCTTTTTTTTCTGGTTGTAATGTTTGGCTAACACTTTTGTTGTGTACGGTAATCAGAATCCTTTGATTTGCTAGGTACAAAAAGTATGCGGAATTTGTTTCGCTGCAGGTGGTGGCATGGGGTATACAAATAAACATGATAAACGCAAATAAATATAACAAAAATAGACAACATAGAAGAAATAAAAATGTGCTGTCATTACATAAACATGCAGACAGCCTTTCGAGTATTATTGCTGCAATTCAGTGTCCGTCTAGCAGTTTCCACAGGGTTCTTTACAGTATGAGATACTGTATGTACATCTTGTGTCTTCAACAAATTAGACTTGTTGATCTAGCTTTACCAAACTACCCGATTTAGACACATGGTTCACATGAACCAATTGGCTGCTGAGAAGCTCCTTTGGTTCCTCAAGTAGAAACCCACCCATGGTGTTCTTTCTGATTCCTTGAGTAGAAACCTGACCACAGTATTTCCTCCAGTTTTCCCAGGCAGCCGTGGTGTTCCCTCTGTGTCCTTGGGTAGGGACCCGGCCGCGGTGTTCCCTCTGGTTCCTGGGGTAGGGACCCAACCACGGTGTTCCCTTTGGTTCTTCACACCCCGGCTATCCACTCACTCGGGTGCTATACAAAATCTTCTGCCCAAAGTCAGCTGGCTGTCATGTTGGGTTTCCACCAGGCCTTAGACGTGTTTTAGAGCAGAATATAATTGTGGAGAATAAGTAGCTGGAGTCGTAATTTCTGGACTGCCGGCACTGGATGCAGTGAGGAGGTAGTGCTGCCAGAGGACTGCAACTGGACTGTTTTTGCATGTGAGAGAATCAGCTTCAGAGCCGGGTGGCCTGGGGGTGATTAGGCTCCCCACCCACCTCTCCCTCCCCAAAAAGAGGGCTGACCCATGACTAAAACCTCCCTGCTGAGAAATCGTCAATTTCTGAGCTTACTCGTTTGGCGAAGTATTAAGTCGCTAACTGCTAAGCATATGAGAAGCCCTCAGAGTCTGACTCTTGTTTTTAGCGGCACTCTGTTTAATTGTTCGTCAATTTGTCCTGGGGGCTGTGCCACAGAGTAGGATTTCCTACTTAGCCGGATAACTTGTCAGATTTATAATAGTCTGGGCTAACTGTAAGTGAACGAATATGAAGTACAGGCAACCTTAAGTCCAACATGTCATCTGGCTCAGCAAAAAAATCCTGCTTGATGGAACTCTCCTCTGAGCTCCCGCATCTTTAACAATCTCGTAAATCAAGGCTGGAATCGAGGTTAGGTGTGTGTCTCATGGAGAGCGAGATGGGGTAGAAGGACTGCACTGAAGGATTTTCCCATGGGAAGTGTCTCTGTAATTCTGTTTGTGATTCGCTCTTGGTGACGTCTCATATTTAATGATTCTCAGTCCTGTTGTGAGACGTGAGCTTCGATAAAGAGATGGGGGGGGGGGGGACCCACCCGCGGTGTTCCCTCTGGTTCCTTGGTTAGGAACCTGGCCACAGTGTTCCCTCTGGGTCCTCGGGTAGAAACCCGGCCGCGGTGTACCTTCTGGTTCCTTGGGTAGGGACCCGGCAACCATACATCAATATTGCAGAGTTGTTTATACGCTATAAAAAATATGAAGTGGAACTTAAAATATAAATGCAATGGGATGCAATACATTTTGGAGTATTCCCAATTTAAAAGCAAACTTTTTTTACAGTGTATTACAATCTGATTGGTTATTGGGCTTGAATACCTGATTGGCCATATGACCATCTTCCTCAGCTCATCAGCCGGAAGGACAAGGCCACGCTGGACAAGCTGGACTACCTGACGTCCAAAGAGGAGAACTACACACGCATGCGGGAGTACATCCGCTCGCTGAAGATGGTCCCGTGCATCCCCTACCTGGGTAAGTCTTCCCTGGGGGGTCTCTCCGCAGTTCCCAGTCTAGCTGATCCTCCACACTCTGCTGAAGACCTCCAGGTTTCCCTTCATCGGCCATGGCCTTGGCGGAGCTGCAGTAGATCCCTCGCTTTGAGCACTTGTTTTGTAAAAAAAAAAAAAAAACGTGACTATCACCTCCAGTCAAGGCTCATCCCCCTGCTGGCTGCCACTGGTTAGGCTACCAATGATTTGGAAAATCTCGGATTGTGTTGGCAGAATGCCGTGACAAGTAGCCGGCTTTGCAGAGCTGTGAAATATTATTTTGGCGCAGACTTTGGGGGCCTGGCTTTTTGTTTAAACCACCCTGATGCTGTGGCCTTCTGAGATCTCGTGATGCAGTCACAAGTGATTGTAATCCCCTTTTCAGGAAACCTGGAGAAGTGTGTTTAACCATTGAATGTGGTGCAAGGCCTCAGCCTTCATAAGTTTTTATCAGTGTGGCCCCCGATCAAACAGAAAGGACTTTTTGTAACCCCCTGACCTCATGTAGTATTTGCAGAGGTGCAGCCCATAATAAGGGTACTTTTCCATTGCACTGCAGTACAGTACTTTTGGTACTGTACTTTTGCTTTTCCATTGACTTCTGGTCGAGTACCAGTACCAAAAGTTCAAGAAACGAAAGTGTCAAACCAGTTGAGGTACTTCTTTGGTACTTCGGTACTTTGGGTCGTAACTTGAAACCCTTTAGTTTTCAGTTGGTTATGCAAATAGCCGTCTTGAAAAGAAGTTATGAACTCGGGAAACAAGAATGAAGTAACAAAAAAAATCTGGTCGGAAGAACAGATATAACAACATCTGGACAGCATATCAAGGAATTTTAAAAGTATTTTGTCTAATATACTAGTGCAGCACGGTATTGGAGACTTTCCAAATGTAGTGATGTGATTTTGTAGTAATAAATATTGGGGTATTTATAAAGCAAAAATTTGTTAGCATAAATTTCTTGCAAATCTGTCTAGGAGTGGTTTAAACAGCATGGGTGAAAATGATTATTACTGTCTCATAGAACGCATGCAGCGCCCAAGCAAAAGCAGTGGAGGTAAACTTTAAACTGATTTTAAAAACATATATTGCATAACCTATACAAGGAATAATCAATAAAATTGCAAAGTTAGCTAAGCTTTTTCCCTATGCCAAAGTAACATTAACCCCCTGCGCTGTCCGTACAGAACTGAAAGAAAGAAGGCTTGATCTTAATGTAGCTCACTAACGATGTAAGAACTGTATGTGCATTACATGCGATGTTAGATTTAATATGCAACATCGTTTTTTCAAATTCAGTACAAAATGCCTCGTTGTACTTTTATTCAGCACCGGTACCAGTTTTTACAGTTTTAAGTGGAAAACCAACTAACTGAGCTCAACAGAAAGAAAGCGAGAGGCGGGCGAGCGGGCATGGGGGTGTTTAGGAGATTTGATTGGCAGCCAGTTTAATTTGGTCGATATTCAGTCTTCATTACTCGATCGGCAGCCTTTAATTTGACGAATCTGAAATACAGATTTTGTGGATGACGTGCTTTCGGGGGAGTGGGCCTTGTCAACACCACTAGGGGGGCACATTTTTCATTAGTGAGTTCATTGTCCCGTTAAGGCTTAGTAAGGCTTTGTGAAGCAAGGTCACCCTTTTATGTAAAGATGAATCACGTCAGCCCCACATGGCCTGAAGCTCTGGCTGCCCCAGTGAGCCCCACATGGCCTGAAGCTCTGGCTGCCCCAGTGAGCCCCACATGCCCTGAAGCTCAAGCTGCTCCAGTGAGCCCCACATGGTCTGAAGCTCAAGCTGCTCCAGTGAGCCCCACATGCCCTGAAGCTCAAGCTGCTCTAGTGAGCCCCACATGGCCTGAAGCTCTGGCTGCCCCAGTGAGCCCCATGCGCCCTGAAGCTCAAGCTGCTCCAGTGAGCCCCACGTGGCCTGAAGCTCTGGCTGCCCCAGTGAGCACCACGTGGCCTGAAGCTCTGGCTGCCCCAGTGAGCCCCATGCGGCCTGAAGCTCTGGCAGCTCCAGTGAGCCCCAGTGAGCCCCACGTGGCCTGAAGCTCTGGCTGCCCCAGTGAGCCCCACGTGGCCTGAAGCTCTGGCTGCCTCAGTGAGCCCCAGTGAGCCCCACGTGGCCTGAAGCTCTGGCAGCTCCAGTGAGCCCCACGTGGCCTGAAGCTCTGACTGCCCCAGTGAGCCCCACGCAGCCTGAAGCTCTGGCTGCCCCAGTGAGCCTCACATGACCTGAAGCTCAAGCTGCCCCAGTGAGCCCCAGTGAGCCCCACGCAGCCTGAAGCTCAGGCTGCCCCAGTGATCCCGACAGGCTGGTGTTCCCCGTTTGGCAGGAGCCTCCACCTTATTGGACTGCCACAGTTAGCACGGTTTCCCTGATTTTCCTGGGAGAATTTCCGGTTGCGTGCCATAAACTGAGTCATCTGAATGGCCACCTGTCGTTCCCTGTAGCACTTAATCTCGCTGGCGTGTTGTGAAATCTCAGCTGAGATGGAACGGGCTCAGGCTGTGGGGGGGGGGGGGGGGCGGGGGGCGAGGGGGGGGGGCCCCAGGAAGGGGGGGGGGGGGGAGGTAACGGCGGGGGGTGGAAAAAGGGAAAGAAAAGGAGCGTACAAAGGGGGGCCCAAGGACCACTGCG
>JAODKM010000039.1:2644306-2661042 GCA_026780845.1 Petrocephalus sullivani
GTCAATTGGTACCTAATGACGAACAATCATGTCTGGAGACCATTAAAAGCCATTAAGGATGACATTTAATTAATGACAACATTGACTAATAACAGACTTATATGTTATGCATAAATTGTAAAAGAAACACATTTTTTTTCAAATGTTGACTAGTGTATATGGAGCAATTTTGCAATGTTTAAAGAGCACTGATCCGATAATCGTTTCAGTTTTGTGCTGGTTTAATAGCATTTCCAGTCCCCTCTGGAGTATGAAAGCTATACCGCGCTGGGGATCCCGAGCCTGCATCTGCTAAAAGTGCTTTCAGCTTTTCCTTTGCTTTTTAACAAATGAACTTGACTCCCATATCAAATTATGCAATATAATATTAAATCCCTGCATTTTGCACACAGTCAGACCAGAAGCAGCACTGACTCCACTCAGCCGCTCGGTTTGCCATGACAGACCCACAGCAATCTGTGAACACCCACCAAATATACTGATTAGATTGCAGTCCAGACAATAATTAGGTCATGTCCAATTAAGAGTTTGTTTAGCTAGCACTACAGAACGGATGTGTCCAGTTAAGTGATTGGCGTGGAAGTGGAAATTTTGTACACCCTGAGGGTGTCATCCACAGTCTCAGAAAACAGGGCAGGGCCCTGGTACAGTTTTTCAAACAACATTAGTGTACCCCCAATGGTACAAACACGTTCCTCAGTCTAGTTCTGTATCGTAAAAGGTACATTTACCTTCAGCTAGGGTTCAGTTAGCAGACCCTTGAGGGTGCAGCCCCAATGGTATGTACCTATGCCCTCAAAGGTACAAATTGGTCACTTTTTCTAACAGTGTACCACCTCATGTTGGCCATCTGCTGCTGGACGCGGCTCAGTTAGCGATAGTGCCATGGTTTTTGGTCTCTTTCCATCGCCAGCCTCCCCACTGCTTTTTGAAGTTCCTTCACCTTGCCTCAAGGTGCTCCAGTTAGGCTGCGAGGACGGAGACGCTGTGTGGCATTCATGCTGTAGTTTTTATCGTTCTGTCAAAGACTGTTCCGAGGTAAGGGTAGGAATCCATGGGAACGGAATTTCAGCAGCGGTGAGATGGTGGAAGATGCAAATGCATACATGTGAAAGGGACTAAGATATAAATATACATATTGTGTCAGGGTACAGACATGTTTAGGAGGTGGTATGTATTATAGGCAGGGCTGGTCAAAAAGGACAATAATGATAATTATTTTGGTATGTTGGTCCTCACTATCGATGACGAAGGGTCTGGATGGAAGCAGGACTGACAATGGAGCACAAGTACAAACGTAGCCATAAACTCACAGACACAAACTTCATCCAATAAGTGAATGCAGGCAGAAGAAAGGCAATAGAGTCAAAAGAACAGAGTCCCAGGAGAGCAGGTACGTGTGGAGCAACCAGTCCCGTAAGGTGAGTTCAGTAAAATCCAAAATGAAAGTCCACAGTCCACATTCAGTCTGACAGATCCACACAGTAATAACGATGGCGTTTAATTAGTGTGAACAGTGACGCATAAAAACCAGGCGCGTGTGTACACTCACGAGCACATGCACACGTGTGGGTTTTATGGGTGCCGGTTTTGAAACGAATTACGGTAAACAGCAAGCGAGCGAATGAGCGTTGTGTGGGCACCAGCGCAGAGAGAGGATGGCTTTTCTGCTCACGAGCGCATGGCCACGTGGTGTTTATGTGTGCCGCTTTTGAGTCTATTTAAACGCCAGAAGTGATCCATAGAGAATTCAGAAACAGTCAGAATTGTCATGGGTGGCAACCCGCCCCTTGAAAGGAGCAGCGAAAAACCCCAGCAATACCGTACCATCACGTATCACTTGTGTTGCACTCTTTGATGATAAAATTATTATTAATAAAGAAGTATTAGATTTCAATTCACAGTCCTTTCAATATGTCATCTTTTTCGTGCTCTGTTTAAAGGAATTTTAAGCATATGACAACCTCAGAGTAAAGAAATATTGAATTATAATTAAAAATGATCATCAACTCATTGTCATCGAGATAATTATTGATATCAGCTGATGTAAAAAGAAAATCTGGGCAGGACACCTAGCATTAGCATTTACATACTACACCTGGTGGTATAATCACACTGGGGGGGGGACTGTGGTAACAGATTAGTTGTTTCCATATTAGAACCTGTGAAGAAGGAGTTAGCTGCCTAACATTCAGGTATATTTAAAGTGTAATACCGTTTCATTTATCCGCAATCACTAAGTCCATGGTGTTCCCAACATTGTTTTGAAATGAAAAACTCTGAATTCCTGCCAGTCTTGTTCAGAGACTGTTCTCCTGGCTATGGGGATGCTCGTGGCTTTTCCTTGAGTTTTCCATTGTGATTTGAGCACTGATATGTCAAAGGCTCACTTTCTGACCTGGAGTGTGTTCAAACTCAGACCTGTTTTGATAGTATCTCAGGATTTTCTGAGGTGGCTTCCAGTGCCCAGTCAGACCTACCCTCCTTCCTCCAAAACGAGCTTGCTTGTTTTTACAGCTCTGGCTTCTATCCAAACCAGAAAAAGGTCCTATTTAACATGGCGTATTTATATGATGGAAGTCCTGGCTTGAAGCGCCGCATGGCCTGCTGGTGCTTTCACACAGTCATTACCTCAGCGCCCTCGGACTGATCTGAGCCGAGCGGGTAAATCCGAAACAGGTGGCCCCTCTCCTCCACGTGGAATTTGGATCTGCGAGTTTCCAGCCCTGTGTCATGCGACTTTGGCTTGATGGTTGCTGGCTTGTTTTGCTAACGCATTGTTACTGTCTCAGGGTTGCCTGTGTCTCTTGTTTGAATCACTGATAATTATATCCGCTGTTCAAGGATTTGAGGATGCAGAAAGTGTTATTGTCATCTGTACAAGTACAATGAAATCCTTGCTTAAAGAACAATAAATGGCCAAATACAGACTAGCGAACAGTACAGTCCGTGCGGTATAGGCCATGACATATAAGCAGGGTGACGAGCTGCTGAGGTTAGAGTATCAGTGGATATAGATGACTGGGATTACTGGGATTATCCTGCAAGTTACCAGTGTACATTTAGCATCCTTACTGCCGTCGGGTTCAGGCTCATCCGGAGTCCTGGCTTGATTGGGCCTGCAGTGCCTTCTGGAGGAGAGCAGCCGCTGGGGTTAGGTTTAGGGTTAGGGTTAGGGTTCAGGCTCATCCGGAGTCCTGGCTTGATGGGCCTGCAGTGCCTTCTGGAGGAGAGCAGCCTCTGGGGTTAGGGTTAGGTTTAGGGTTAGGGTTCAGGCTCATCCAGAGTCTTTGCTTTCAGGCGCTGGTGGGCCTGCAGTGCCTTCTACAGGAGAGCAGCCGCTGGTCGTTCTCCTGTTAAAGCTTTCACTCTCACACGTCTTTTATATTCAACTTTGATTTTCTGTTCATCTTATTTCTTTCTATATTTGTATCCTTCCTGACTTTTTCTGTTCAAAAGGGGTAGTCTTCCAATTCTGTTGTTCCTTGTACATTGACAATAAAGGCATTCAAACATTCATCCATTCATTCATTCATCCATCCATTCTGCTCCCGTCCGTCCTTATTATCCTTCACATTGTGTATATTCTGGGTGCTTTATTGAGGGAAACATCTGCTGAGTTGAAATGCTTCTGGGAAGTCGAAGATCCATTAGTTAAGAAGAGGTTATTTACCTAACCTCAGCAGCCAGGGTGGTGCTGGAACTCATGCCCTGCATCACAGCCCTGTATCTCTGTTATCGAAACTCTTCCAGGCATTAATAAACTTCAAGGTGTTGTCCCCACCAGGTGCGTGAGTCATTTCATTTTATCTTGATACACAGCACTTGCCTTTCAGTTGGTCTTTGAAAGGGTGGCTCAGTGCTTGCTGTTTTTTCTTCTGGGTGTGTTCAGGTTGTGGTCTTTCATGTTAAAGAAGCGTTCTTGTGCTGGTAGCAGGCAGCCTGCCCTCAGGGCAAGCTCAGACCGTTTTCCGTGCGACTCTAGAGGTGGCAGGAGGCCTGCCTGATGCAATGTTCTGAGTGGGTTTTGTATGTCCCAGAGGTTTGCTGGTGAAGAATGGCCCCTTTATTTAATGAAAAACAATGGGCTCTCACCTTGGCCAGCACGACTTGTGATCCTCTGTGGATTGCTGGACCACAGTACAGGCTTTTCTTCTAGAAGGTTCCAGTCCTCCACCGTGACCTGTTGCTGCAGTCTTAGTCCTGCCCTTGGATGTGGATGTCTGTTTCCAGGACAGGGCCGGAGAGCCGTGAGGGAGGGAGCAGAGCCTGTCTGAGGTAATCTTCCTGTCTGCTGGACCTGGGAGCCCTGGGGAATTGATAGAGAGGTCAGGGCTACTGGACAGAATGAGGCACGGATGCCGAAGGACATGCTAAACCATGGCTTGGCCACGGGGCCACCGGGCCACAGCACCGCCTTTGGTCCAATCATTGCTGGAATCACACACCAATCTGCCTCCGCGCTTCTACCTGAGCTCTGGGTTCTGTTTGTGGCCGGAGAAGGTAGCCGCAGGCTCTGCATAGAGTTTGTCTGTTGGCATCTCTGACTTCTTTAGTGGTTGTTTAACCGGTATTCTGGTTGCTTTGTGAGTGAGCTAATTAGAAAGACCCATGGAGAGGCCCAGTGTGATACCTTCAGGGCGCTAATAAGCATCAACCTTGTGGAGTTCACTGGAGAGTCAACAGCTTTTGGCCCTAATTGGCCACAGGGTGTACCTGAGCTCATTTTAGTGGTTGGTTACAGTAGCTGTCAGTTTGGGGGATAGATTTTAGACTGTTTGTCTGTGAGTGACGCCGAGGAAAAAGGCTTTTTGCATTGTCTTGGATAGAGATGTTAGCGTTTCTGCGATTGTTTCCCCATGCATGCATGAGCTGTGAGTGATGAGGGTTCAGATGTGGATGCACCACCAGTGTTTCCTCATAGAAACGCACGTAACCTTTAACGCGACAATGAGGGCAGTGTTTCAGCATCCAAAAGCCGAGTGGCCTTTCCCTGCTCTTGTAAGGGTGGGTGCAGCTAAGGCTCACACTTCATCACCCCACCAGACCTTGGAAAATCCAGTGGCTGTTCGGAGAATTTCAGCATTGTGTAACCTCGCTGACTGCTGTGTGTCTTATGAAATTTATTTAAATGGATTTATAAATGCAAAGCTTACGGTGCACTGAGGCGAGTCACCCGCATTGTGCTGAAACTGCAGTGCATTTACATGACGCAGGTGACTTTGCACAGTTTAACATAACCGATTAAATGAGGGCATCTCTGATTCATTGTGCATAATATTAGTTTATTTTCTGCCCTTAAGTCTGTACTGTGGATTATTCAGCCCTTCCCGTGTGACTACAATCAGTGTGTACATTTATGTCCACTGTCTTCATTTAAACCTCACCACAGTGAAAAGCACTGACCCTGGAGCATTCTGAGCACTAACTCTCAGTGGCTCTCTTCAGTCTGTAGTTTGCAGTTCCATCTTCAGTCCTGTTTTTCTGGCATCCGGGCTCGTGGGTTAGGTTTTCTGCAGGCAGCCTGGGTGTTGTAGTGAACAGTCGCCACAAGAGCTGAGCCGCGATGGGCCGGACTGCTTGGCCCTGTAACCCAGACAGTTCTGCAATAACACTTTAGCCTGTCAGATGATACACAGCAGGTCTGCTGATATGTGCAGCCTGTGGGTGGCGCTGTGACCGGGTTGGTTTAGTGGCCTTAATGCTCCCTTGCCTTCGGCTCAGTCCATGTTCCTCTGGTGGTGATGCATTGTGGGTGTGGTTTTCGCCGAGCTTTCCCCTTCCATACAGCCACACTGAACCTTAAAGAAGAGTCACGCCTGTCCCACTGCCCCCTCGAGGCTCTTCCCTTTGTGGTGCAGGTGGCCATGAGACGTAGGGATGGGGGTGAGATGGGGCTTCAGTATCGGCTTATTTATGACGTACTGCTGGGTTATGAAACGGTGCAGAGACTAGAAAAAGACCTTTAAGGCTATCAAGAATATTAATTGTCAAATGAGAGCTTTTCCTGTTAACTTTCTTGTTGTACCATCACCGTGAAAATAGGCATTAATGGCATCTCTCCTGCGACATTCACTGTATCGCTCAGCACAACCGGTATTTACAACCAGGAAGAACCTTAACCCAAACAGATCGGTTTGAGTTACTGAAAGACTTGCTCATGTAAACTTACAGATTCAGACGCGCCAGGGACTCTCACCCGCATTCTGTGTGGGCTGCTTACTTTACCTCAGCAGTGACTTTTCTATTTCTGGTCAGGTTAGATTCCGTTAAAGACTGGAGATTAATTAGGTAATTTAGTGTAGCTTTGGGCCTCCGTTTAGCATAAGTAGAAAGGCAGGAAGCCCGTGACATGTTTTTAGTGGCTGAGCGCATTTCCCTGATAGAGATTAGGTCTCAGGTCCTTCGCTCAGCTTCTCCGGAATGGATCCAGTTAACAGCGACTGCATCACGAGGAGGTGCCAGCATCCGGTGTGAGTCCGCGTGAAGGAGGCTTCTGGACATGCTGAGCTGAGTGTGGATGGTGAGACTTTAGCTGACAGGCATTGTGTGATTCTGCTGAACATCCTTCAGTGGTGAATGAGGAATTTGGATGAAATATCAGGAAATGTCATGGATCATCATCATTATCATATGTGAAAGGTTCCATTTCATCCATTTCCATGAACCTTTCCAGAAGTGTCCCAAAGCCTCATCTGCTTTTAAAATGGACACCTGCCAGCCAGCTCTGAGTGGGTGTGTGTGCGTGTGTGCGCATGAGAGAGAGCATGTGTGCACGCCACTGTTTGGTGTGTGTGGCCCTTGGTGGGGGCTATGGCTCATGATTGGGTTGTAACCCATCCTGGAGGCGTGGGCCACGGTGGGGCCAGTGACAGGGGCATGTGGAGGGAGGGGGGTGTCCAGCGGTGCAGTCACTGTCATTTTGCTGTGTGCCGGGGGGGCAGGACGCCATAGGCTCTGAAAGCCTGGAGCTTAGTGCAGTGCGGGACGTCTATCAAAGCGGTTAGATGCCCTCTGTCCAGGGTGCTTTGTAACCCTGATGGGTGTGTTCTGCGTCTGCCAGGCCACGCCGCTGCTTGCCGGAATGTTGCGCTGAACCTTGCGTTTCATTCAGTATATATACAAACGTGTCGCTGTTGTCGGGCCTGGAGCCCCGCTGGGGCGGGGGGTGTCCTGGCGCTGTTAAGGACAGCGGCTGTGCCCTGTGTCATCTCCGCATACCGCCCTGCTATAGATTTGGGAATAATTTTGCGGCAATCGTAACAACATATTTTTTCTTGCAGGGTTTTCATTTTTATCTTTCGAAGATAAAATCATTCCTCATGTTGGCATATGTGATCCGGCCTCTGAGTGCAGCCCCACTCCCTGCGTGCACCAGGCTGACATGGATTCGGCAAGCGTGCAGGAGCTCAGCTCCCAGAGCAGTCCCTCCATGTGGTTGATGACCCAACACTTTACTCAGCTAGGGGCAGGAGCGAGATCGCTGAAGGCCAGCCTCCAAACGTACAGACGTGACAAAGAGAAAGCCCTCCATCTGGGAATTATGCTTCACAGGGTTTGTTTTTAGCTCTATAAAGAGTGTGATGGGACTGATGGCTTCTGTTTCCTTTGAAGAAAGACGAGGCTGGGGGAGATCCCTGTCCCCCACCCTGGGATTTCCTACATTGGTGGAGAGGGGTACTTCTAATAGAAGCAGAGCAATGGGCCCTGGGTCAGGTCACTGATTTGGAGGACAGTGTCTGTCCCCACACACAGGCAGGTGACACGCTTAAAGAGAATGGGGGGTTTAGTGTGGAGTTTTGCTCATTTTTGTGTCTCCCCCATTTTCTCATCGTCAGATTGTTTGAGTGTCAGCCAAGCGTCGCACATCTGGATGTTGCGGCCGTGGGCTTACCTCACCGTTCTGCGTCTGTAACCGGGAATAAACTGCACACGGGTCACGTTCCTTAGCGTGTGTCATGGCTGGGGGAGTGGTGGTGGCTTTCTCGGAAGGTGTCGCTGCGCCCCCCCAGAGAGTGACAATGGAACAGCAGAACTGCAGATAACCTGAGGTGGTCAGCTGATGCGGGTTTGGGAGGGGAGTGGCAGAAACATTCAGTGGAGCGGCTCTGGACCAAGGCTCTGATACTCACACTGAAACTAATATAGCAGAGGGACTGAGCGCTTCACTTACACGTTTCCCCGTTACTCAGATAGTAGCCCATGTCCTGCAGCTGTATGCCTACCCCTGGCTAGCAGGGGGACCCATGTATTACTATCACACTGTGTCGGATGGTGAAAAACTGCCCTTTTAATGACTCTGCGCATGAGATCAGCCCCTCCCCGGCTTCACAGTGGGGGTTTGCAGGAGAGCTGTGCTCCCCTTTTGCCCTGAGGCGGTATTCTTGCTGTTTATGTTGGCTTGTTCTGACTGTTCCCCAGAGGTTGATGGGGAAACTCTTGTTTGGTTCTCAGTCTGCCAAGCGGTCATGGCGTGACCAGGGGGTGGGAAGAGCCGACCGGGACTTTATCGGATGATAGGAGCAGAGTCGCTCTAGCAAAAGCTCCAGCCATGGGATGTGAATCTGGCGTGAGACAAAAGAAATGCTTACGGAGACCCGACTGGGACCGGCCCGCAGTGGGGCTACAGCCGGGAGTTGGGGGGAGTCGGCCCGTTTGTGGCCAGGAAGCAGAATTCGGCCGCGTGTAGTGGTTGGCAGAGAAGGAAGTGAGCGACCGGTATCCAGCGGCCCACTTCCCAGTCTTCAATCCTTTCTTTGTCAGTAATGATATATTTGTTTTTGGTATTTTAAATCATGTGTCCATTTGTCATGCCTGTCAGGTTTCCAGAGGTTTGGCCTGAGCCTTCAAGGTTGACTCTGGTTGTGCAGGGGGGGCAGATAGATCGCTCCAGAGACTTCAACTTCCTGTTTGTGTCAAAGTTCCCCCATAGCAGACCTCCTTCCCTCAATGCCGTTCACTGGCCGGCAGCAGTGTGCCTGGTCTTCCAGCTGAATCGAACATTCAGCGAAAACACGAAGGAAAAATGTGGAACGTCTCTCCATAGCTGCTTTTGATTACTTTATGACTCCTCTTCGGTAATCACTCAGACGGGTTTGCTTACAGTCAGTCCGCGTATTTCTAAGCCACGCTTGTGACCATGTGCAGCCTGGTGATATACGGTCATTTTCCTGAGGCTGTCAAACACAATATACAATATACACAGACAGGACAATAGATGTAGAAACACAAATATAGAAATACACAATATACAGACTTGTGCAAAAGTTATAGGCAGTCAAAGGAAATGTCTATCTGGGTACTAAGTGTATATGTGTTCTGAGCAAAAAAATATTTTTCTTGGTCCTTTTTTAGAGTGTTTTCCCTCCACTACATTTTAGGTTTTCACCAACTGAAGAAACTCAACCACATGCATGTTGTCACGGGGGCACTGTCCATCCCCCCCCCCCTCCAGAACCGCCCCTGATTATCAGGAAAACTGATTGACAAAACGGATAATTGGGAATTGGGTGTAAGCCACATTGATGAGATGTTGTACATGAGCACAGGGCCTTAAATGCCCTAAATTATCATTTGGGCTAGCATGTCGACTGAAACAATTATCAGGAAGATTGTTTCATTCGTATCATATGTTAATTTTTGTAGATTGATTGAGTAAGTGAGTGATTGACTGATTGATTTTTCTGCACCTTCTCCCAGCCCAGAGTGATTATTTTTATATGCTGCAACGAGAGCTAGGCCTATAGTTACTGTCAAGGGCATAGAAGGGAGTTTGATACTGGGGGTTATAGCGGCATAACTTCATTATTTAAAGTTTGTTAAGGGACAAAGGTCTACTTATGGGGGGGAGGGGTGAATGAAGCCAAATTCAATATCCCCGTGCCCCCCGTGCCTCTGGTTACGGTGTATGCTATGGTGCAGGCATGGTAAGTGACAATAGCCCCTTCCCCCCTTAGTCTAGCCCTGGTGTGGCAGTCTGCTGTACCTGAGCTGAGGGAGTAGGTGATGCTGCTTGCCAGCTTTACGGTTCACCGTTTCTTCTGCCATGGCTGTTCTGAGTCACATCATGTTTGGCTGTCTGTGCGAAAACCTGACTGTGGACCGTCGTCTATGCGTCTGTCCCGCATCCGCCCCATGTGGCCATTTTCTCATTCACTTGAACTCTCGAAGATCCATGTTCCGCACTCTATGGTCATTTCTCAATACCAAGAACACAGAGATCGTATTTCACCTGTCTTGCTTGCTTGCCTCCCAAGAACAGACTTGGGGCGGCATAAATCGTGTGACTAGCTCTGTGGCTTATCCGTGACCTGAGTACTTAATTTTGCTCCACGGCATGTACGAACATAAAAGTTCTTGAATCTTGAACCTTGAATCATGGGATTTGTCTCATTTGGCGAGGATGCAAGTGATATATTCTTGGTATTTGCGGTGGGGTACAAGCGACACCCGGGATTTTTACCGTCCTCCTGGTCTTTGGCAATGGAGGATGATGTAATATGGGTACATGGGAACACAAGTACGGTCGAGTGCACATATCGAGAAGCACTCAATGGTTTTCCCACCGCTGATCCATCATGAGAATGGTGACTGACCCAGAATGGCTTTGTTTAGTAATTTCTTTTGTGTAGGGGGAGCATGTGTGTATGCAGATCGGTTTGGGCAGCAAGAATGGATCCAGCCATCATATAAATCATTTGATGTTTGATGGAACGGTTAGAGGAACTATTGGCTGGTTAGAGCAGATGAAGGAGAAATGAAAGACTTGCACCACAATTAAAACCTAATTTTGAAGTATTCATTTCTGTTGAAAATAATATTCTGTCTGTGGTCTAAAGTCATTTGTTTAGTGGATGTTTCCCTTTGGTGTTCTGCTTCAGATCTCCTCTTCTTAGACTAAGTGGACTCCTTGTTCGTGATGTGAATCACAGTCAAACATCTTCCTTACACGTAATAAAAATGTTTATCCTAAAACAACATTCACTGTAGATTTATGTGGTGCTTATTTGCTTGGCAGGGATTATTAAACCAGCGGGGATTCTTCTGGGAATTCGCATAACTTTCTGGAACACTATGTAGGAAGTGCTGCAGATAGTTTTTCCCTGACATCTTCCATGGGGCAGTGAGAGGAAGTGGCTTAAGCACACCAGCCACATATCCCAGGATACACTGTATGTTTTCCCATTATCTTGTGCTTCACTTAGGTCCTCATGGATCTTGCACTCAGATCCAGGGAAATCGAGTTCTGGCCGTCCTTATCCACAAACCCCAAGTCTTCTAGATGCGTGGTTGTCAAAAACGTCTCACCCTCCCTTCCTCCTGCAGGGATCTACCTCTTTGACATGATCTACATAGACTCCGCCTACCCTGCCTCCGACAGCATCATGGAGACAGAGCAGAGGACCAATCAGATGAACAACCTCCTGCGGGTTTTCTCCGACCTGCAGGTGTCCTGCAGCTATGGTCAGTAGAGAGAACCTCCAATCTCTCCTGGGCCCCCCTACAGCCTCTGCTAGGGGGGTGGGGGGGGGCGCTTCGCCTCCCCATCTGTCCTGTCGTTATGGAAACCAAATCCACATGTTTCCCACAGCATCTGACAAAGTGCTCTTGTCATTTCATGGTATTTTCTTCCCACCCACCCTGATAGGGACACGCTTTATTTTTAAATAGTAAAGGGCCCCTCTTGGCGTGAGTCATGCGGCCTGGGATAGGGGGTTGCGGGGGGGCAACGAGTGAAATGCATGTGAGCTCAGGACTGTGTCCCGGGTGACTGGGACCAGTTAGAGGGGCCTGGACAGACCCCTCTTATCCTCGGTCCGCTGTCCTTCCACATCCCACCGCAGATCACCTGGTGACGCTGCCTCACGTGCAGAAGTACCTGATGTCCGTCCGCTACATCGAGGAGCTCCAGAAGTTCGTGGAGGATGACAACTACAAGTAAGCCAGAACCGTCCCTCCCGGGCAGTGTGTGCTCTGCTGGGGGTTGGTGGGGGAGCGGCTGTCTAATGCACATGAAGTGGGTGTGGGCACGGCCGAGCTGTGGTGCGTTTCTCAGACCAAATGCCGTATTTCTGTAAGCTGGAATAAAGTGTGTGTGTGTGTGTGTGTGTGTGTTTCGGCGGCAGGGGGCGGGGGTAGGGCTGGAATCTGTACCTCATATGGGCTTGACAGTCTTTGCTAGTAAGCCGAAGGGGTGTAACCACGGTGTGCGCTGGTGAGCAATGCTGCCGGCGTGGGTGCCGTTCCCACCCACATCTTGGTCGTGTTAGCACGGGTCTCCTGAGCCGAGCTTGTCTTCGGCTCCAAAGCGCCAGTCAGCGCAGTCGCTTACCAGTGCGCCTTTATTAATATCTGCCCACTTGCCTGAGGGAGCTTTTCACAGTGATGGGGACTACCCGAGAAAAGGCAGGCCCAAAGTGACCTTACCCCCAGCCTGAGTCACTGCGCTGATTCAGTTCAATTCAATTTATTTTTGTATAGCACCCTTCACAACAGAGTTGTCCCAGGGCGCTTTACATGGATGTGTTGTCATACATTACCATATACAAAACAGAATAGAACAATATCACCCATGTATCAACGCCCGGCTCTCTTCTGATTTCCCTGCTTCTCTCCTTATATCCATCTGTCTGCTGTGCTGCTCATTCAGCACTGGGTCTCTGTGAGCCCAGGGTCAGTCCGAGGAAGCTCAGGGCAGGGGACACTCTGGATGGGGTGCATCTTACTGCATGGATGGATGGATGGAAAGGAAGAAGGATGGATGGAAGGATAGGTAGAAAAATGGATGGATGAAAAGAGATTGATGGATGGATGATAGATCGATCAGACGATAGCTAGAAAGATAGGTGGATGAATAGAAAGATACATATATTCATGCATACATCCTTGGATATGTTATTAGTCCCAAAGGAAAGGCTTATCCATGGTCCTGCATGGAAGCAGATATGTTTGGCAGAGTGCGTTTCATCCAGCGTGAGCTCAGCGCTGGATCCCAGTCAGGTCCTGAGTTTGTTCCCGAATGACAACATGTGTTCTGCTGTACGGTTACGCCAATAACAAACAAAAAAAACTGCTTTTAATTATTTTTTTTCTTTTTTAGTTGGCAACACTGATCACAAATAGGCCCAGACAGAACTGAGCCTTGAAGCAGTATGTTGAGCTGATCGTTCACAAACACCGTGTCCGTTTCGGATTAACGTAGCCTGGCCTGCAAATGTGAAGGCAGCGATAACAAAACACAGCCTCACGTTCCCGGAGAATGCATTACATGTTGAGTTGTCGCCAAGGTTACCATTTTCTGCTTGTTTTTTTTTTTTTTTTGCTTTCCAAAGGAATTAATAAGGATTTTGAAAGATGCTTCCCCTCATCTCAAGGTGCATCCAGTGAATGCGGCTGTTGCCTGAGTTTTGTGAAGTTTGTGTCCGTGAATGACTGTCCGTCTCCACCACATGCTCTCGGCCACAGGCAAATGATCCAAATCACCTAAATTCCACAGCCAGATGTGTAATTCTTGCTTCATATTGAGTGTAACAGGCTTTTATTACAAAAATATTAAATATTAAAACAAGCTCTATATGAGGTCCTGTGGAGGCTGCATGCTCTCTCAGGGCTACCACGAGGCCTGTTTGCCTCATTGAAAGTTTTAATAGACCCAGAGTCTAACTCAGCTGGACTTAAGGTTTAACAAATCCCAACAGCCAAGACTGTCTCACTATGAGGCTTGGCATCCTGGCTTGTTTCAGACCCAAACTTGGCATTGATTTTCCATAAGAGCACCCTGGACTTGGAGCTAATGTTAATGTCCGATAAATCAGTCTTTTTTTTTTTTTAGACCCATATTTATGAGGTAATGTACTATAGCTATTCATTTACCTGATTGTTTTGCATAGCTTAGCATGTTTTTTCGCATATAAATAAATGTGTAAATGTCAGGTTCCAGGGTATGATAGCAGGCTAAGATCTGCACATGCTTCTGCAACTTTGTGACAACTTGGTGTATTTTAATGTTGATTAGCTATCGACAGCATCCAGCTTTGAGGCTTGCTGACTTAGATCCACATCTGCCGATACTTATTCTGTTCTCCTGGAGAGGAGACCTCTCTTACGATTCAAACTACTAGCCAGGTTGTTATGGATCCATGTCCTAAATCACTAAATGATACAACATGCTGTATAAACCAGGCACCCGAGAAGAGCAGGGTGGAGGGAGACAGGGGTACCTATTTGAAGTCTTCCTTTGATTAAGTTTGGGAAACATTTATGCAATATTTTCTGATGCTAACAGGTCAGCAGAAAATATTTGTACAGTTTCTGCGTGTGTTTTATATTGTTAGAAAAGCTTTGTCTCCTTTGGGCGGGCCTGCAGCAGTTTTGCGAGACCTCTTGAAGCATACGGTGAGGTCAGACTGTGGCGGTGTGATCGTACTCTTCTATTGAAGTACCGTTTACTCACCCTTGGCGTTCAAGCCTGTTTGAAAATGAAGTAATTCTCCTCTTTTTTTCTGAAAAGCATTTTCTTTCTTCTTTGTCATCACATTTAAAATTTCCAATAATTAGCCATGATGTCACACCAGCTCTCCCACTTAAACTTATGACCTTTACAGGGGGGGGGGGGGGGTTTTTTGTAACGTAATGATGTGTTTAACTGGCTTGGTTGAGCCTGCTGGCCGGGAGGCCGTGTGTTTTTCATCCACCTTCTCCACATCAGTTTCAGAGATCATAAAGAGGGGCACAAGGCCCAGACACTCGACAACCTCTTTCCAATTAACTCACTTGTTCCAGAGGTGCCTGCCTTTTGCCGGATGTCAGGTTTGTTGGCATCTTCGAGCACGAGGACGAATGGGGTGATCGAACAAAAGAGAGTGATTTTTGAACAAGGGGATGTAACAAGGAGATTCCAGCCATGTGATCCTCAACAAGAGGAACCTGCTGGCTTCGATAACAGCTCAGCGGGCCCTCAGCAGGCAGAACATGTGAGAGTATAGCACTCTGGTAGTAGTTGTAAATCTGGTAGCCTCACTCGATTGGCTGCTGACTTTTCTCTAGATGTGTGATTGGCTAGAGGACCATCATGTGATCATGATCAAAAGACTGGTTTAACCAACCCAGGGTATCAGAATGGAGGTTCAGTAAAACAGGCTCAAGCGACTCTGTCTGTACAAAGAGGAAACACTGAGATATTTAATTTCGCCTTACTGCTCCCGAAATGCTTTTAGTCTCTCATTAGTATTTCATTTGGTTGACATACCTGAGCAGGGACTTCAAAGCAATTGAATGACATTTTAAATGGCACTGAAGAAATATGTCGGCCGGTGGGCACTCCCCTAGGGCAGACGGTGGTGTAATGGTTACATTAGGTTTAACTGAAAGGTTGCCAGTTTGAGTCCCCGACCTGGAGGTACTGCTGAGGTATCCTGAGCATGGTCCCGTTGCCAAGCACTGCTCCCGGGGTGCTGAATTGGTTATCGTTCTGTGTCACAATGTCGCATGGGTTAAATGCAGAGGACACATTTCGTTGTTGTGCTGTGCTCTGTGGTGTGACAACAGTGACAATTAATCACCTTTCATTTACAGCTAACGATTGCTTTAACTCTGTGGAGCCCCTAATTAGGCTTCTGTTATTGTGCCTGCGGAGAATGTCTTTGAGTGAATGGACCAGTTTATTAAACGGTGCAATCTTCATGCAAGATGGAATGAGCTGCATCCCTCCACTACACAGGCAGAAATGACATTGTTTCTCTCCCCTGCTGTCTTCTGTTATTTTTTTCCACTTCACAGTGTGCCGTGTGTGTTTGCACATACATTTTTAAAGTGCCCCGGGGCAGCTTTGTGGAGAAGGGCACCTTAAAAAAATGAATCAAAATCTTGTCCCTGGAGTTCTTCCTCCTGAGCTTTGGTGGTGTTTCAAACTGGAAATGGTGACCCCTCCGTTTCTTCTGAAGGACACAGGAGGCGCTTGGAGGTTTGTGACAGTTGTCACGAAACAAAGAAGTGCCTGAAATAATGAGTCACCATTAGAAGCTTCTGGAAAATAAAAGGACTGAGCAGATTCAGAATGGGGTGGCATAATGTCATTTCCTTTGGGCGGAATGAGCTTCCTGCTGGAATTCGCCTTTGGATATAACTCTGAGATCTCGCAGGCTCTGAGGTGGAATGTGTGACCCATGGCTCTGGCTGAGAGCTTGTCACAATGATCCGTCTCACCCAGAGAAATTGGCCATGAAAGGACTTTGTGCAGCCGCATGATTCTGAATGTCCTTCTTTTGAGTGTGAAATTGCTCCTGCTGCTTATTTTGCTGCTGGCTGCTTATAGCATTTTGCTCTTGGCTATAGGAGTTTCCGTTTGGTAAGCGGTGCGTTAGCTGTACAAGTCCTCTTCCAGAAAGTGTCGTGTTAGCTATAGTCGCCCCCTTTCAGAAAGTGGTGCGTTAGCTATAGTCGCCCCCGTTCAGTAAGTGGTGCGTTAGCTATAGTCGCCCCCGTTCAGAAAGTGGTGCGTTAGCTATAGTCGCCCCATTTTAGAAAGTGGTGCGTTAGCTATAGTCGCCCCTTTTCAGAAAGTGGGGCGTTAGCTATAGTCGCCCCATTTTAGAAAGTGGTGCGTTAGCTATAGTCGCCCCCTTTCAGAAAGTGGTGCGTTAGCTATAGTCGCCCCCTTTCAGAAAGTGGGGCGTTAGCTATAGTCGCCCCCTTTCAGAAAGTGGTGCGTTAGCTATAGTCGCCCCCGTTCAGTAAGT
>JAODKM010000039.1:2693602-2707491 GCA_026780845.1 Petrocephalus sullivani
TCCGATGTTTGAGTTCAGCTCATGAAAAATGGGAGCAAAAACAAGAGTGTTGCATTTATATTTTTGTTCAGTGTAATTATTGTGTTTTGTGTCTTCCTTGTAGGCATATGCAGAATTTAACAGAATAGCCACCATGAACCTGCAGAGTGACTTTTTTGATGCCTTGGACCGATACACACCACACTCCATCACAATCTTTAAGTCTAAGAGAGGATATGTTGGGCAGACATTGACTGAGTTACTGAAGCAAGTTGATGTTGGGGTTAGTCAATTTTAGTTTTGTTTTACCTTTTATTTAAGGGGAATGTTTACCTAAACAGTCCTGGACTGTCAAACTATCAACAGTCGTCATGTTTTCTTTCCAAGACTATAATGTAAGTGTCATGATCAGCCCCGCCCCCGGTGTTTCCCTCAGGCGGGGCTTGATTGGCCTCACCTGTGCCTCGTTGTGCTTTCCTGACGTGTTAATCCCTTCGTTTGCCTGATCACACCCACCTGGTGTTTCCTCCTGGATGTCTTGCCCAGTTCCCCGTGTCAGTTATTGTCTGAGCAGTGTTGATGTTCCCTGTGGCTTGCTTCCCTTTTGGTTTCCCCTATTTTTCCAATAAACACCCCTTCGGGGGGTAGAAACCCACAGCCAGCAATATGGGTCGTTCTTCCCGCAGCAAACGTCACAGAATAACCGACCTCAACAAAAGACCCAGCAGCTGTACTCCGGCAGAACCCGAAACCCGTCTCACCTCTGGCCAAGGTTTGAGAGGTTGATACGGGGTCTCTCCCTTCGGGAGGAACACCCGCTGATTTCCAGCTAGGGGACAGCATTTTGGCGATCGCCCTGGGTGTTTCTGCGGAGCTGGTACACCAGCTCGAGCGCCGCCTCTCCGAGCTGGAGGAGCTGGTCCAGGAAGCCGAGGAAGCCGGGCACCCGGTGCCAAGCCTCGCCTCTCCAGCAGCGCCGCCTTCGCCCCTGAAGCCCGCCGAGATCTTCATCGGGTCCACTTCGCTCTCCGTGAGCGCCCCTCCGGGCCAGGAGGACCCCCTCACGAGGGAGGACCGGAAGGCCTGGACTCGGGAGTTTTGGACCCTGCAAGGACTCTGGTGGAGACTAGCGGAGGACCCAGAGGTCCGTCAGGATCCAGAAGCATCCAGGGCCCTGCAGACCGCGCGGGATGAGCTCTGGGGATTAATACAGGGCGTGCTCCACAGAAGGGGGAACAGCTGTCTGGACGACTGCGCTTCCCCGTCCGGTCAGGGAGAGGACGCCGCGGTGCCTCCTATTCCCGTGCTGCCGGAGCTTCTGTCTGTTCCTGTACGGCTGGTCCCCGAATCACCACAGGGTTCCGGCTCCGCATCCGCGCCGGATCCCGTCCCGGTCCCGGAGGGTCCTGCTGCTGTCCCGACGCCGCCGCACTTTCTAGTGCTGGCTCCCGCATCGCCCTAGATGCGTCCGGTGGGTGGCGATACCGCGCCCCCGGCTGCTCCGGGAGAGATCGCCGCTGCGGCCCAGTCGAACCTAGGTGACGACGCCACGACACTTCGGACTCCTGTGCTGTCGATGCCTGTGTCGTCGCCGGGTCCGGATGGCGTCACTGCCGCGCCCCCGGCTGCCCCGGGAGAGACCGCCACCGCGCCCCCGGCTGCCCCGGGTGAGACCGCCGCCGCGCCCCCGGCTGCTCCGGGAGAGATCGCCGCCGCGCCTCCGGCTGCTCCGGGTGAGACCGCCGCCGCGCCCCCGGCTGCTCCGGGTGGGATCGCCGCTACGTCCCCGCCGACGTCCCCAAGCCACCGACTCCAGTTTCGTCACTTGGTCCCGAAGACGTTGCTGCCTCGCCCTCGGCGGTTCTGGGTGAGATCGCGGCCACGTTCCTGTCGAGCCCGGAAGATAACGCCACGGCACCGCTGCTTCCCGTGCTGTTGGCTTCTGTAGCGCCACCGGCATCTGTTCTAGGTCCCGCTCCGGCGCTTCCAGGTCCCGCTCCGGCGCTTCCAGGTCCTGTTCCTGTTCCAGTCCCGGCGCCCCTGCCTGTACCTGTTCCGGCACCTTCGCCTGTTCCAGTCCCGGGGCCTTCGCCTGTTCCAGTCCCGCCGCCCGTTCCTGTCCCGGCTCCGGCGCCTCCGCCCATTCCAGTCCCGGCTCCTCCGCCCGCGACTGTTCCTCCCGTTTTAGCATCGCCTGCTCCTGTGCTGCCGGCGGCTTCCAGGGTTACCACGCCCAGTGCGCACCTTGCAGCTCAGTCCGCGCCCCGTGCGCACCCAGGCGTGCTCCCGGGTGCGTCATTCACACCCGGCGTGCTCCCCAGCGTTTCTTCTGCGCCCAACGCGCTCCAGGCCGGGAGGAGTGAGGACGCAACCACGCTTCGGACTGGTCCAGGTGCTGCCGAGGTAGCCAGTGCGCCCTCTGACGCCCGGCCCGCGGCCAGCACGCCCTCCGACGCCCCGTCCGCGGCCACCGCACTCCCCTATGGTCCGGGTGCGTCTACCGGGCTCTACCCGTCACTGGGCCTCTCACCCGGCTCCTCTCCTGAGCCCGCTGCCTTGCCTGGCTCCTCGCCAGGTTCTATGGGGAGGCCTGGTCGCTCACCCCAGACTGCAGCGCTTCACCTGCAGCACGCTCCCCAAGGGCTTCAGCAGCCGCTCCAGTGCGGGCCCTTCTCGGCCCCTGGCTGGGACTCTGGTTCTCCGTGGTCTTCCTGCCTGGAGGGGGGCGCCCCTGACGACGTGCCCGTAGAGGACCTCGAGTGGGACCCAGTGGGGCTGTCCCTGAACCTGGGTACCTGGACTGGGCACTCAGAGCACAGCCTGGGACACCCCGGGTCACAGATCTCGAGGAGATCTCAACCCCTACCACGAGGGAGGAGCCTGCCGTCCTGAGGCGTCTGCTGTCCCTACGGCTCCCCCGGTGTCCGCCGTCCTGGCAGTTTTCGCTGCACCTGAGGTCCTGGCTGGTCTCGATGCGTCTGGCACCCCGGCAACTCCCGCGAGGCCCGGTGCCTCTGCAGCTCCCGCGAGGCCCAATGCCCCTGCGGCTTTCCCGGGGTCAGACGCCCCAGCAGCTCCCACGAGGACCACCCTCCCTACGGTTCCTGGGAGGTCCGCCACACCTGATGGTCCGGCAGCAGCTGCACGGCCTTCCAGCCTGGGTGCGCATAGGCCTAATGGGCCTGGTGAGAGGGTCCCCGACGGGTTCTTCAGCCGTGGACCCCGCGTTGCTGGTCCACGGGGAGTCCCTGAGCCCAGGAGACACCGGCTCCCGCAACGGCCGCACAAGGCCCCAGGCCGCCCCGTTCCCTCCTTTGCCTTCTCTCCTCCGCTCCTGCCTCCCTTTCTGCCCTTTCGTCCCGTCTCCCCTCTGTTTTCCCCGGTTCTGTCTGTCCTTTTGGGTTCCCTGTCCCAGTGTGCCTTAGTGTTTGTGTCCCTCGTTCATTGTTTTCTGGGGTATGGTGTCCTTCCCTGCCTGCCCTTCCTCTTCCCCTAGTCCGTCCTGTTATGCCCGTCCACCGCCGGCCTTTGTTTACCTGTGTCTCTGTTCCCCCGGTGGTGTTGGTCTCCCCATTGTCAGGGTCCCTGTCCTGTTTTGTCGTCTTTGCGGTTTCGTGGGGTTCCTGCTGTTGTGCTCACTCTCGTTGTGTCTTCCCCAGGTCATCCGTCTCTGGTGTTCGCCCGTCCGCTGTCTGCCCCTGTCCTCCGTGCCTGATCCTGCCCGGCGTCCCGGCCCCATGTTCCCGTCCTGTCCTCCGGTCCCCTGGGTCCCCTCCCAGGGTTTTGCCACGCCCGGAGTGCGCGCCCTTGCGGGGGGGCTCTGTCATGATCAGCCTCGCTCTGCGTGTCTAGCTCCCGGTGTTTCCCTCAGGCGGGGCTTGATTGGCCTCACCTGTGCCTCGTTGTGCTTTCCTGACGTGTTAATCCCTTCGTTTGCCTGATCACACCCACTTGGTGTTTCCTCCTGGATGTCTTGCCCTATTTATTCGGTCTACGTCCAGTTCCCCGTGTCGGTTATTGTCTGAGCAGTGTTAATGTTCCCTGTGGCTTGCTTCCCTTTTGTTTTCCCCTATTTTTCCAATAAACACCCCTTCGAGGGGTAGAAACCCACAGCCAGCAATATGGGTCGTTCTTCCCGCAGCAAACGCCACAGTAAGTATTGCTAATTCTTGAACTTAAATTGTTCTTATTCCATAGATGCCAGATGTGACAGCAATGCCGTCCCTTGTTCTCAAAGGCCTCCCAGTTCTACTTGGTGATGAACCTGATGACTTTTACAAGACCTGCTGTCACGCCGGCAGCGGAAAGAACGACCCATAACTGCGGCTGTCAGGGTTTTGCCCTTCCAATGGGTGTTTATTCTCCAGAACAGGGGGAATCGGGGTAAACACAGGAGCCAACACAACAGCGAGCGTACGAATGCATCGACAATAACCGACAGGGGAGACTGGACTCAGACTGACTAAAATAGGGCAGAACATTAGGGACTAAACACAAGGCAGGTGTGCGGGCTAACAAGCGGGGTAAAACATGAGGCCAAGCACAACGAGGGACAGGTGAGGCGAATCAAACCCCGCCTGAGGGCAAAACAGGGGAAAATACACGAAGGGCGGGGCTGAGCACGACACCTGCTTTGTAAGTTCTGCTGTAATTAAAGCCCTGCTTAAGAGTAGGTTTGCAGTTTGCTGTACATCTATACAGTTACAAAGAAAAGCATAAATATTGGGAAAAAGGTCAAACTAACATGGCTGGATCACTCATTTACAGTTTCCAGCATGTTCTTGTTTACATTAAACATATTATATTGATGGTTTTTTCATTTTTTTCCTATGCACGATTTAGAGAATGAAGAGACCTTCTCACAGATGTCTGTAGGGGTGCTGACTTTAATCAGTGAAGATACACCTCAGTGCTCTCCAAATCAGCTTCACCTTGATGCAGTCTCGACTGCAAAAGTTGTTGAGGGAATGATTGTAGTGGGTGATCTCTCCAACCTTCCACAAGCACTTTGTCTCCTGTCTGGCCTGTCGTGTTCCTTGCACTTAGAGTATCCCAAGTCCATGAAAAATACTTTCAGCTTCATTCAAAAAGTAATACTTGGCTTGGGACAGAAGAAGCTTTCGCCAAAACTGCAAACACTAAAAAATCTCCTTTTGAGTTAGATTTTCATGTTGTTATGGCCATCTCATTTACAAATATAATCAAAGCCCTGATTTCATTTTCATTATGGTGTACCAGGGATGTACAAGAATTCTGTAATTCAGAATGTTTCATTTGATTTGTTTAAATTGGTTTCGAACTGTTTTAATATGCTTTCTTTATGCACTGTCTATATGACTGCATTTTGATATCTTATTTTTGATGCCGTGAAGGAATACTTCATAGTTACAGGGCAAGACATCAGTTATTTTAATGAGAAAATAAGACAGACGTGATTAAACGACAGATTTTTTTTATTTGATGCATAGTGGAATATACTGAAGACAACAATTGAAATTGAATAAATAATATCTAGGAAAGTGGAAATTATATTGCTCATCTTTATTTCAAAATTTTTTTTCTGTTACTTGGAACTGCCTCATTGTTTTAATTCTTGGTTTAGGATGTTTATTATATATTGATGTTTAATATAGGAATATGAAATCTGTTTTGTGTAGTCCTGAAATCACAGCAGAAAAGTTTACTTGGTCTTTTTAAATCAATCGGTTCACATGGTTTTACCAAGTAAATATGATTTCCAGTTTGAGTAAATTGAAATAAAAATATAGAGTAATAGTTAATACTACTTTAGTTAGTCCAAGAAATATGTGGTTTGAAACACATTTGCAGTTTGCTTTACTTCAAAATAATGTGACTTGGAATAGTAATTCTGAGTTTCACATACTATAGCTAATTGTGTGAACTGTAGGGACTTATTTGAGTTAGGTGTAGTAAACAAGCAAATCCTAGTCCACATTACTTATATAAGTACATTTACTACAACTTTTCAAGGCAATTGGTTTGCATGCTTTTTTTAAGTAAAGTCAACTAATTGCATTTTACAGTGTAGTTAAAAAAATTTAATTAATTTAACAGTGTTGGACTTGAGAATTATAGGGCTACTGCAGCCTGGATAAAATGCAGGGAACAGAATGGGGCCTGTGATGCGATGACTCAGTCCCACATGCTCCAAATCTTGTTGAAAAGTCAGTATTTTGCTTCTGCTTTTCACAGCTGTCTGCTGTTAGATGTAGAGTACTACAGCTATAAAAGTATAAGAACAGAAGCATAGCAATTTAAATGAATTTAAAAGAGGATGTTAGATGAAATTCAAAGGAATATTTTATTCTAGTCGGGTATGATGCAGCCACACTGACTGCAAAATGATTGGGATATATTTTTTTTTTGCTTGACCAACAACTGTGCGTTATTTATATAAAAGTAATGACTTTATATAAAGTTATTTAGTTATATAAAGTTTTTTATAGTTAAATTATTTTAATATTCATAATATTAACACAATTCAATGTATTAATACAATTTAATACAAAATTAGTATACAATAAAACTGAGATGGAAAGTTAATCTTTAACATTAGTCTTGAATAGGAAAAACCTAAGAACCTAAAAAATGGCAATGCTGAAAAAATGTATAAAAGTTTAAAAAAAATAAAGACACCAATACCAACTTCCCTAAACTTTTTTTAACATCTGCCCATTTCCTCAGACTTGGTTCTTTAGCTGGGGATCAGCTGCTCTTTTGCACTTTCATGGTCATGGGTCTTCAAGGAGTTATCTTCCTATGGATGGTGCTTGGTGAGTCAGTCTATTATCTTTGTTGACATTTAGTGATATCATCTAGATAAAATGTATTGGTGTATCAAGTCTGAATATTTGTCTTGATTGTAGCAGTAGTTGCAGTATTTAAATACATTTTTTGTAATAGCTTATATAAATAAAGGTATTTTTTAATGTTTCATTTAAATAATTTATTAATAGTGTTATGTTACCAGTATGCTTCATTTTGTTATAAGTAAACCTGAGAATTATACTGAAAATCAGACTGATATTTGAAGTTAAGCTACTGCGTGGCATTTCAACATGCAAATTTTGTGTATGCCAAACAGGACATCAGATATGTACATTACTTTCAAAGAATCAGGCCTTTGATTATTATGCTATGAAATAATACATCTACGCTATATAGACAATTACATTAGGACAACAAGCATGGAAAGACAACCTCTGTGTTTCACATTTCCTCTTTGCTTAATTTAACTCACTTGTGAAACATCCCTGACCACAAAAATGGCTTGATAGACTACAGAAAATGGTGCTGGTAATTAAATTTAAACTTTTCCATCACTCACACCTCCAGAACTGCATTTTATTTTATCCATAGTATATTCTCAGTCTGCACCTTATCCCTTCTCCCTTCTACACCTTTGCATTAGAAGTGTATTTTAATTTTTAAACATTGTTTAACTGATTGATTATATGCAGACTGACATGAATCTCCATTCTGGCCCAACAGGTTTTTTTAAAATGGGATGCCCTGCCCCTATTTCCATCTTTGTCCCAGAAACTGTGCCAGCAGTAATGGGCTCATGTGTGGTTATTCCCTGCCACTTCACCATTCCCACCAGTCCCCAGAATGCTGAGAGGCAGCCCATTAAATACCACGTCCTCTTAAGTTGGCGCATTTTATTTAGCAAAAGGATAGTTTTCAGTAGTGATGACACAACTGCAGTGCACAGACATTTCAGGGGAAGAACGACGCTGGTGGGAAACCCCAGCCAGGGGGACTGCTCTCTGCGTATTGACAAGCTAAGGATGGATGATAGAGGCCGTTATGAGGTGGAGCTGAAGGAGAGAGGAGCAGGCGAATGGACAGCTTCCAAGACCATCTCAATCACAGTGTCAAGTGAGGAGCTTTTAAAGCATTGTTGGGAGGCTTTCTGGGTGATTAAAGCACAAGGCAGATTAAGGCTTGGGGGAAAAAATTTAATAAGGATTCAGTTCACAAGATCTAGTTCTGTTTCAGTGGTTAAGTCAGGAGTACATTGAATTTCCAAAATATCATTGTACTGCAGCCTAATGACAGTACAGCTCTCTAGTCTTAAGTCCCTTGTAAAGGAAACTCCGGCTGATATGTAGGCTGAGGAGGCTACATCAGCACGGACGTGAACCCCAGGAGGACACCTCTGCTTATTTTACTTTGTATTTTAAACAAAAAAGGACTTGAAGCATGACTACTAAACTAGCAATTGTGATTTAGCTGTGCTGTATATTTCTGTTTAGAGACCCCACCAACACCTGATATCAGTGACCCCGGCACTATCATAGAGGGCCAGCTAGTCACTCTGAACTGCACAGTCAGCAACAGCTGCCCTGATCAGCCTGCGCGGGTTCATTGGAGCTGGGAGAGAAGGGCCAGTCGCTGGCACCAGGAGCAGAGGCAGCTGCCCCAGACCCGCGGGCAGCTTCAGGTCCTCCTCAGCTCCCTCTCCTTTAATGCCTCCCACACAGTTTCGCTTCAGGTCAAATGCCTGGCCACACTCAAAGACAGGCAAACAGCATCTGCAACCAGAAGTCTGCACATCATGTGTAAGTTTCCCTTGTTTATTCTTTTTTGTTGCATAATAGCACAGACAAATCAGAACCATCCATGTAGCTAAATATTAGCTGTTATAAATAGTACATTTTACAAAAAGTGCTTTAAAACTGTTTTTAAAATGTCATCCAGGCTATAGTGGTCTTTGCCTAAGTCTTTGCCTTAATTTTAAAATAATTTTTCCTACATTGTTGACCTTTCTCCACCAGTTCCCCCAAGAGACATTGCTGTTCAAGTCCTTAGCCAGGCAGTCCAAGAAGGAGGGGGTGCACTGCTCTCCTGTTCCTGTAAAGCAGACCCCCCTGTCACAGAGTACCAGTGGTTTTACACTCATCAGGGACATACCATCAATATGCCCCAGCATCAGCAAATGGTCCGGGTCTACAACATAACGCGAGAAAAGAGATTCCACTGCATTGCTAAGAACCATGTCGGATGGGCGAAGTCTACCCCAGTCACCATCGATATTCAACGTCTGTCTATAATGTTCATATTAACCTAGTGTAGTAACTCCAGCTCTTTTTGTAAAAATCTTTGGAATGTTTGTTCTGAATATACTTACCTAAAATAAGTTTTCAATTAACTAATTGATTTCCTTAAGATAAATATATAAGTAGTGTAATTATTTTTGTGTTCAATATTATAGGTGCAGGTTTAATACTTTAACATTTTAATCTTTTAAGTATTTAAAACTATACTTGTAATATGTTCCTTTAATCACCTTCTACCATTGCAGGGTCCCCAGCCTGGATACCTTATTTTTAGCACACATTCTTGTTTTGTAGGCCAGCCAGCGATCTCCCAAAGCTCCTCCTGCAGCTGGGCTGGAGGTGGCCTCCTGTGTCAGTGTGTAGTGGACTCCAACCCCAGGTCTTCTGTGACCTGGAGTGTGGACGGGAGCAGCTCGCTGGATGAATACAACACTTCCGTTTTGGTGCAGGACAATCCACTAGTAGCTGTACTAAGGAGGGATGTCGGCTCACCCCAAAGTGTGGTCTGTTATGCCCACAACATGCTGGGGAACGACTCCGCCATGCTACTGGAGAGGAGTGAAGGTGAGTATAAAAACATGAATTCGACGTCAGTCAGTCAGCCAGTCAGCCAGTCCATCTTCAGAATGCAATCCAATCGTTTGCTGTAGTTGTCTTCTACATACTTGTGGATCTTATTTACCTCCCTAACAGTGATGTATTACTCAATGCTCCAATTTACCTGTTGATACGTAGCAAAATGCCTCTCCTTAATCCTCATGTGACAGCGCGAAAGTATTATTGTTCATTTGCATGTGTTGCAGTAAGCCTATTACAACGTCTTTTGCTTGTTGACAGATTCACTGCTGTGGAAAGTGATTTTTGTGGCAAGCATCTGCTTCTCTTTGTTCCTGCTCATCCTTCTCCTCCTCTTCCATTATTCCCGAAAAACAAAAAGGTATGTGTCTTGTAAACTGAAGACCTGACCACTACTCTAAATATCACCAGTTTAGATTCTCTGCAACACAATAATAATCATTAAATAATACACTGATGAACTAGAACATTTCAACGACGCCCATGTGAAATGAATAATGCTGAAATAAAAATTGGTTAGTGTCAAGGTCTGTCAGCAGTCGATGTCAAGGTCTGGGGTATATTAGATGGTAAGCTAACATTTGGTACTCATACTCGAAATGTTGAATGAAATGGCCAGGGGAAAATGATCTGAGTGACTCTGACAAGGGACATATAGTCAAGTCAGTTTAAATTTGAGAAAGTACACACGTAACAGGACAAATGTTCATTAGTTGGACATTTGTGTTGCACAGGCACATCCTAAACTATGGACATCCTGCTGGGTACCAGAGGAACCCAGGGCTTTACCGTGAGCACACCTCGTTGTACATTAATTGTACTGAGGTCACCCACATCTACACCAATGGCAGCTACCAGCTTGTCTACCAAAACTGCACTCCAATCTTCATTCAGAACAAACAGGTAACACACCAAGCGTTCTTATCTCATGTATCTTATTTTTATATACAGTATATATGTGTGTGTGTGTGTGTGTATATATATATATATATATATATATATATGTGTGTGTGTATTATACATGTGTATGTATGTGTATATGTGTGTATATACGTGAAGTATTATTATAGAACGAATGAATGATTCAAAGAACTGGATGTTTTCAGCGAACTGAATGAAATGAATTGAATCAGTAAAAAGATTTGGTTTGCACATCACTAATATATAATATGTGTGTGTGTGTGTGTATATTTATATATATATATATATATATTTTTTTAATAGTGGTCATGCCAGTTATGTTAGCCTGGGCTATGTGATCACATGTCCAAGATCAATGAAAAAAACCTCCATTAATTTTGGGCAATGTCCCCTAGAGGGCAGGACCAGGTGAGGCCGCACTAGTCGCACCACCCTAATGACAACTCGGGCTATGATTATACAGCATCAGCTGTGTTAGCGATGTAAATGCTGGGAAGAGTGCTGCAGCTATTCATGCTAATGCTGTCCCCACAGAGACGCCAGCGGGGGAGGCAGACGGGCTGGCCAAACAGGGCCCTACATGAGAGGCAAAGCCCCAGCAGTGACACTGAAACAGCCATATATGTTGAGATTATTTGAACTGATGTAACCGGTTATGCCTGATGCTGTTTTATATAAACATGTACAGCATAATTTAAGGCATTATGCTCTGTGGTTATGTAATGTGATAACATTTTTTTTTCCTTGTTCACATGACATTTTGTTTTTCTGTATATTACTGTATTCACTAAACGGTTGAAAAAGTCAAAAAAGTTTGTAGCTACATGCACCTACCGATTTAAGTCTGGGTTTACTTGCACTTAGGCTAGATACGCACTTTGGGTGGAGAAACACCGATATATGGACGTGTCACATGTAAATAACCCTTTAGTGCATTCTGCCACTGCTTTAGACACTTTTAATTACATTTTTCACGATGTTCTCTGGAGGGTTGTATAAGGTCACGTGCCACTACATGGCCAAATGCAATACTGCAGTGTTCAGAAAGCTGAACATGTAAATGAATGTATTAATATACATTTAGAAATGTTACAATCCAAAATGCATGTAAATAATTATCTAATTATATAATAGTATATAAAAATATATTAGTATATACAAATATATTACTGTTAGACCAGATTGACATCTGTCTTGTCAACATGCCTAATAGGAGAATCATTTGGACTCGTCGATTAAAAAAATAATCAGGCCATGGCCATATTCAACAGAACTAGTCACAATATTAAGCCACAGTAAAGTACTTGCACTCCTGCCAGAGTGTGACAGATAGAGACAATCAGATGTACTTCAACTGACCGACACTGAATACATAGCATGTTTCTGAGTGGATTGTGAAACGCTTCATTTTTAACCAATACAGAATGCGATTTGCACAGTATTTTTGTACACACATTTCATACATGCACAGGAAGTCAGGGGTCCCAAATGGAACTACCTAACCAGGACCTTTGCCTAACTGGTAACCATTCAATACTTAACTGGGTGGATGTGTGGGTTTATAATGCCAGTGACTAGCAACTGGTCTGGAATAATACATCAAAGCCTACACAGTAGCATATACGCTTGTTTGTACTGTGCAGTTAATTGCATCATTATTTTATCAGTAATGCATTCTAAACTGCCAGTTTGTGCTACTAATAATACTAACATTTACACTTACATATTATATATCAATCATATTTCATTGAATGTTAAAGTAGTAGATCATGCTACCACTTGCACCAAAAGAAATTCCTTGTACTTTTTTAATGTGGCAAATAAAGATTCTGAATCTAACCACTGAGCTACCACACACATTGTATGTTAATATTATTCTGCTTTCATGGTATTTTCGTATACATATAGCTTTGCTTCACTCTGAACTGAAATATGTAGTTTTGCATATTTTGTGTTTGTTGTAACCAAATGTATATGACTTCACATCTATGGGATCTAGAAAAAGAAATTGGAAGAATAAACAACATACATTTATCTACGAACCTATTGGCATTACCTGCTAACTTCACTACAGCATAATAGTGGCAACCATGTGGGGCATATAGGGTAACCCCACCATGACTGGGGTACCTAACCCCATAAACACGCACTCAGACACAAGTGATGCTGCTAAGCAAAACTTTTATTAAACAGACAGAGAACACAAAACATCCAAAATCTGATTATCTAGCAAAAGCCCAAATAGAAATACATGAAAACTGAGCCTGATGCTGCAGAAACAAATTGTAACAGGATCAGGTTGGGTTGTGAAAATGTGAACCAAGGTGGTAGTAATCAGGTACTGTTGTAAAATGTGTAATGCATGTAGTCAGTAGGGGGCGGGTAGTGTGGAGTAGAGCCCTGCGTTGGGACTGGGATCCCGCGGGTCCCATGGGACCCAACGGAAATCTCGCGGCGGTGTTGTGGGTTTTTCTTCCCCGCCAAATGAGAAGTCGAGAGCCACTTGCATAGAATTCCAAGTTCAGTCTTTATTGTGACACAGAGGTTACAATTTCCTTATCTTCCAATAAGGCTTGCGTCACTTAAGCATCATCAATACTTTAACCACTCACCATCATTTCTATTGTTCTCTGATCCACACCCCTTTATGATACGTTTTGATGATCATATTTTTGAACCATCCCAGTTTTACTATAAAAACTAGTAGTGGTATGGGGTCTTTCCCACGATCCTCCGTTCTTTGCAGGAGTGACTCCCTACTCCTTGATAAGAACCCTTGGTGGTTTCAACCTGTTAGTTAGTCTGATGCTATCTATAGGCCTCAAGATATACTACTGAGCTTCATTGCTGTGGCCTTCAAGATAGATAAGCCATTGGGCATTCATACAAGACTGAATGAGACCAGAGACAATAGTTATAAAACTAATAGAGTAAGAATACGTAATAATTGATTACTTGTGTGGGTTACATCATAAAACAATAATCAGTGTATATTCTAGCAATATGCTAATGATTACATCCTCTAAATATTATACTAATAAATGTTATACAATACAGGATAATATTCCATAGCGGTTTTAAGGTTGCCGTGGGCGGGAGCGGGCGGCTACAAATTAGACAGCGGGCCCCAAAATTTTTGGCAGGATGAAGAATGTAACTGATGTTTGAGGATTAGCTCGCACATGTAATCAGTGTCCGTGCGTGACACTGACCAATCGGTGCGTCTGTGTTATTTATATATATATATATATATATATATATATATACACACACTCACCTAAAGGATTATTAGGAACACCATACTAATACGGTGTTTGACCCCCTTTCGCC
>JAODKM010000039.1:2727296-2747442 GCA_026780845.1 Petrocephalus sullivani
TAATACAGGGAATGCGGGGTCAGAGCACGGGGCAGTGTTTGTGGCCAGATCTATAACACAGGGAATGCGGGGTCAGAGCACGGGGCAGTGTGTGTGGCCAGACCTATAACACGGGGAATGCGGGGTCAGAGCACGGGGCAGTGCGTGTGGCCAGATCTATAACACGGGGAATTCGGGGTTAGAGCACGTGGCAGTGTGTGTGGCCAGATCTATAATACAGGGAATGCGGGGTCAGAGCACGGGGCAGTGTTTGTGGCCAGATCTATAACACAGGGAATGCGGGGTCAGATAAGTCAATTGGATAACATTGTCTATGAAGCTCATATTCATAAAGCCGAATAACTCATCTTATAATTCATTGTAATACATTAATAAAAAATTATATACATGGCTATAAATATTTATAAAAAGGTACAACACATCATGGCCATGTTTCTCGTTTTATGAATGCTCTGTGGCGTTATATGTAACACTGGTATACAGTGATTTTGGTGCCAACGATGTCTGAACGGTTTTATATTAAGTTTATGGTGCTGATTAAGAATATGACTTTGGTTTTGTCAGATTGGTTCTAGTTTCCAAGATATTTATTAGCTAATTAATTGGTTACAGTTGAATTCTGGCTTCAAAAAGTTGCTTTTATAGCATTGTAGGCCTACAAATTGAAAAACAAAATAATTATATGGGATATTTCATTACACTTATTTCAAGACGCTGTTAAAGAGCCAAAAGACAGACCAAAGGCTATTGCATTTGTTATCACACACATTATGCATTAGGGGTATTTTCATGGACGTCCATTATCTCAAAAACTAGAACCAATTCAGGTAATTGGATCAAGTAATTTGATTTTTGAATTCAGCATAAATTTTCTGTTCATTAGTATGATCTATCATGACCAATACCATTGTCATTGGATATGCAGCCCTAATATGTAACCAGCAAAAAGAGCAAATTATAATGACCACCGGTCAATTATGCAGGAAGCAGGTCATTGTGTTACATTAAGCTTGACATTCCGGTGTTCATTTGTGGGTATTTACTCATTATTAGAAATTAATAGACAGATGTTAAATCGGGCAATGTTTTGGGTATGCTATAGATTTAAAGGTCTGGCTTCATTCTTGGACAAATCTTTGCGGGCGTCACCCTGCTCCATTTCACTCTGCGTGGGGGTGGGGCAAAGGGGGGGCTCGGGGGAAGTGTAACTACACAAAGTTGCAATATGACAGAACAGGTGAAATACAGTGCGCGCAGTGGTCAGCAACACCTAACATGCTTTTTTGCATCATTCTGGTTAATAACTGGGTTCATTGTAAAATAAACTAAAATGCTCTATGCATTATAGATTAAAAAAAAGTTTATACTGAGTTTTAAAAAAGCAACAAAGAAAGCCAACCTTTAAAAATCTCATTTGTACAGAAATCATCACTTTCACTTCATTCAGACACTTGCAAAAACAAAACCGCATCCTTTATGTTTAACCTTTTTTCAGAAAATATTTTTTTCTTTTGACTGTAACAAACACAAAGGTATGGAGTCTCCCGGGAAAACAATGTGCAGAAATAATTAAAATTACAATAAGACGTAGTGAATTATTATAATTCGGTAAATTTTACATTTTTGTGACATCTCTAGTTTCCATAGCACTGTGGCGGCGAAAACCGAAGAACATGCGACTGTTACCAATATTTATAAACATACTGTACATTCTTTTTAAACTTCTCACAAGAAAACCACTTCCCCATTTTTGTTTAAATACATATGGCACTCTGTGAGTAAATTAACGGACTATTAAAAACTAAAAAAAAAAAAAAAAACAGTCTGGTCACAACAGCAAAATGCAGTACTATAACGTGTGTCCAGGTAAGTTCATTTGATCCTGTGGCACAGACATGGCTGGATGTCTGCTACGTTGGTGACACTTCCTTTAAAAGGGAGAAACGTCAGATGCATGTGTGCGATTGCCATCGTTTTTTTGTCCCGTGCAACTCCACGTTTCTCGTGAGCGGCACGGAATGGACGGTCACGTCACATCACACCTGCCCCCTCACCGCAGCCCCTGGCACGCCCATCTATCCATTTTCCTTCCACAGTACCAAATGAATGCTATGATCAGGCATGCTTGTGGCAAACACCAGGCCCGAGTCGTTCTTCCCGTCGAGACCATTGAGCCAGGAGGTGACACCAGGCAGGAAGCTGGAGCCACGCTTCGACTTCCTGTATGCCGGAAGAGGCCAGCGGCCCATGATGCCCTCTGTCCTCAGGTCCATGACGTATAAGTAGTGGTTGTCAAACAGAAGAGCGAAAACTTCTCCTAAGCTGAGTAAAGACAAATTTGCACAGTCCTGTGTTTTGATGACCCTGAAAGAGAGACAGTGGTTTGTTTATCTAACCCAAAGTTAGACTTTTGCACACACCATATTTTGACACTTCAGTCCTTGGGGACCCCCATACAGCCCACATTGCTTCCTCCCAGCTGTGCCCAGTAACCCAGTGTGAAGTGATAGCTAATGGGTAATACCAGTGATGACACCATGATGGGAAGGAAAGGGAACTTTTCCCAGTGCAAGTTCAAACACCACCACTGCACTACGGAACATACCAAGATGAAAATCAAACTGTCTGCATTGCTGGTTTTTAAATGTCAGTTTAACGACTGTGCTGAAATATCAGCAACCTCTCACATGAACCAAAACAAAAACCTTTCAAGAGAGAACAAGGAGGGAGTTCAATTCTGAACTGCTGCTAATATTTATTACAAGAGATTCCATGTCTGTGTGTTTGATTATACACCTGTGTCAGCAATGGGTGTGACTTATTAACAGGGGTCTCCAAATATCTATGGCCAAAGACTGTACTCATTTAGGACAGAGCCCCTCAGCCTTGGTCCTACAGCTGACGAGCAAGTTGTTTGACAATACAAGTACAACACTGGCAAGACACAGTATGGAGTGCTTCAGGAACATTAAGATGATCTCCTTGGATGCTATTGTCTAGTTTTATAAGTTTTATACAATTATGCAGACAAACAAGACACATTAATTATGTTTTCAGCTTCATGATCCTTTAAGAGAAATCATTAAAGGATGTCAAACCCATGATACTTTGTGTGGTTCTTTTTGTGAGTAGAGGTGCCAGGTGAGTTTATACCTGAGAATTTCATAGCTGGCAAAGTCCCACTGGTACAGACCCAAGTCAGAGCTGCACACGATGTGTTTACCATCGAACTGGAGCCGAGGCTGTAAGCAAACACTCCGGTCCTCTGAGACACACAGTGTCTTCAAGCACTTGCAGTTGATCTCTCGGCCGATGGGCCAAACCTTCAGAAGAAAGAGCACAAATATTATTTAACCATTACTCTATCCCAGTGGTTCTCAATTCCATTGCTGGCACCCCCCCTGTCAGAATGTTTTCGTTCCAACCCTACCTCAATCAGGATTATATGGTACTTAATAGACCGAACGCGGCGTGGTCAAAGATGACCTTTGTTGCACTTTGACCGCTGTGCGCTGTGACGCATTGTCGCACGATCAATAGAAACAAGGCACTGAACCGGGCACAGAAATTTAAATGGAGGAAAAACTTATATTGTCTGTGTCTGAGTGCCCAGAGATACATGACACAAGCATACCATCTTTTTGCGTGTGAAATGTACATCGTTGCTACTGACTGCGAGCCGAAATGACAGGAAAGAGTTTTGCAAACCACGCTTACTCTTCGCGCAGAAGCCCCGCGGCGAGCATAGCGCGCTGAGCGCAGGCCGCCGTCTTTTTGAATGAGGCGTGCACAGCGCACGCCGCTTCCGGTCTGTAACCAGCATTAGCCCATTAAGGACCAAACAAGCCTGATTGAGGTAGGGTTGGAACGAAAACATTCTGGCAGGGGGGGGCGCCAGGAACGGAATTGAGAACCACTGCTCTATCCCAAAGTATAGATGATACAAGACCTCTGCTGGAACTTCAGGAACATTACAGGTAAGCATTTAAACATTAATCATGCTGCGTTCCATTTACCTCACTGGTCGGAACTCGGAATTGGGAATGATGTCACACTCAAGAGAACCACAATCCAAGTCGAAAAGCCATTACGCAATACCAGGGACCGGTTTCAAAAGGCAAGATTGCCGGATAACTTGGATTTAATTTACCCCAGTTTAAATTGCCTGTATCTTCGTCACTTACATTTAGCCCAGACTAAATTATCCAACAAATTATCCAGCTAAACAAGAAATCCAACTTTCTGAAACATTTCTAGCCCAGTTAATTGTTAACAATATTGTTGATAACAACATATTACAGTATTTTGCGCATAAAGAGACCATAGCAACATGTCCACAGATAGAGGCTGGATAGTACCGTGTGGACAACCAATTTAATGAGCCACAAATAAGAGTAAAGTCTAAATCAAACAGTACAAAACTACAGCTTTAACTTCAGTTGATGAAGGCCGCAGCCATCTTTAATTCTGACGTCTGGGTTGTGTAGATTCATCCAACTTCACGAGTCGGAATCACAAATTCAATGGGTGTTCCAGTTGAAATTTCCAACTAGGAATATCTGAGTTACGAGTTCAAAGGGAATGCAGCATAAGTGACAAAAAGAACTGAAAATGAATCACAATCAAGAAATAACATATTTACCTTAATTTCATATTTATCTGCACTTAATAAAATATAGTCACCAGGACTATGCATGAGCGACTCCACCTGGCTTTTCTGCAAGACAACCTAAAAATTAAGAGAGAGAAGAGAAACAGCATGGACACAGAAAAGAATGCCATCAGTGTTTCAGTATCAGACTGGAAATGGGCTGGAAGGATTAGCGAGCAATGAGCACCGAAAAAGAGCCATGACTGCATTTGACAGCATAAAATGGCATTATGGAAACAACTTACAACAAAAGGGAAAAACAGGAAAATGGGTATTACGAAGTTGCTCAGACATTTTGAAAGGTGTGTGGCTAGAGACGGATTTGGAAGCTCAGTGATGTGAAAATCAAATGATTAAAAACAGACTTTTTAAGACTTGTAGAATTCAATACCAACAACAAAGCTGTATCAAGTTTTACACTCCACACTCAGTAAGTCAGTAGCATATGACGGATGATGATTTCCAGTCAGCACCAGGCAGAAGAGCCTACCTTGGTCACCCACTCTGTGTGGCCGGTAAGGGTGTTAAGACACGTCCCTGCTGACAAGGACCAGACCTTCACAGTGAAGTCTGCTGAGCCGCTGACTAGGGTGTCCAGCTCGTCGTTGTAGTCTATACTGAACACTGTGTAAACATCAGGAAGGATACCACTTACCACTACCCAAAACAACATGCACCACTCAAGGCATCAAAGACGATTGTTCCCTCATTGAATTTAGACACCGGCTCAAAGAAACAGAATCGGGAATAACTGGGCACAATAAAATGACTGACTCAACCAATCTGGGTTTAGGACCCTTAGACACAGAATTAGAGACTAAGAATAACATTTAGGGGGTATTCAAAACCCAAAAGCAAGACAACAAAATAAGTCATGGTTTGGTGGATTACACTAATTGTCATCTCAAAAATCAAATTTTTTAAATCAAGTAAAAATAGCCTGCTAACATGACAGGCATATGATATTTTGAATGAATCCTAATAACTACTTTACTGTTAGCACTGACTCAAGACGAGAGATGCAGATGTAAGACATAGCATGATGGAGGAGGGTCCAAGTCAAAGGAGAACCAAAGCCTCCATCGTATGGAAACACGTCAAATTAAATACAGCTCAAAATGCAGTCATCGATAAACATTGCAAAGCAGAAATTAAATTACTTAACAGTACAACGGCAACGCAACAGCACCTTAAACAAAGACATCCAGGTGTAGCGGCCTGTACTTCGGGGTAAGCCATAGATATTAAAAGCTATGTGCCATTTAGCCTCTTGGAATAACCTAGCCTATCTTTGTCTTCACTGTGACTTAAATTATTTGATGTAGTGTAATTCAGTTTCTGCGTTTTAGCCCGCATCTCACAGTATGGCACATAGTAAGCATATAATATTAACGATGAATGGATCACAAAACTCATATTTATATTTATTTATACATTTATCATATTTATATTCATATTTAGATCGCATGACGGTTTTTCATTCATGGATCAGATAATTTTTCGGATCAGCAAAAAAGAAGACAAATATACACAGGGGCTCACAGAAGTGGTACACAAGTACGCGTTCGCCGTATAAACTGTAAAATGTGTGGCAGTTTCTTGTTTTAATAGTGCCAATGCACATAAGCATATAAACGCATTTGCGCTGTTATGATGAAATTACCGAGCATTATAAACTTTACTAATTACACTGTAATTTCTTGTCATAGCTGCGTAAATAAGTACGCATTTGCCATATAAATCGTAAAATAAGTGGAAGTTTCTTATACGTGGGAGCGTCTTATACATGGGGAAATACGGTATTCTGCCATAAAATGTACAGTAAATTGTTCTGGATGAAGAGTATGTGCTGTAATCTGCGACCATCATCATCATATGACAATGTTTGTTTAGAAACTGTTCTTAGTCTTCAGGAATTAATTATTCAATAAAAGTTTGCAGTTACGGTTTTTGCTCCCTCCCAGCTTCCTGAGCAAAAATGTGGACTGACTGGCAGGAAGCTGGCAGGGAGCATCTGTGGGTCCCTGAGAACCGGGCTGGGAAACAGTGCAGCACACTATTGACATTTCACCTGTGTGACATATCCTGGGTGAATGCAGTCAAATGTCACACTTACCAGCACCGGTATGACCACGGAAGTGCTGGATCTTGGCTCCTGAGCTCCACTCCCAGCAGGCGATAGTGTTGTCAAAGGACCCTGTCACCAGCTTCTGCTCGTCGAACTTAACCACAGCACATGTGTGCGTCTGGATGCCATAGATGCACTGCCCGGTGCAAACATCCCAAAGCTTTGCAGAGAGGTCGTCAGAGCCTGCTCCACAAAAAACGGTTACAGTTTAACTTCATATTCAACACATTTTTGCCGCCTTTTCAGATACATGTAGAAGAATCTACGAAATCCTGTTCTATGCCATCATCAGCAATTATTCCACTTATCAAACCATATAATTACTGTGTAATTACTGTTTTGTAACTGGTCAATAACTTGACCAATCAAAAAGGAAATGGAAAAATGGAAAATATATGCTTGAATGCAGAATTTGCAATATTGCTGTTGCGTTAGGTTCAAAAACAATGTTCCTGTATTGTGATATTTTAATTATTACTTTTTCGGTTAATAATCCAAAAAGCCCATCTGACCTGTAAATAAAACCAACTGACAAATGTCTCATTAGATAATTGGCACATATTATATGAGCTGAAACAAACTATATTTATTGTACTTTTAATGCATTTACAAATTCCAGAGCCTTAGGCTGAAACTGAGCAGGTCGGACCTGTAGGGAGACCAGTACCAAGTCTCTGGCCCTTCCTTACATTTTATTGTGCAATGTTAATAGACACATTCACTGAGGATGACAAATTCGGTGTTAATTGCAGAATCCTTGAAGTTACCAGATTACTGTGACCAAAGGAAGATGAAAGAGCAAAAGGAATCTGAAGAGGAAGATGCAAAATAAACACTGTGAACATAAATCTAGCAGGGAGTAGGTTAAAAAGGGCCCTCGCTTTAACTAGTTCCTCTTCAATGTGTAGCTGGAAGAACTGACCTGTGCAAAGGAGGCCATCTTTGTAGTACAGGGCATAGACCCGCGCGCTGTGACCAATCAGGGATGATGTCTCAAAAGCCTCCTGGTCTTGCAGCTGCTTCATCCTGAGCTTGGCCCTCAGGTAGACCCTCTTCCAGTGGGTGGCATCTTGGATGGAGTCGTCGATCTGCCAGCCCAGCTCGCGGCACGCAGCCTGCCACACCTCGGTGCAGGCGCCGACTACCTTGTTCCACTGCTTGCACACCAGGCAGCAGGTGAGCAGGGTCTTGGGGTCCAGCCAGCGTATTAGGTAGAAGGTGAGCTCCAGCGGCAGCAGTCGGAGGAAGTCACGCTTCAGGAGAGTCTCCAGGCTGTTGGACAGGTGCCGTAGCTGCGCTGCCCCACTCAGGCTGATCAGGTGGTCCAACGATTGGTTCTTCTGCTGGTCTGTCAGCGTGAGAAAGGAGGTGGAGACTGTCTCCAGCCACCCCTCGAAGGCCTTCTTCTCCATGAGCTCATGGGAATGTTTAGCTATAGAGAACATGAATATAACATTCAAATCTCCACAACCTCAAAGTCTTCCATGTACAAATCAGTTCCTTTGATAGCTGCTATATAATAATAAATTAACCATTTAGGAATACTGCAGGGGATATTTTTGGTATAAAGTGAAATCACCTTCAACTTCAGAAACATATTTATGCAGAATTAACAGCAGTTTGAACAACATGAAATTACTACAATAATTAGGGTTAGCATTCCTTAGTGTTTGCATTCCATTTTCTCAAAGGGTTCATCAGCAAGAAAGCCGAAACACAAAAGGCGCTCCTATTGCCCACAGACAACCCCCTCCCAGAAGGTGATGTCCTGGGGGGGGGGGCACCCCCACGGTCAGTGGAATAATAACTGCTTGCTCAAGGAAATGGGGCTTGTACGCGGGAGCACATTTAATGGCAAGGCGAGAAGGCTATCTGAAATCTTACAGCAGAGGAGGGGGTGGCGTGGGGTTAGGGCTGCTTAGCCAGGCGGCCAGCGCAGACTGACAGCCGGCTGGCCAACTAATCCGGCTGCCGTGCCATCCCAGTGACCTGGCGACACTCAACTTAACTACCTAAAACCTCAATGTACGGATATCATGCTCGCAAATAACACAAAACTACGGATTAAACTGCGACTGAGATTGCGAGGGCGGCTGCCAGGTTAGTTTGTCGGGGGGCAGATGGCCAACTAGCTGTGCCTAGTTAGTGACAGGTAAAGTACTAGCTAGCAGACACATCAGGCCACGCAAAATACAGCCACAGCCGTGCTAGTTTACACCTGTCTGACGAAAGGATAAGTAACCAGCTGGTTAGAAACCATCTTACCATTTCCCGTGGAACCCGTGTTGACAACAGTGGACAACTTCCAGGCATAGATCCGAGCCGCGGGAAGGTTACAGAGGCGAGCCCGCTAACCAGACTCAAACCCCCCCCGTGAAAGAGAGCCGCGACAGTATCATAGCTGGGCGTTTCTGGGCAGAACACACACAGAATTGGGGGTCTCAAAGGTAACCCACCTAACCTAGCGATCAGGTCCTAATAACACTTCTCAAAATGCATAACCGGTGAAAGCACGGGGAACTCGCACTAGGCGACAGCACAAACCGGAATGCACAGCCCGCGTTCTGTCAGCGGCTCCCAAAATTCCACACTATGTATTATTCTTATTAATATTATTTTTTGACAACCACCTGTCAGCCTGGCTAGCAGCACGGGCGGCAGTCCGATTAACCGGAAGGCGGAGGAGTCACGCGCGGCTAACAAGCGGGACTCGCGCGGACCAGTGTAACAGCGGGCGACGCGTAAGTAGGCTAGGCTAGGCTAAAATAAACTAAGCTAAGCTAAGCCAGGCCAGGCCAGGCTAGGCTAGGCTAGGCTAAGCTAAGCCAGGCTAGGCTAGGCTAAACTAAGCTAGGCTAATGTAGGCCGCTTTTGTTTGTTGACACTAAGGTTAAACGCCTTTCCGCAAACAAGTAAAGCCAGCTAGGCGAACAAACAATATAAAGTCTTTTAAAGGCGGCGCATACAGCCGGTTTCGTAGCTTGTGTTTTGCTCTTATACTTCGTTTGTGTTTAAAGCTACGGAACGGCCCCACTGCCCGGCGAGCAAACTTCGGGCCTGTCTCTAATGCCTGCAGAGACAGGAAGTCACCCGGAGGAAGAGGCTGGGGTTGGACGGCGGCAGGGAGGAGCACGGATTCCCTGTATCCGACATCGCGGCGAGATGGCCGTCTCGTTGGCCCGCCGTAACGACTCGGTGGGATTCTGGGCCGGGAGCCGGGTGGATTCGGCGAGGTGCCGCGCAGACCTGCCGGCGCCCGACCGGCTCCGGCGGCTGACTGCTGGGGAGCGTCTACGGCGGCGCGCGGGCGGCTTCCGCTTCTTGGCACGAGGATGAAAAATGCGAATAAGCTGTGGGTTATTAGGAGGCCATACGAACCTCTTAGCGGGGGGAGGCTGCAGTCAGATGACAGGGGGTGTTTGGCGGCTCGTGCGAGGGAGGCAGGCAGGCAGGCAGGCACTGTCTACAGGGGGTTTTGCAGAGTCTGGGGGGTGGGTCACTGATTTCGAAATCGAGTTGTTACTGAAATAGCTAGATTTGTGATGAATTTCTTGCATTGATCACATTTATTAAAATCGGTGTTCAGAAGATTGTTTTGGGCTCAGTAGTACCTAACAATTAAACAATCAATTGTTTACTTTGGTCGATGGTCCACGTCCTCCTTGGGATTGAACATGCAATTACCATGTTCTGAAGTTATTTAAAGACTTTGTTAGTCTGTGTTTGTAGAGCTGCATGACCTTTGTAAATTATATCAAACACAGCCTTGATTCTACTGAAGTTTGGTAAAAGACCTTTCCCTGACCGGGAATCGAACCCGGGCCGCGGCGGTGAGAGCGCCGAATCCTAACCACTAGACCACCAGGGATTGTATTGAACCTGGGTTGGATTGTGGTCTGTTACATATTGCATGTTGCTCACTTTCCAGCTTTTCTATTTCTAAAGAGGTGCAACCTACAAAGGATGAAACAAACGTCATTTTCACTCATCTACCGCACTTTGTGATATGGATTTTTTTATGGAAAAAAAAAATCCCCAAATTGTCAAAAATAAAATGTTTTAATGATGGAAATGCATCCAAAAATTTTAAGTGGTTAACTCAGTCCAAGAGGTAGTACCACACTAATACAGCCAAACACCATTGTGGTTGATTATCCCTTTACATGTCAATCCAGCTCAAATGCTTTACCACAATACAAATACAAATTAATTAAAAATACATTATTTGCTTATGGTAATATAAAAAGTAATGCTTTGTTACCCTTAAATATACCTCCATTTTACTAGTGACAAAAACAGAATAATTGAGTGACAATATTAGTCAGCTGCTCTTTTGAATAAACAATTATAATTTTACTGTAGTGTGACACTGCAATACTGATCCCCAAAGAACGAAAAAAAACTATAAAAAGGTTTTTCAGCTAACATTAAACATTTTCATGTTATTTGGGCATCTAGAAATTCCGTGGCATTCTCACAAAACAAAACAAAGGGAATATTATGTACTAAGTGAGAAGCACAACTCTACTTAAATAAAATTAGACCATACATTTCTGCTTCTCAACACCTTGAGGTCAGTCCAGTACAGAATTATTCACTGTGTACATTCTGCTTGATAATATCAGGCTGCACTTGTTTTTGTGGGTCTGGTTGAAGAAATGTGCTCTCAGCGTCAAGTCCAACAGTGGGACCAGGCTCAATATGGGTAGTGGGAGATGGATATGTAAATGATGAAGACACTCTGGTACGTGATGTGGCCCTGCGCAGAGAGCGTGGTGGCCTGCACGCGCAGGCGGACCAGTCCTGGCGAGTCCAGCGGCTGCGTGGTGAATATGATGCCACGCCCAGCCTCGTCTCTGATCCCGAACTGCGGCCCTCCCGTGGGTACAGCCTCGTCCCCACCGCCGCCACCCCCACCCTGCTCCAGGATGGTGAACGTCGTACGCTCCTGTAACCTCCCGCCCTCTGAGAAGGCGGAGAGGCGTACCACGTTGTGATTGGCTGGGATGCCCAGAGGGAGAGTCAGCAGTTTGTACTGCAGCAGGAGTGGGGCGCCCCCTGTGGAGCAGTCCAGGGAGCACGCTCTGTAACAGGTCCTGCCCAAGAGGGAATGAGGCAGTCAGGTGACTGTGACACCCCGCTGCCAGGTCATCACAGAAACATAAGCAACACATGCTTCATACTATAGGGATTTTCAGTAAATTTATCACGAATTTTTGAAATTTTGGGAATATTTAATTAAATCAATCCTTATTGTTTATAGGTTAAGCTATGCATCACTTGTTCAGGCCAATTGCGATGCCATGCCAAGGTTTGGTTGAAACAATATTCACAGCACCGAAGAGGCTTCTCCTACTCCTTACCCTGGGGCCCCTCCTGTCTGGTATGAGGCGGGACAGGGGGTGTCCAAACACTGGTAACCCCCTCGAGTGTTGAAGCACATCTGATTAGGGCCACACTGAACGCCCTGCACGGAGCACTCGTCGATGTCTGTTAGGGACAGAGAGGGAGAGCTTCATATGGGCATAGGGAGCACCCTTGTCTCCGTGTCCCGCCCCAAACAATGGACGACGCGAGATCCACACCTTTGCAGCTCCTCCCATTGGGCAGCAGCTGATAGCCAGGGGGGCACAGGCACTGGAAACTGCCCAGGGTGTTCCGACACTCATGCTGACAAGGCTTCCACAGCTGGCATTCGTCTACGTCTGCACAGGGGAAGGCGACACAAGAACAAGGAGCAGTGAGCACTTGGAGCAAGGAGGACCACGGGCCAATGAGCGGCCAGCACAGGAGTGTTTATAGACCAATGAGGTGAGGCACCCACCCACACATGCCCCCTCCTTGCTGTGGTACCCCAGCGGGCAGCCACGTCCCATGCCCAAGGCAGCTCCCTGCTGCTCAGGCTGAATGGACAGACGTGTGAGGATAGGCTGACCCAAGCCAGATACCAGCTGGGGGCGCAACCGTGCCAGGACCCGAGTGCCATTAGTGGGGACACGGCCCCTCTCCAGGGCCGCGCAGGAACGCCCATCGGGCAGTAGTGCGGCGCCTGGTGCGCACAGGCACCGGAAGCTGCCCGGAAGGTTGCGGCACTGGTGGGCGCAAGGGCTGGGAACCTGAAGGCACTCGTTGATGTCTGAGGTGCAAAAACACAAGTCAATAAAACAGGTAAATCGACTGGTTTCCACGAAGGCGGCTTGCTGACATCTGATGGGTCGGCCATGTACGATCTCTCACCCAGACACGGCTGGCCCAGCCCTTGTGACCGGTATCCTCGGGGACACAGGCAGCTGTACCCCCCCACCGTGTTCTGGCAGGCCTGGCTGTAGCGACACTTGTGGCTTCCATCCTGGCACTCGTCCACATCTGCGGCACAGAGAGGGGAGGAGGGCTTGTTGGCGGCGCTCATGCGGCACGCTGCCCAGGGATTCGCTGGTAACACCAGCGGGGCTGCCAATGGCATGCTGGGAATGTGGGGCGTGGGAGGGTGGAGTAGGCAAAGCAACGGAGGGCCAGCACAGGGCCACGTGGCTGTGAAACCCCAAAGAGCCGGCCGGCATCTCGCTGCGTCCCATGCTGCTCTTGGTAAAACCTTTTATTCTAAGTGTAAAATCAGGAATATCCAAAGTGGACTCCTTGCCATGTGAAGACACTTTATCTTGGTTTGCTTTTGTTTTGTCTGCTAGTTTACTCTGACCATGGGCGTTTTAAAGACTCAGTGTCACGTCAGCCTTGCACCATAAGGTTTATCGTACAGAGATATTCTCTGTCATTCCCCAGCTCCTCAGCTCTAAATGACACAATAGATGCAGTCCATCTTCAGTGTCATTTTTTTGAAAGACTGTTTCTTAATTCTCTGGATTCTCTCATTACTTTAACAAACACTTCAAAGCAGAAACTCTATACTGTAGTATACCAGTACATAATGATTTCAGTGTGCAGATTCACTGAGAACGAGGGTCACTTTTATCATTGTCTTTGTTGAATACATCTGGTGTTTCCAGTTTGCATCTGTGACGGTCCCCAACTAAAGAGGCCACTTCACAGAGTCACACATGGCAGGGTCACGGACTCTCACCCACACACGCCCCATCCTCGACCTGGACCATGCCGGCGGGACAGCTGTCGAAGCACTGGTAACCGCCATCAGTGTTGCGACACTGCTGGTGAGCTGGACACACGTTGCGGGTGCACTCGTTGATGTCTGTCCATGTACAGGCACATGAGGAGACCACAGTTATCGCTGGAGCCATTTAACTGGTTTAATGATGCCTAATTAAATTTACAGCCTCATTAGACATATAAACCCATTAAAAATAAAGGAATTGCAGGGTATCTGGAAACTAGCTGGGAATAAATAATGTGTCTCACAATGAATGACCAGGATACAAGATCATAAGATGATTAAAAAATAGATCTTAGTTTAGAACTGCACTCCCTCCATTGCTCAGAATAAATGCTCAGAACCACCATGGTCCTCAGACCGTCCGTGGGTCCCAGAGGACCGGTTTGGGAGACACTGCTCTAAAAGGTCTGAAGATCAGAGCATAGGTGCTTCAAGACCCTGTTTAAGGAGGTTTCGACCCCCATATTTTTTGTCCTTGAAAAATAATTTTTCTAAGACCCTTTAGCAGTTGGTCCCATGTACTCATGTACATTCCGTACCCCCTACTTGGCAAGCTTTACTGTAGGGAAGAACCCGCCTCCCCCCAGCAAATTTATGGAGGGCTTCCTATGTGTCCTCGGGGGGCTGAGCCCTCTATGGGTCAAATCGTAGAATTGCCCCTGGGTTAGAAGACCGGTTCTGGGCATATTTGGTTTATGTGGTTATTAACCCTTCAGTCGATTCTGACACTAGGGGACTGAAGGGTATCACTAATAGTACCAAGGCAAGTGAGACTGTTGGGGGGGGGCGAGCCCAGGACAGACCCGTTTGGGGAAAAACACCATGTGGAGACTTTCTCCTCTTATCTTAGAGCAAGCTGAGTAAACTGCAAGCAGCATGAAATGACTGAACTGTTGTTGAGCAAAATGATTGCTGGTTGCCGGGTTCTTGTGCATCAATCAAGTTCCCATTGGTTGAAACTGTAAATTTAAGAGAGACTGTTTTCAATGTTTCATGATTTTTTCTGTTACAGAATAAATGGGCGAGGCGCAGGCATATGGAGTGGAGTTCATAGCTGTCCCGAGTTATAGAGTTAATAGCCACCTACCAGCCAATCAGAAAATAGCATTTATTGTTTTCATGTAAACTCCCAATAAGTTACATGTGATTCTGCTGCAAACACGTTATTACATGTAGTGCAGACAAGGAGGAAGTGAAACTTGAGAGCCCTGAAGTCCTTCAACTCTGCATCCTGCTGTAATTTAAGCCCTAATAACCCTTCCTAAAACAGACAGTAATACTGAGTATACTTTATGTTTCATCTCCCAACTCTCCCAGCAATGCCACTGTCATGCTAACATAGCAATCCTAGGCTAATGCAAATCCAATGCTAACTTAGCACTAACCCCACTATGCTAGCTTGACACCAACCCTGTGACACTGATGCTAACCACCCAGTGGCAGTAAGCCAGCGACGCTAACCTAAGCACCGCAAACCGGACAGCTGGTAGCCCACTTGGCAGGCGCATCGGAAGGAGCCCCAGGTGTTCAGACACTTCTGCTGGCAGGGGGAGACGGCAGACTCCTGGCACTCGTCCACATCTGTGCCATGCAGGGCAGAGGTTAGCACCCCGATCAAGTGCCTAAGCAGTATCTGTTTATCTTTAATGGAAAAGTTTAATCTTTTGTGTGCATGTTTTCAGTTTGCACAGCCACCTTCACCTTTTAATTCTTACATTTTTTTCATCTCTTAAATACATGAGTCTTTAGATGGGCATATATTTCAATTTTTCATAATTTCTAAAGATACAAAGTGTCAAATGTGATCTACACAGCTGGTCATATGGTCCAACAGTCCTGAGCAATCATCAGACCCATAAGTCTGACCAGTTCAGGTCCAGAAAGTAAAAATCTAGACCAAGATTTTGTTTCAAGAAAAGTTCATTACTGTGACTCTTTAAACTCAACTGCTTGATTGAAACAAAATCTTGAACTAGATTTCTACTTTCTGGATCTGACTGAGGAGCAGCCTGCCACCATTGGTGCTAAATGGGTTCTTGCCTTCACAGCTGGTTCCGGTGACACTGGGCTTGAACCCGGGGCCGCACTGGGCTTGGCAGCGATAGCCCCCCTCTGTGTTCACACACTGCTGGTTGTACTGACACATGTGGGAGGCCTGGGCACACTCATCGATGTCTGCGGGGAGACACCACAGAGAATGGTATCACACACAGGGCAGGACGAGTGGTCGTGCACGGCCACTTATGTCACTCACAGGATAACCGGTTTCCCTATAGGCAACCTGCAGACTCTCACTGGATAAACTGGATAACTTAGTTAATAGTTTAGTCCAAGCACTGTCTTCATGTGAACTCTATAAAAACACACTAGAATTGACCATGAAGTTGTAATCATCCAATATCCAGATGCGATCTGGCTGACATCAAACTCCAGACCCCACTTTCTTAATGTCACGTGAAGCGCGTTAAGTCACGCTGAATTCTGGTGCACTTCTCGGGATTTTAGTTATACCAAAGCAATTACAAAAAATACAGCAGTACTGAAATACTCATAAAATTTATGAACAATGAAGCTAATTCAGCGACCTGTCTGTCCAGGACCAGCATAGCAGCACAGGAGACGGGGCATGCTGTGCACATCACCTTGGCAGGTGTGGGACGCGGGGGAGATGGTGAAGCCGGAGGGACAGGCACAGGAAAAGCCGCCCATCATGTTCTGACAGGAGTGCTCGCACGGGGTCCCAGAGGCACACTCGTCCTCATCTGCGGGCAAGACGTATGAACAGGAGCAGGTCGCCGACATGACGCTACATTTCTACGTTTCATTTATTCAGCAAACGCATTCAGTCCAAAGCAACATGGCGTTTGAGCTGTGGCTCCTGGCATATGGACTGGCAGCCTCTGAATCACAGACACAGCCTCCTAATTAGGGCTGTGCTCAAAAAATCAATATGGCCTCATTTACAGATGTAGCAATTGGCAGCCTGTTATGTGCTTTTTATTTGGTACTTTCTTGGCTTACCTTCCTCACTTTCTCCTCCCTTTTATATATATATATATATATATATATATTTTTTTTTTTTCCTTCCCCTTTCCCTTTCTTTCCCTCCTCCTAATCTGTCCTTCCTCTTCAGTCAGCTCAGCCACTGTAATATTTTATATGTACTAAAAATAAAATAAATGTATAAAATAAAAAGAAATTGACTGACATGAGGGGCCTATACAAAGTTTATAGAGTTTCTCATGGCAAAGCAGGCAGGCTATACTTACAATATATAAACTGAAATTTATCTTTACATTTTACTGTTATTCATCTTCATCAATATGACAGTTTAGGCGTGTAAGGAATTATTAAAAGTATGCACAATTTTCGAGATTCTGCCGCTAATGTCGGGCCCTTCACTGAGGAAAAAAGACCTGAGTTGTCATTCTCCTGCACCCTGTCTCTCTCACAGACATCATAACTTTCTAGAAAGAAAGACAACACATAAAGAGTACAGTAACTTCTGCTAGAGACCGACAGAAGTAACTATAGGAGATGTACTGAAATTCTTCCTGGCATGAAATGGGACTGTTTATGAACTGAATGATTCTGATTAGAAATAATTCATACCAAAACCTTCTTTATGTTTGGACATGGTTCCTAAGGACTTGCATCGGCGTATACTGCTGTTAACTGTGAAAATGAAACATTGTGCCCTGAAGGGCCTCTGGCTCTGGATGATGGTATAACTTGGAGCCCAGGGCTTACCAGCACAGAATGAGGCTTCATCCAGAACAAACCCTCTGGGGCAGCTCTCTCCATTGCCGTCTGCACAGACACACGTTTGGGTCAGGAGTGGGTTCAGCTGGATGACCAGCCACATACACAGATCGGCACTGACCAGGTAGGATCAGCGAGGCAGTGAGTTGGAAGCCCAGGCTGAGGCTCGCCCAGCTATAAGCCCCCTCGATGCCGGACACTCTCAGCAGCTGCAGCAGTGGCCCCTGGCGCTCGGGGCCCTCCTCGTACACCATTGTGTGGTTGCAGCGCAGTGGAAATGGAGCTCCGCCCTGCAGGTGACTTTGGGAAGACCAGGCGTACATCTGCCCCGGCCCCGTACGTACATATGACTCGTCAAATTCCTGCAGGGCAAAAAAACACACCAATCAGTTTTGTAATTTTTAAAATCTCCCTGTTTGCCCTAGAAATTCTCACACGCAAGAGAAAGTAATGACTTCCTGTGCTCAATGTAATAGGCTGAACCCCAATGCTGGTATGTTTGGGACTATATCTCAGTTGAAGTTTTAACACTGAGTCCCTCAGAGAACACAGAACTCTTAAACAAGCTGAAGGCAAATTCCAAAAAGGAAAAAAAAAACAATCAAATATATGGTGGTGATCAGAACACTGCCTGGCACATGGACTCCACCTGCAGGCTGACAGGTAGATCGGAGAGAATCTGAGGAACAAAGCCATTGATGACGATGTCCACCAGGAGGATTCCCTCAGCATCCAGGCCCCTGGCCACGTGAGTCAACCTCAGGATCTCCCCTAAACCAAGATCAAATGAATTCACTGTGAGGCCCTTGAGCAAGATCCTTAACTTTCAAAATGCCCTGGGGTGCCGGATAAACGATCTGACCCTATGCTCAGACCCCAAACTTTGCTCTCAACTATATGTGTGTGTGTATGTCAAAGAGGAGCAGGATGGGTTGTTTGAAATACATGCCAATTCCAATGTAGGTGTACTTGGCAAATAAAGTGTAATTTTAACGCCCTAACCCTGCTTTCTTAAAATGGCATGTCACTTGGATTAATGTGCCTGCTAAATGAGTAAAATACAAATGTTAAGAAATCAGTTCCTGCTTCTCAGTTGTTACTAAGAGGCACTAACTGAAGTAAGCACTACACTACACTGTGTAACATTACTCGACATTGCTCAGGTACTCTGCATTAAAACATAGAAGCTTGGCTTACCTGATTCGAACTCCAGCTGGGACTCCTGCCGGAACAGACCCTGGGTCAGGGAGAAGCCATTCTGGGTAGCAGCTGTCTGCAGCACAGTGGTCCAGTAGATAGGAGCGAAGACAGACACCAGCACTCGCAGCAGGGGCCCTGGAAAGCAGGCCCAGTGAGAGGAGGCCCTACACCGGCGCGGCCCCCCCGCCACGGGCTGCTCACTCACCCACACTGAGAGGGACGTTGTCCACGCGTCCCTCCAAAGTGCTGCTGCCCTGCTCCTTCTTCTCTGTGATATTGGCCTCCAGGAAGGCAACGCCGAACTCCTGCTCGTTCACCATGCCAATGAGGCTGCCCCGAGCCCTCCTGGGCACCTCCCCTAGTGGGAATGGGCACCAGAAGGAGATGAGAAACACAAAAAAGACCCAGCTACCTAGTCAGGACAGACAACTAAAGTATAACTCTACTGATGAGATGAAATGATATGCAGTACAGACTCAATGTAAATCAGCCACAAACAGAATTTGATTGGAATGTTACACTGCTATTTCCCATCAGGAAAGTTATCCATGGTGTATGTATGTTAAGCAGGAAGGCTGAGGTACCAGGGCAAAGTGTAGATTGACAGGTCTTCGTTTCAGTGCTTGCCCCTTGACATGGTGCTCCCCCATTGGCTGGGGCTGGATTATTGCACAATCTGATTCGTTCTTGGAGCCCCTGTCCACAGGAGACACTGCAGGGACCCCACTGGCCCCAACTGGAGTAGCCACCTGGAACTGTACCAGCAGGAACACAAAGCAGTGATCTTAGAACTATTTTACTACAGCTAATTGACTAGTTTAGCTAACGTCTTATTATTTTCAGTGGTGGGTTGGGATCTGCTAACTGCTGATTATCAGAGCTTACTTTTTTAGCATTAGCTAACTTTTTTAGCATTTCCGCTAACTTTGAAAACCTTTAGTGGACCTATAAGCATCCGTTAAATTTAATACCGCTAACTGTAAATATTTTTTCACAGGTGTGTAAATAAAGTTTAATGATCAAAAGCATTTGTAAATCCTAAAATCACACATTTTTTCTGGTCTGTTGTGAGTGTGTCTATGACATCTGGCATGCTGTTGGCTGACTATGTGTAAACACAAGACATGATTAGTTGGTAACTAGGCTAAATGTAAGTGAACAAAGATAAAGACAATTTAAACCGGGATACCTTGAACTAAGCGACTTAGGCCGCTGGTTCAAGCCCAGCCTCGGCACCTCTGTGGGTCCTTGAGCAAGGCCCTTAACCCCCGGCTCCCTG
>JAODKM010000039.1:2756018-2773850 GCA_026780845.1 Petrocephalus sullivani
TCATTACAGTCAAGGTCCCACCCAGATCCCAGCAGGGACCTGTCAGGGACCAGCCATGGCCCCATCAAGGAAACGGGAAATTTCAAGCGACTGCATCTGTATGTGACATAGCAGTGGGCATCTAAACCAGCACCCAGCAAGCTGTGCTTGGGAGAGGTACCTTGGCCAGGGATCTTAAATTCCTAAGTTATTAATATATTTAATAAGATGTTACCAATACATTAAAGGCCATAACTCTAACTCTCTCACCGGTAGCTATGGGAACGCCCTCCCGTTGCCATGTGATGGACGGTCTGGGGAAGCCTTGGACATCACAGGGCAGAGTGATCCCACGATGCAACACCACCTGTACCTCCTCGGCCATGGGCCGCATTTCCGGTGGCTCTATGATGGGCAAGACACAGATAGTTCTTTATTACTACAGTAAAAAATATATATGGTTGGGTCATGCAGAAATTTGTAAGCTTTAACCAATTGATCATCAAATGGACACTTCACACACAGTGTGTCTCATTCTCTGAGCCATGTCAATAACCACATTTTTAACAACCTGCCTAGAAAACTATACAGCTTACAACCCTGACCAAATTTTGGGGATCCGTACTGGAGCTTTTCATGCTGTCCGTACACCCGAGCCTTACCCAACCTTCACCCGAACCGTACCCAATCTACACCCGACGGCACCCAACCTACACCCAAAATCGTGACCAAACCAAGATTGTGTCACTATCACCCGATTGGTTGAAATACATGGGGACTGAAAAGAGCCAGTGATCTGTGTTGATTATGCACAGATTACCCAAGGAAAAAGGACATATTCTCTATATTATTCATTATTAATAGTATCGCACATCACAATTGGGATACTAATAACGCCGAACCTGAAACCTTCCAACCACCTACTTAAAAAGTACTATAGAACAGCAGAACAGACTGGATTCATAATGCAAATTTAAGTATGGAAATGCTAAGTCCGTTAGTGTTTGATGCCAACATTCTCACAGACATGCTAGCAGAAATTAGCACGTAGATTATGATGAACGCTAAATAAGTGCCTCCTCAATTTTACATCACTGTCACTCTGCAAACTCGGCAACATCTTTACGGAGCCGACCCGTCTGCAGTGGGAAACCAAAGCTGGAACTGAGCTGTAACTAGTGTATCCCTGCGGTGCGGCTCCGTCTGATTCCTGCCTGCCAGCAGAAGAGCGTGGTAAATGTATGAGCCCCAGACGGACCCCCGTACCCACCTTGCACGCTGAGGCTGACGTGCTTGTGCGCGGTGCCAGCGGCATTGCGGGCGGAGCAGGTGTACCTGCCCGCGTGGCTGGGGACTGCAGCAAGGATCTCCAGCGCCCCTAAGTCACAGCAACACTGTTACTGAGGCCCCAGCTTGACCCCCCCATACCCCCATATCCCAAGGCAGCAGCCTCACCTGTGGGCAGGACCCGATAGCTGGCCCCCCGGGAGCTGAGCTGCGCCCCTCCCTTGGCCCAGCTGACCCTGGGCTCGGGACGTCCCAGCGCGTGACAAGGCATGACCACCGGGGACATCTTCACTACTGTGACGGAGGTGACGTCATCCATGATGGTAGGAGGAACTGCAGCAGAGAGGGGTGCATGATGGGAAGGTTAGTGAACTCAGGATACAGATCACTATCGTGCCAAAGAGCTAGACAGCTCCAGGGCTTAGAGATCTCTGGTGTCATCCTGAAGGAGCTGGGTTCGAGCTTGTATCTGCTCTGTAGTTTTAGCAGTGTGTGGTTTAGTGGGTTTGGACATGATAAGAAGATCGCTGCTTCAGTTCCTGGTGTCAGCTGAGTGATTTCGCAAATCTAACAGGGTCCTTAACCCCAAACTGCACCAGGGACTGTCTGACCCTGCTGTCTCAAAAATGTACATTGCTTTGGATAAAAGGGTCTGCTAAGTAAATAAAATGCGAATGATGCTTAGAGCATAAATCACTAAACTCAGACTACAGGCGTCCAAGAACTCAGATCACAGTAGGTGGATAAATAACTGATCTACTGCTAGTTATAGCAGACAGGGCAGCAGGAAAGTGGGATATACGGACATTACTCGGGGAATTAGAAAAAACCGTGTAAATAAATTTTAAGGCTTGTAAAATACCTTGCAGAATGACCTCAATGACCCTTCGCTCCTCTCCAACCTCATTGGCTGCAGTGCATTCGAAATATCCCTCATCTTGCTCAGATGGGGCCAAAATGACCAGGGAGCCAGAGGAGAGTAGCCTTAATAGGTAGAATCCAGAGTAAATAGTTACAGGACAGTCAAAAAAGCACAAACCGGCAAACACCCGACAGACCACCTGGATCTGTCTTGCTTCCCAAGAAGTAAGACCAGGAGTACCTGTAGGCCCCAGTCTGAAGGGTGAGGTTGAGTGGGGTCCCATTTCTTCTCCAGGACACCTTAGGTGAAGGTACGCCTGCGGTCTCACAGCTTAGGACTGCCCTCACGCCTGTCATCATGGTGACGTTAAAGGGGCCAGGACCAATGGAAGGACCCACTTTGGTGACAAGTGAGAGGAGTGGTAAGGTGAAAAAGCCTGCCCCTTTAAATGCTGTATCCAGGTCAAGTAAAGAACATAAACTTCTGGAGTTTTGTGTACCAAATACACGCAGGTCCATTCCACGATGATCGGAACCAGCAGGGTTTGAGGCCACACAGTAGTATCGTCCAGAGTCAGATGCCTGGGTGGATCCGATGCGCAGCGATCCCTCCGCTGACAAGGTGAACCTGGAATATTGGCCGTCAGATGGGCACAGAAACAGCGGGCATCAGCAGAGCCAGGTTTTATGCTTCTGAGGTCCCATTCAAAAAGCAGCCCCCAGTGTAACAACTGTCTGTGGCCTACAGGGGGCCCCATATAAATGCATGCACATGTTAACAGACAGGCTAACATATGGACCCTGCTAATGGACTGTGTGAGGGTGTGATCAGTGTGCATCAAGCTCTCTATTTGGGGGGGCAATGAGGCTCACCTGCCCCCTTCTAGTGGCAGTGGGCTTCCGTCCTTCCTCCAGGTGACCGAGGGGGTGGGCTCTCCATCGGCCTCGCAGGGCAGCACGGCAGGCTGACTGACATGCGCTGTCACCACTGACATTCCAGCTTTGACCACCGGTGGCGCTGTAAGGTAAGAAGACGACTGAGGACGAAACCCCGACAGCTTCCTCTTTTGCCAGTGTGGACAGGACCAGCTCGCTGTTATTTGAGACGTCCTTACAAAGATTGACAGTGCCAACTAAAAGCTGCAGGTGAAGCAGTGATTACAGACACCTGACGGTCATTGGATGGATTGTCTTATAATAGGATGGATATTTATACAACTGGCCAAACTACAACTTTGTCCCCAATCCCCTCATGAAATAAAGATGCAGTCCCTGCATCATTGTATCATGTCGTCCTGAGCATCCTCTGTCCCTTTCTGTCCTCCAGTAAGACCCCAATCATGATGAACTCACAGAGGACCTTCACCACGAAGGACAGGCTGGTACTCCCTGCCGCGTTGGAAACCACACAGCTGTAGCGGCCGCTATCCTTGGGCAGCGCGTCTTGGATCTCCAGAAACTGTCCCCCTGCCAGGCTCCGGATGCGTGTATTCACCTACAACCAGCGAGAGAGAGGTACCCAGGCGGGGTAGCCATGGATCACATGGGGCATGGGATAGGTGGGATGGGATGGGATGGGTGGGTAGGTAGGTAGGTAGGTAGGTAGGTAGGTAAGTAGAAAAAACACAGTTACTTAATAATAAACAGTAACAATCAATAACAAACTACAATAAACTGCAACATTGCAATGTCAATGAGAATATTGCACAGAATAGTAGACAATCGTAGTAGACGAGTTCTGCCTGTGTGAAGCGTTTGGTGCACCGTTGCATCCCCTTGCCTCCCACCTGTAGCTGGACGTCATCCTTCAGCCACTTGATGTCAGGTGGAGGATCACTGTCCGACTGACACTCTAGAGTCAGGTGACCTTTGGCCACCACAGTCACAGTCCTGACATCACCAGCACCCAGGAGGGTTGGAGGCACTGGGGGAGAAGAGGACAGTTCAGTGTGGTGGTTTGTGTCTGTCGTGGGATGTGCAGCGAGGCTTGATGTACCTTGAACGTGAACCCAGTGGTTCCTCCCGTCTTCTCCGGCAGGACTGCTGGCCAAGCAGGTATACAACCCCACATCGTCCGCCTGTGGTAGATGCACAAAGCACACATGTTCAATCTCCCTGTCGCACACACTGCTGGCGGTGGTCGGTATCACACAGACAAACTGACTGACAAAATATACAAGAATTCATAGTGACTTGGACATAGGAGGTAATGGTTGTCTCCACTATCAGTGTCATTTATGCATTTATCTCTAAATTTATCACAGTTATGCCTTAATGTATTAATTTAATCAAGTAATTCAGGTTAAGGACCAGGTTAAGATACAACACGACGCATCCAAAAAGGACCTGAACCAGGAAGCTTATAAGTGGCCTGGGGGCTCATGTATAAACGGTGGTTACGCACAAAAATGTTGCGCACGCTCGTTTTCACGCTCACGTCGAGATGCATAAAAACTAAACTTGGCGTACCGCGCACATTCTCACGGTAACCCCAGACAAGGCGTACACAAGTTTCTGCTCGATTTGGCAAGCTGGAGGCATCCAGTGGCACAAGAGTGCTATTGCAGTTTCACTGTTTCATGCTCGCATTCATGATGCGGTCTGTATAAAATACACTATAATTAATTGTACATAGTTTATAAATGTACAGCACCTGATCGTAATCAATTTGTAACAATAAAATGGTGCAGAGAAAGTACAAAATATTCCAACTACCATGGCTGCTGTTCGTTATTAGAAGACATCGCAAATGGAAGCATTAGAAGAGAGCGTGTATTTAGGGATCATAGTGATCTTTTGGCTCATGATGATGACTGGCTCTAAGTCGATTTAGATTTCCAAGAGCTGAGTGCTGAACTCAGCGTACGGAAATTTCTGGTTTTGTCCGTATGCCATGTTTTAGTGTGAATTCTACGCACGCCGTTATACATGAGGCCCCAGCTCTCTGTTTTGGCTGAAGCCCTCTGAGGGTCTCAGGGCTGTGTAAGTGACTCACCTGCACCTTACTGATCCTCAAAAGTGCCCCATCTCGCTGCACAATGCCCACATCCAGGAGGGGGAGCCCATCCTTAAGCCAGCTGAGAGTAGGAGGGGGGGTCCCGCCAGCCATACACTCCAGTTCCAGGGGGCTGTGCAGGGGGACCGACACTTCCTCTGGAGAACCCGAGCTGATCTTAGGAGGCTCTATATGAAATTAAACACATCATAACTTTGGTCATCACAGGCCTAAAATTAACAGTAGTCAGAACGAGTCTGTGTTCAAGCATACAGTAGTACCACGGTATACATCATTTCGACATCATTTCGGCATACATGAAACTCGACTTTACATCGCTTGTCTGTAGTAATTTAAATGATTTTAAGTCCATTGATATATATATGCCTTGATATACACGATAGCAGACAACTGGAGGGGCTTGACGCAAATTACGTCATTTATTTTAATCAAACAAAGTACGAAATATTTAATGTAGTCACTTTTAGTACAGTAATATCTATTTTGTTTTTCTGGATACTAGGTGAAAGTGTACTTTTAAGATTAGTAAACAAAGTAAACACTGACTTTTATAACGAATTAAGGGTTACGTCAATGGAAATTTATTAGTCCTTCTCAGGCATTTTTAAGGTATTATTTTCGGCTTACGTGAAAAATCGGCGGGGCTCTTGGAACTAATTAATGGCGTAAGGTGGGGCATGACTGTATTTGCATTTCAGAAGCACACGTCCAGTCATCAGATTCTTTCTCCACCTTCTAGAAATGCCTGAAGACCCCTCTGTTCCAGGAACACCTCTACTTGCTTGATGTTCCCCAAGGTTCTTAATGTTGCGCTTCTGCTGGTCACTGCATAGTCTTATTAGGTCCTTGCTTTGTTAGAAGATGTTGTGTAGCTCCTGCTCCAGTGCTTCTTACACTTGTACCTGGGCATTCACTGGTAGCTCAGTCTAGCTGCACGTAAAAGTAAACCTATTGGCGCACTACCTACTATTTGTCAAAATTCCAGTGGAAGTGGAAATATTGCCATATCCTTCAAAAATGTACCCTAAACAATGTATCATAACCAATATGTAAATAACTAAAAGCTTGGAATAGCTGGTGAACTGAAGCAGGTCTCCTCTCACCCAGGACAGTCAGATTGAAGGTCTTGGTGCTGCTGCCGGCCGCGTTACTGGCCACACAGCTGTAGAGGCCGGCATCATGGGATGCCACGGCAGTGAGACGCAGCCGTGTCTCCTGGCCATCCAGAAGCAGATTACGGTGCAGAGACAGAGGTTGACCGTCCTTCAACCAGGAGAGGGAGGGCGGTGGCATGCCCCGGGCCTCACAGGTCAGCGTCACTAGTGACCCACGCACCACTGTCACCTGTTCCACTGGTTCCATGCGGGCCAACAATGGAGGCACTGCCAGTAACAGACAAAGGCATCGGGCTGAAGCATTACCAGAAAAATATTAGCAGCAAAGTGTTAGCATCAAAATTTTAGCCCCAGAGTATTAGCCTAAAAACATTACCGGCAAAGTGTTTGCGTCGAAATATTAGCAGCAAAGTGTTAGCACTAAAATATTAGCTAATGCTAGCAAGGGCAGCAGAACTTGGAGGGGAAATTTCTGAAAAACAGTTTCTCTCTGGCCTAAAAATGTTAACGACAAAGCATTCACGTCAAAATGTTAGCAGCCAAGTGTTGGCATCAAAGTATCAGCATATAAACGTTAGTGGAAAAATGTTGCCACCAAATGTAGCTTGATACATACCTTGGACTTGAAGGTTGTAGCTAAGTTCAGCCAGACCTGCCTGGCTTCGAGCCACACACATGTAGACACCAGAGTCAGACAGCTGGACTGGCGAGATCCTGAAATCAAGTATTTGGAAGCTCAGCCCTGCATCGTATTTAACACTGTATGGGGAGCAGGCCAAAGGGGCATGCTCACCTGAGGACCTTGTCAGCAGAGAGCAGGCGGGTACGGGGAGAGAGGAGCAGAGGGCGCCCATTTTTCAACCAGCTAATCTGGGGTAGGGGGCTGCCCACTGCCTGGCACTCCAGTGTCACCATGCTGTCCAGGGAGGCGTGCAGCTCCTGGGGGGTGTCCGTCATTCCCTCTATGGATGGGGGCACTGTGGCACAGAAACACAATACACAGATTAGCAGAACTGGCTTAGCAAAATCGGATCCTAATGCAACAGAAACTCACCCGTCACAGTAAGAGCAAAGGCTTTGCTTTCCCGCCCAGCTGCACTGATAGCCAGACAGGTATATGTCCCAGAGTCTTCTGGCCGCAGAGTCAGCAGAGTAAGAGTGTCTCCATCTGGAGACAGGCTGCAAACATGCAAGAGGCAATCAGTAACCACTTCACCCATGAAAACCCACAATCTGGTTCATCCCTCAAGGGCGGTCAAAGAAAAAAAAAACAACCGTAAATGTTGGGTATCGAGAGAGTCCAGGGCTTCTCCGTCCTTCAGCCAGGACAGCTGGGGTGTCGGGGTGCCTGTCGCATGACACTCCAAGGACACCTTCTCTCCGACTGATGCACTAATCTCAGATGCATGGTCTGAGTCCATGATTGTGGGGGCAACTGGGCCACAGGTCAGAATACATAGAAATAAAAGGTTAATCCAGTGAAAACATGTATCAGCCTGCTACAAACAATGCAGGTTAACAGGGCGAAATTTCAAGGTGCTCCTTACTTTGCACAGTGAGTGTATACTCCTTGCGTGACTCGCCCTCGATGTTCCTGGCCACACAGATGTAGGTGCCAGCATGGGAAAGCTGGAGAGGACCCAACTCCAGACGATTCCCCCGAATGGCCCACTTCCAATGCACACTGCTCTCTGCACAGCACACGGAAAGGAATGAGAGGCACATGAGAACATGCTTGGCATGGTGGAAGAAGAATGAGGCAATCAGCTAATGAAAACATCGGCGACCAGCCGATAAAAATATCCTTTGGAATGTTGGGGAGACGAGGGAACCCGCCAATGAAAGTATCCTTTAAAATGTTGGGGAAACGAGGGAGTCAGCCAGTAAAAGTGCCCTTTAGAATGTTGAGACAATGAGGCAAACAGCCAATAAAATGTTGGATGGAATGCTGGATCTGATTTCAGGCAGATGGGCTTAGTAGACATTCAAATTGACATATGTTAAATGATTAATATTATTTAACATCTCATTTAAGTCAGTCGGCTAAGAATTCCCAAACGGTTTCCTCACCAATAGAAGAGCCATCCTTGAGCCAGGTGATGGTGGGGGCTGGGACCCCTGTGGCCTCGCACAGCAGTGTGACATGGGAGCCAGCGCTGTGCGTGAGGGTCTCCTCTAGAGGCTGCCCCAGAACAGGGGGTGCTGAGGATGGCACAAGATAGCTAAGATAAGAGACGTGTGACACCATGTCTGTGGAAATGAAACGGCTAAACAGGCAGAGAATAAATGCAAGAGGAAGGAGCCAAAAGAAAAGATGCTCTTCAGGTCTCACCATGGACAGTAAGATGGAAGCTCCGGTCAACCTGTCCAGCAATATTAGAAACCTTGCAGATGTAGATGCCACTGTCTGCCACCTGGAGATACAAGGCAAGACTCATGGCCGACACCACACAACAACATGAAACAAGAGGCCATGCATGCTAAAGGACACAGTATGCATACTAAAGGACACAGTATGCATGCTAAAGGACACAGTATGCATGCTAAAGGACACAGTATGCATGCACTCAACCTTATTTAGGTTAACTGATGTCTCTGTGTGTATGAGGTCAGCAGAATACTAGCTGTGTAGGATGAAGGAGACCACACACATGCACCCATTTCCATGTCGAGGTGCATTGGGAGTTAAGGACACAGGGAGATACTGATTCTGCATCTCCGTAATCCAGATATGACAATTTGAATATGTGATTATATCAGCACATCCCTAAAGGGCTCAGTTCCAGCCCTTTATGCAGGCGTGAAGGTTTTCTGTGTGGTTAAGTAGAATCAGGCAACTTAGGGAGACCACGTACCTGCACCCCTTTAATCTGCAGAAGGTAGCCCGCTATCTCCAGCCTGCCCCCCGCCACCATCTGGAGCCCATTGTGGTACCAGGTGACCTCAGGCTCAGGTGTACCCTGAGCTTCGCATCGGAGCAAGACATTCGAGCCAACTTGTGTGGTCACGACCTCCGACTGGAAATCTGTACGTGGCTTCAGCACGGGTGGGGCTTTGCAGAAAAAGACAGGTTACGTGCAAAAGACTCACTGAGTTGTTAAAATGACACTTCATGTACATATGAGGTTGAAATAGAACAAAAACCGCTCAATGAAATGAAAAGCTTTTAATTATATGTATTATTTGGTTTAGATGGTTATGAGCAGACAGCCTGAGGTCTCGGTGCTAGCTGTTAGAAAGCCCCTTACCATAGACACTCAGCTCGATGCTCCTCTGGTCTTGTCCCGCAGCATTGGTGGCCGTGCAGACGTACTGGCCGGCGTCCTGGAGCCTGGCTCGGGGCAGCTGGAGCATCTGCCCCCCTGAAGACAGGACCAGCACGCATGACACATGTCTGCCACGCATTCCTAACAACCTCACCTTGTGTTTGGCATGCTTACATAAACTTCACACAGGAAAAGTAGGTCTTATAAGAGACACCGTTTGGGTGGCCCCCACAGAGCAGGTATCTTACAGCTTTTGCTTGGTATCAGTAAATCGTCAGGCCTCGGGGGGGTCAGTAACTCAATTCAATTTGATTTATTTCTCTATAGTGTCTTTCACAGCAGTCGCCCCAAGGCACTTGGGTGTGTTGTGATAAATTACAACATCGTTAAGACAGAATAATACAAAAACATGGGAAGAGAAAGACAAAGAAAGGAAAGAAAGAAAGCCTCTCACAGAGAGGTGAGGGGGGTGCAGCCGTCACCTGGCAACACGTGGATGCCGGCGCTGAACGCCAGCAGCTGCCCATCTCTGGTCCAGGTGATCTCTGGAGGGGGGTACGCCTGCACGTCACACAGCAGGGACACCATGTGACCCTCGATGACGCTGGCCTGCTCCTCCTTCGAGCCGATGATGCTCGGCGGGACTGGAATGAGAGGGAACAAGCCGTGTATATTCCCAATACCGTCAGAGCCAATCAGATCTTATGTGGCACCCATGCAAGCTTTATCGCCAGTGCCACCCCCCTGTGATTTGGAGGGGCGTTGGAGTAGCATGGATTCAGGGGGCCTGGCATTCTATCATTTCACGGCCCTATAGGCCAGACAGGACTGTAGTGTGTTTCCTGAGGTGCGGAGGCCCAGCACCCTCCTCACCCTGAACCGTCAGACTGAAGAGCTTCTCTGCCGCTCCTGCGAGGTTCTCTGCCAGACACAGGTAGCTGGCCATGTCTGCCACCTGCACGGCGTGGACCTGCATGGAGACGGGCAGCTCGGTCAGCTCCGTGCGGGGTCCTTGCTCCTTGCTCGGGTGCCGCTGGTGCTCTCGCTTACCTCCAGCACCCGACCGGCCTCCAGCAGCCGGAAGCGGGGGCCCTCCTCCACGGGCTCGCCGTCCCGCAGCCAGGACACGGACGGGGTCGGGGTCCCAGTGGCCTCGCACAGCAGTGACACAGAGCCATTCAGCACTGCCCCCACCTCCTCCACGAACTGCTCGCTCTGGCCTGAGATCACAGGGGGCACTGCGGACACAGAGCAGGTGTATCGAAGTTGTACTGTGCACTGATACACTGAATGTGCACGCTGAACGCAGACGTGCTGAACGCGGACACGTTGAACACAGACATTTGCATGACATTCTTTAAACTGTATTTTTTAGCCGTGTTTTTCGGTCTTATGTCCATGTGTCAATACGTCATGCTTAAATGCAAGGCTAGGCCTTGGAATAAGTGAACTAAGTGGCTGCTTAAGTGGCCACGAGGGGGCGCCCTATCTGGAAGGGAGATGACAAATGACAGCTAGCTTAATCACATTTAGCTTAGAGCCCTGAAATGGGTTGGGTCACGGCTGCCTCGGGACGCTTGTCTCCGTGGTGCTGGAGCGAGTGCGGGCTGCATGTGGCACCGTGCGCCTACCCAGCACCTCCAGCTGGAAGTGCATGCGGTCCTCTCCCGCCTCGTTCACGGCCTGGCACGTGTACTTCCCAGAATGCTCCTTCCGCACCTGCGCAATCTGCAGCACCTGCCCGCCTGGGAGGGAAACCACCCACTTTTCAGCATTTGCCACCGGACTTTCTTATATGTTCACATGTGTGTTTGTTTTTTACATTTTATTTTGTATTCATTTAAAGGAGTGTCACTCTCACCTGAATATGGGGAAGCACAATAGAAATAATTCATGAACGTCGATGTCCTTTATGCTACCTTTATACTAAAGGCAGACACTTTTACAAATAGTTTTCCCCACGCAATCCCCTACCATTAGAATGTCTATAATGCACTTTCAGTTTCCTGTGGCTTCAGCTATCACATTACCTTCTGGGAGCCACTAAGAAATCCACACGGATGCCTGTTTACTCACCATGCAGCAGCACCACGCCGTCCGAGGGGGAGAGCTGGCGTTCCTGGTGGTACCAGGTGAGGTGCGGAGGGGGGATGGCATTGCTCTCGCACGACAGGGTGGCGGGGTGGCCCAGCACCACCTCCAGCCTCTCCGTGATCTCCACCCCCTTCTCAGCCCAGTCGTCTTCCTCCTCTCCCAGACCCCAGGCTGCTGGGCCATTGCTGACGCGATGGAAGACAGGAGGCACTGTGAAGAAGAGCATAGAATTAAACAGCATGATGACCGGCTTATTCAGGGTTGGTTTTTTGGTTGAGATCATTCAGCGTAAATTTGCTGTAGACTTGTCATTATAACTTCACGGGGGTAATATTAACCCCGCCTACACTGACCCTGAACGGTGACATGGAAGTCTCTCTTTTCCTCCCCAGCAGCATTAGAAACCACACAGGTATAGAGTCCTTCGTGGGTCCGCACAGCATTCTCGATGTGCAGGAGGTGGCCGTCAAGCTGAAGCCCGGCCACAGTGTGCTCCCCTAGCCGCTGGAAAACAGAAAGTCTGTTAGAGTGCTAAGTAAAGGGTTATTTTCATTTCAATTCGAATAACTTATATAGTGCCTTTCACAACAGTGCCTGACAATGGTAAAATTTTGAACTTTAGCGCTACAAATGCTTAAATAGCTAAACAATGTTTTACATAGAAAATCAGAATATGTATGGGTGTATATATAACACATAACTGAATTTTATCAATAAATATGATTATATTATGATCATATATATAATAATGATCTATAGAGATTATGTGGTTAAAGATATCAATGTTGCATTTTAGCAGTTTGGATTAGAACCGTTAATCTTCTGTAACTGTAGCTGAGTGAGGCTATTCGATTCACAGAATTATGTTATTAACATACTCCAGCATGGCACAGTGTCTGAAATGGGTCAGAACCTCTCATGTCCATAAATAAGCTGAAATGAACACAGACACTTGCCCCTACCTGTCCGTCCCGGAACCACTGGGTGGTGGGATCAGGAAAGCCTTTAGAGGAACAGGACAGGACCAGGGCGCCGTTGACCCTGACTTTGGCCTCGCTGTCACTTCCTTCGATCTTGGGGGGAACTGAAGGAGACAGAAAACTCCTTTTGGTCCACTGTTGAAACACATTTGTGATCACACTGTGGACAGAAGGCGAGGATTTCACACCGTCTTCCTGGTCAAGGGCCTCTGATCACATTCATCACAGTTTTACGTGGGTGTGAAGCTGTTTCTAACTATATTTTTTATTAAATCACCACAGGAACTGTGAAATTATACCCAGGGTCGGATTTACTGATCTGGCCCCCTGGCTGACCTGGCACGAGCACACAGGTGTTGCTGATTTAACAGACCAGGATGACAGCAGCCTATGCATTAATCTGCCACTGATGCTGTTTATATTTAGCTGAATTACTGATATTTATATTTAAGCATTGTGCTCATGCAGAAACCCCTTTGGGAATCAAAGTCACAACCTTTGTGTTTGTGTCCTCAGCAGCGCAGTTGCTTACCCAGCACCGTCAGGGTGTAGTGTCTGCTGTCAGTGCCGGCGGGATTGGCGGCACGGCAAGTGTAGAGCCCGCCGTCGTCCGCACGCGCCACACCCACTTTTAGGCTCTGCCCCTCGCGCTCGTAGGTCAGCCGGGGCCCGGAGACTAGGGGCTGGCCATCCTTTAGCCAGGTGAGGCTAGGAGCAGGGACACCCTCTGCCTCGCATGACAGGACAGCTGGGAAGCCCAGCACCACTGAAACCTCGGCGCGCTCGCTCGAGCCCCGGACAGTAGGGGGCGCTATAATGTCAATACAGATGGCAAAGGCAGGTTAGACAAGGGACCCGGGGGGGGTGGTTTGGGAGCACAGACACAGAAAGCGGGGGCCCATTAAAGAGTTTTACCCTGGACAGTGAGTCGGTATTGGCGGCTCTGAGTTCCGGCGTCATTGATCGCCAGACACTGATACTGGCCCTGGTCCCTGAGCCTAACCGATTTCAGCCTAATCAGCTGGCCACCCTCTGAAAAGAGGACATGGGGGTCCCCGCTGCGGGACAGCACCCTGGCAGAGACACAGGAGACAGCAGGGGTCAGGTGGGAAAGCACTCTGTCTGTAATGCACCCCATGTAGGAGAGACAGGTGTGTGCGTGTGTGTGTCCTGTCTATGTGTTATTGTCTGTGTTTCCCTGTCTGTGTGTGTCTGTGTCCTGTCAGTGTGTCCTTGTCTGTGCCCTGTCTGTATGTCCCTGTCTGTGTCTGAGTCTGTATGTCCTTGTCTGTGTCCTGTCTGTATGTCCTTGTTTGTGTATGTCTGTCTGTATGTCCTTGTCTGAGTGTCCTTTTATGGGGGTCCCAGTCTGTGTGTGTCTGTGCCCTGTCTGTATGTCCTTTTCTGGGTCCAGTCTGTATGTCCTTGTCTGGGTGTCCTTTTCTGGAGGTCCCAGTCTATGTGTGTCTGTGCCCTGTCTGTATGTCCTTGTCTGGGTCCAGTCTGTATGTCCTTGTCTGGGTGTCCCTGTCTGTCATGCACTCACTCCCCATCGCGGCTCCACTCCACCCTGGGCACTGGACGTCCACTGACTCGACACTGCAGCTCTACCTCCTGGCCCACCACAACCACCAGATCCTGCACCCCCGAGGAGCCAGAGATCACAGGGGGGGCTACAGACAGACAGCAGACAGAGGGAGAAAATAATATGCTCAAGTATATCCATGCATCCATCTTCAAACCATCCATCTACCAATTCATCTATCCATCTTCTAGCTGATTATCCTTGTTAGGGTCACAGAGTTTTAATTATATATGAACACCAAATCTCTACTAAATGCCAGTGCTGTCTTTGTATTAAATGCATTTTACAATTAAGTATTAATTGTGCAGGTGAGTGAAATCCAAGTGGGTGGATGGATGGATGTATAAATGTCATATATCTTATTAAAAAGTGTGTCACTTTGGATAAAAGGATCTGCTAAATAAATTACACGTACATGTAAAAGAATGGATAGTATTATTATTAAACATGAGGAGAGTCGACTTATAAATGCATCATAATTCAAAGTGGCCAAAGCTGTTAATGACCATTGCCTACAGTCAGTCAAGCCACTCTCTTCCAAATGGCCATTTCAACCTTTAATAATACAGATCGCCCCAAACTGAGCAGAAACTACACTCAGCCCTTAACTGCACTGCTGCATTTTAAGCAGAATGTCACAGAATCAATCTGATTTACGCATCACGCTTTAGCTGCTAAGTTGCTTTTATTCAAAGTGGCCCTTTAATGCAGCTGCATATCCTCCTGAGGTGGGTCAGGTTGAGTGCATTTCTCAACGGTACCATACTTGTCATATTTATTTTTATGTAGTGCTTTTCACAACTCACAACTCTTGATAAATAGCAACAGGTTCACATCAAGCTGAGGGGAAATAGATTAGGATCAATGTCAACGGCTATAAAAGTTATATATTATTTGGAAAAAGACAAACTGTAAGATAGGCATGGCTGCAATCTGGAGATTACCTTGAACCACAATGTTGTAGTTCCTCCTGACCTCCCCAGCTGTGTTGACAGCTGTACAGGAGAATTGCCCCGAATGTTCCGTCTGCACGCGGAAGATCCTCAGCAGTCGCTTCGCATTCTGAAGGTACACCCCAGGGGTATCCGCCACCTGCAAGCAACCAAAATGAGCAACTGCAATAACACAAATACACCACTAGGTGCCAGTGTTTAGTCAGAAAACACATAAAGCACCTCCCCTGGGATTTTTTTTGCTGTGTCTTATGCATTTACTGCTTCATGGATGCTGTGTTCCTTTGGGGTGAATTTCTCATGTAATTATGAGATTAAATAAAGCCGGTCAAGGCACAGCAGGGGTTCTGCACGTTGAATGATACACCAAGTATGCATCATAAAAATGGAAATCGGATGCAGACAAATTAGCAGCATTTTCCGAGAGCCAGAAACATTAAAACGCTCCCTCAGAGAGCAGAGACTCACGGGTCGGCCGTCTTTGGCCCAGGTGATGGTGGGCGGGGGGATGCCTAAGGCATCGCAGGCCAAGGTGAGCGGCTGCTGAAGGGTGACGGTCAGGTTCAGGGGCTGCATGTCATCCTGGATCTCGGGGGGGACTGGTGATGGGGGGCGGGAAGAATGCGACACTTTAGGATGTTAGGATGCTGTGTGGCTTCTCTCACAAAGAGCAGCTTTGCCTATAAGAGCCGCAGCTAAAGACGCCAAGTGGGTTGCAGTCGCAATTACTAACAGATTGGAGGCCCTGCATCCCATAATAGTGCTAATACGTGTTTAAACACCTTGTACGCTGCTCCACGCTAGCAAAGCTTTACTTCTTGTTTTGGAGGAAAGGGCCTGAAGTAAGAGAGTCTTCTGAAGATGACAAACGGACATGGCGCTTGGGCCGAGGAGCTCACCGTTCACCTTGAGCCGGATCTTCCTTTCTGCGGAGCCCGCCTCATTGGTTGCTACACACCGAAAGTCTCCACTGTGACCAGCAGAGGCAGCAGTGATCAAGAGGGAACCGTTCCGTAACACAGAGACGTCGGCATCGGTTCGGTCGGGCCGGATCTCCAGGCCATTCTTAAACCAGCGGATCGTTGGAGGCGGGGAACCTGAGATCAGGCGGAACAAGAGAGGGGTTGGGAAAAGGGGGCATTGGGTCTGGATCTGAAACGTACAGATCAAGGCACATACAGAGAACTAGGAGGGAATCCCATGATGACACGGGGAGAACATACACGCTACACATATGGCAGCCACACCCGGAGAACCTCGAGGGAACCCTATGACGACTTAGGGAGAACACGCACATTATACACACAGCAGTTACACCCACGGAACCAGGAGGGAAACCCACTATGACATGAGGAGCACATGCACACTACACACACAGGAGAACCTGGAGGGAACCCCACAAGGACATGCAAAATCCATACACGCAGAGCCTGCTCTCCATCGCTGTGAGGCAACAGTGCTAGCCGCTGTATTATTAATATTTATTGCACTATTTTGTCACTGCTGTTGTGGGACACGAGTATTTCACTCAGCTGGGCAAGACTGAGTGTCAGGAGATGTGACAAATACAGTGATTTGATCTGATCTGATTTGATTTGATTTACAGCCACACACAAGAGCAGAGATGCACAACAGATATGGAGTTCAAATATGCTCACATCTAAATACAAATGTTCAAACACAGCCTCTGCTGGTGCAAAAAAGCACAACAGAGCCCCCTCCCTCTTCTAGTTCAAGATAATTTACCGCCAGACAGACGGGGGCTGCGGAAACCCATCTTCCGTTACAAGGTTCACATGAGCGCACCCTGGCAAGCGGAACGCAGACACAAGGAACACAGGCCCACGTGCATCCAGGAGTTTCCAGAGCGCAGTGGCGGGGGGGCGAGGTGTTGCCCAGCAGGACCTGCTGCACGCTGCACATATATGCTGCACTATGCATGCATCGTGCTTACACAGGCCACAGGCAAGGACAGTGGTCATAGTGCCCCACGGATTTTAAAACTAGATCAGTCTTTCTCCTTTGACTGCCCGCTGGCCAAGGTTCACTGAAGCTTCCCCCATCACCTTCTGAGCAGTGTGCAGCTAAGCACTGTGCCCGGGGAGGAAGCCATGCTCTGTGGGAAGGGCTGACATTCTCTCCTAAAACTCTATCGCAGGGTTACACATGAAACCACCATGAAGGCTGCAGTCATCCACTGTCCTCCGACTGCTCGCCTGGAATAAGGCTAAAGCTAGCAGGGTGCCGAGGCCCATGCAGCGGGCTCACGCCTCCTGCAGATGTGCCGCCATGGAGACAGACACTGGGGACCCCTCTCTGAAAAGGTTGCCCTATTATCTGGCAGTTGCAGCCTTGTAATTAGGATGCTATTCCCATCATGCTAAAAAGCAGATGTGTCCCAAGAGAGTGGGGGAGGGGAGGGTGAGATTGTACCAGCTGTTGCAGTGCACCACCTTCCAATTCCCGAAACATGCTCAGTGGCCAGGCCCCCCGCGCCCACCATACCCTCATATCCCCAAATAGAAAACCTTCTGGTCACACATTTTTTCTGACTCGTCTGATTGCAATGACAGGCATGTTCTGCATGGTATGGTAAGATGTCTGGTATATGCATCTGCATTCTAGGCACAGACCACCTGGCCCCATCCCCGTCCGCGCCCACCCCCCTAAACCCCCCCCTCCCCGCCGCGGCCCAG
>JAODKM010000039.1:2801169-2811200 GCA_026780845.1 Petrocephalus sullivani
CATAAGTGTGTGAAAATGGCAGCATTTGGACCAGGCTCGACACAGACAGCGACGCACACCCTTGTCTTCATCCTCAGATGTTTACGCTCGGTATAAATAAATCGCACATGGACATTCATCTCCCGGACGGCGCTGTGAGTGCCTGTGATTTACTCCGCATGGCAAACACATGGTGTTCTGCCCCTAACCCTGAGCCAGAGTCAGATCCAGCTGCCGCACAAAGAACGAGCCGAAGTCGTAACCAGGACATGACCGCAATGGCGCAGCGACCGAACCGTGTTATAATAACACATTGTTTGGGTTTTCAACCTCGGGGTTCAAAAAAGGCCACAAAGCTTGCCCCAAAGCAAACCAAGGGCGCCATCTAGTGGGGTTAAAAACACAGCAAATGGTTCATGAAGTGTCATTTTGTCCACTACATAACACACTTTTTTCAGGTTAATCATTCTGGCTTCCTCCTACACAGAGAGAAAGCTGGGTGCCCTGGACTTCAGCTGTGTGATCCTGTCTGCTGCTACCTGCAGTAGACAATGCGCTAGCAACAGGGGCGAATCACTGCATAACCTGAGGCTCTGGCAAGCATCCGGGACCCACCCTGCCCTGCGAAAGATGGAATGGTCAGTTACCGACACCTGAGTGTCCATGGATGGTTGGTGTCTAAAAGGCCAAGGAGGTCTCAAAAACACCACAACCTGGCGCAGGCTCTCAACACAGACGGTTCTGAAAAGGAACCCAGGTTGTTACCTTTGAGTCAGGAAATCGACGTACCACCCAGAAAAGTGAATGGAGCCGAGGTGCTATTTGCTTATTCAGAATAAGCATGGAAAGTGCCCTTTATTTATAGGATGCAGGAAATCTGACTATAGCATAAAGCAGCAAAGATATAGCATGACAACCTTATCCATGCAGAGAATGATGACACCTTCACAGATGAAGTGAGGAAAACTTACAGGTTCCTCAGAGAAATCTGTACTTATTCTGAGCTGTACTGGAGAATCCTCATAAATATGAATTTCATTACAATGCCAGACAAAACTTCCATATCCTTTGGACAATCACTCTTTGTGGAGAGAAGTGTGTGATCCTCTAGGATACGCATTCTCAAAGTGTGGACCGTGGTCATGATGCAGACCCAACCACAAGTTAATCCAGAACCAGCTGACAATACAATTTATGAATAAATATGGTTTACTTAAAAAGGCTTAGCATGGTTAGAAGTACAAAAAGATCATTGAGCATTAAAGAGCCCCTATTTTTGTTATATATTGAAGTCTACATTGAAGGTTATTGTTAATTTAAGTTCATGAAATGCTATTCTGTTATTGACAATTGTTCTGGACCTCGGACATTAAAAACCTGATGCGGACCTTTGATCAAAAAGTTTGAGAAGCTCTGTTCTAGTGAAGGGAAATTTCAATCTGAAATGCTGATCACCTGAGGTGTAAAGTTCAGGTCCAGAAAGTATAAATCCAGTGAATGCGCGCTGTGAATGTGATATTTTTTATGCAATTGATTGGCTGGAAAAAAAAATCTTTTTTGTTCTTTCTGGACCTGAACTTTCAACCTCTGTTAATCACTGAAATAATGATCAGGTTTGTGACTGAGGACACCTTTGCAGAAATATAAAAAGCACAGTCTTTGGTTGTCACCTTCAAACAGCATTTCACAGCACGGGCTTGTGGATGTGAGTCAATACTAAACAAGCTCTGAATCTCATTAGGCTGGAAATGGTCATAAAACCACTTCTGAAACTTTCCAAAGGGCTCCACCGCTCCACCGATGTGGTATTCCAACAAATATCCCTCATCTAGCAGGGCATGTAACGCGTCAACAGGTCACAAAGTAGCGTAGGCGGAAAGCTAGACGTCTGTCATCTGTAGAGCACTCTGGCATTGGTTAGTCTCAGTCTCACTGGTCCACCATCCGTCAGAGTGATCTGCAGGACATCTCTCCAAAAAGACCAGACACATTTCACATTGTGCTTAATACCACATATATAATCTAGAAGTATACTGGCCAAAGGGTCTGTGGGCAGACTAGACAGAATATGGACATTTTGGCCTGAACATGTCTGGAAAAAACAACGGCACATTCCAACAACAAGACCTCATCGCAATCATGACACGCAAAGCGTGGTGGTCAGTGTGCCGTTGCCTGCTTTTGATCACTAGCCTGAGGACCTGGGAAGCTTGTAATCATTGAGGGAACTGTGGTCTCTGGACCATACCACAGGGAGGAGGTCAGGGAATGAGGGCTGAAGCTCGAACAGAAACCAGGTGATGTGACAAACGACAACACGCACAAGCAAACCAATAGCATAAGGGCTGAGGAGCCGCCTCCAATTGAAGAACCCCTCCCTGAAATGTCGTGGTACGATCCAAAGGTAGCAGCACAGGCTTCCTTGCATTCTGCCAAAAGGAAAGCTCCCAAAAACCCCGGAAAGCTCCCAAAAACCCCAGAAAGCTCCAAGCTGACATGCGCAACTGTTGAGCAAGTGCAGGAAAGGTCCGGCTGAAGTCACTGTCATTTAATAGCAATGCCACCAATACTGGGCGACACCTTTTTAAAGATGATGAATGTATTAAATAATCACAGAAGAGCTTCTTTGTGTGTGTGTTTAATCAGATTCTCTTTACCCAGACCTGGGACTTGCATGAAGATAAGATTACATCTCGGGTGAAAATAGCGCAGGAACACAGAGCTTAAAACGTTTCACCGAGGTGCTGACACTATTGTCATTGGCAGTTCAGAATATTTAAATAAGTTCATTAATGCTTTTGGTGTCCCGGAGATAAGAGTATTATGGACGTGCAGGCCTTCCTCAAAGCACAACGCGAGTCTATTATCATCATTAGAGGAAATTTCAACCCATAAAGGCTTAACATTTTAATTTTGTTGATCATAGTAATGAAAGTAATTATCAGCATGGGAATCTGATTAGGGATGTTTAATAAAGGCTCCTTTCATGGGTCATCTTCACAGAGAGGGATATCTTTTCACTGTCTTCCTGTATCTCTTGATTTCAGCCTTGTCCTGTCCTCATTGGTTTTACAGGTAAGGTTAACAGTTATACAGATAGTTAGACTGCAGATGGACTGAGTTAAGTGATTGTACAGGAAGCACCGTATTCCTGTGGTGCAAGGGAATCAAATTCAGAGGCACAACTCTCTTCCCCAGGGGAGCGACGCAAACGGACACGTCTCTACCGCTTCCGGAATGAGACAGGAGGAAGTCACAAGCAAGTAGCAGGAATCACATTCATGCTGTAAACCAATCAGGTTGCGGGAAAAAAAATACAAGTAACCAAGACGGGACAGAAACACTTTGACAGCGAGGCAGAATCGGTGTTCACGTAATGCACACAGAGGACATGCAGCGCATTTGCTTAGAAGCAGTCGGCTTGACGTTTATTTGAGGCCTAAATATGCGACAGAATTTTCCGGAAGGTGCTGTATTGGTTCCAGTGGAGCGAGCCGGCCAGACTGCATGGTACTGGGCTGTCGGACCGAACGTGTAACACACAGAATACTAAATGAGGACGCACATCGACACAGGACATGATGCACACACAAGCTCCACCCCTTTCCAGCATGTTCTCTTAGATGGGACCACTTTTCTTAGCTTGTTTGCAGCCACCTAGGAAAGGGCTCATGTTAGCAAACATCCGACATACTGCATTAGGTTAAAATATCATTGGACATCAGCCAGCAGCGTTTCTGGTGGAAGTCTTGTAGGATGAAGCTCCACACTTTGGCATCGCTGCTCCATGTTCAGGTGCTCATGCATCACCCTGCAGCTGTGTCCCCCTGAGCACTGACACAGCCCCGTACCCCTCAGCCCACACTCCCAACCCAAATTTCATAGTTTTGTCATCTTCAGAGCCTCCCCATACCCCGCCATCGTTAGGGGGTGTAGGGAGTTGCAAGAGGGTTCTTTTTGATTTTAAGGTGACGATGGAGGGGGACAAAGTGCGAACCAGAGCCCACCCCTCTGACTCTCCTCAGGGTGCATGCTCCCTCCCCCCCAGAAACCCCGGACTCTCCCAGGTCCTTGCAGGAGCAGAGAGAAGAGTAGTTTCTTGTGAGTAGGTGGGTGATGGCTCAGGATGGGACGCTTCTGCATACCCTGGGGTGGGGAGTGAAACGACATTTTCAAAATTAGGACTCCACAAAGGCACAGCGATGCTTCTCAGCACTGAAATGCCAGAGTATCGGGGCCCGGGGCCCTGCAGGCTACAGAGCGCCTCAGGACCACCAGCGGGACCTGACAAGCCCGACTCTGTCACCAGGTCCCATTCTGACAGCCAGCCATCCACAGGAAGAACGAAAACTGACAGAAAAGCTTAGACAGGTTTTAAGGAATCCCCTCCCCCATTTACAAACTGGTTTACAGTGAATCTTTTGAACGCAGCAATTGTTTTTCTTCGAGGTCATCAAAGAGGTGTGGAGGGACTGACATGCACATCGCAGGTGTGAGTAATTACAGGTGTCAGCGAGCAGGTATAAATTAGCCGCTCACAGGCTGCCAAATCACCGCAAGGAACCGCCGAGGACGATGGAGTGATTAAGATGGTTGGTTGGTGGGGATAGGGGGGTCAGGATGGGGTCAGCTGACAGGCCACAGTGTACATAAACACATCTGCCACTTAATTTCTCCCCAGCCAGTGCCTGGGGCAGCTTAACACCGCAGAACAACATGGGGCCGAATCTGCTGAGGCCAGAGACGACTGATGCATGTTTCTCTGTACTGAAAGTCATTCAAGAACAGGGCAGGACAGAGCAGTCCCAAGACTTTTACAGTACTCCTAATTCTGTACAGTACTTGTGTTTTTACTCGGCCGACTGTAAATCGTAAAGCACATGATGCAGTCATAAGAAAGATCGATAAATCAACAGATTCTGCCTGTCCGACTCTGTGTGACCCAATCTGGCTGCATTTTCAGGAAACAAAGACGAATGTTTTCTCCATTAACCAAAGGAAAAATTAACGACGGGGGGGGGCATCTGTTAACATAATCAAATCCAGCAGAATCCATGGACTTTTTAAAAACTCGAATTAACAGAACTAGATCAGCTGGCCTTAAGGTTTGTTTTCGTTTTTGACATTATTCATTATTCATTATTATATTCATCCATCACGCCAGCTTCCCTGACAATGTTTGATGTACAGTAGTTTCCTTGATTGCAGTAGAAATGCCTCCCAAGGACATTTACTGCTCCAGCCCCAGACTGCGCCCCCCCCTCCCCCCACCCACAGTGACGTTCCCATCACCTAGCAAGTCGTATGCCTCACCTGTCACATGCTCCGGGCGCTTACACCAGGCCGTCATACAGAGACAGTGCCTGAACGATGGAGGGGTCCGCCTTGGAGCCCTCCTGGAACTCCTGCAGCGTCAGCTTCCCATCTGCGTTCTGGAAGAAGTTCAATAAGAATCAAAACACCAGCACACCCGATCTGCGCGGGACATTCAGGCCTCTGAAGATCGTACTCCCCCAGCTAACCAGCAGGTGGGGACATTTCACAACACCATCACCACGCTCCGTTAATGGCGGTAGCCAGAGGTTGTCAGCTTCATTTAGATCAATGCACTTGAAATTTAAGCGGAAGGCCTGTGACCCACTAACCCTTAACACATCTGGCTTCTGAACGGGACTGAACGGGATGAAAACTCCATTTTGCAGATAATTCCCAGACACGCTCTCTCTGCCCCTAATGTCACTCAGCCAGGGAGCCCCCAGACTCCAGAGAGCAGAGGGTGGCTGAGGTAAAGCATCAGGATTAATCGCCGGCTTTCAGCGGCTGGCCCCCGCGAGGGGTGTGTCCACACTGCTGTAAAACACTTCAGAGGCGGGTCAGCTTCTTGGCTGTGCTGGTGATTTATAAATCAGATATAATTTAACCGGCATCGCTGGGGATTGCTCGGGGGGGTAGCAGGCTACAGCAAAGCCGGCAAGGTGCTGGGTGGGGTACGGGAGGGTGGGACAGGGGCAGGACAAGGTGAAGGGGGTGGGACTGTGGCAAAGGGGTGGGGACAGTGGGGGCAGCCTCAACCACATGGAAAGTAAGGGTGGTTTCTGTGCGGGGGGGGTGTGCCAACTTTATATTACATTTATGTTTTATCTAAAGTGACATCCAGTTTGAGAAAGCAAGGTCAGATAGTCCCTGGAGCAACTGGGCCTAAGAGTCTTACTCAACAGCCCAACAGAATGAATCTCTCCACCCTCCTGGAGGCCCTCTGACCCCCCACCCATCCAGCGACTGGCTGGTGCTGCAAGCCACGGTCTCCTCTCTCTATCTCGTAATCATTAACTCAAGAGGAAGGTCATGTGACCCAGTAGCATGTGTACAAGGGGGCTGGCTTTACCTTGTCCATCATGGCAAAGATGCGGTCGACTCGCTTCTCTGGCGTGTTCTCCTCCTCTGGCAGCTCTACGGTGTTCCCCACCATCTGGTAAATGGCGTCCACGATGTTCAGCATCTCGTCACGGGTTATGTAGCCGTCATTGTCGAGATCATACAGCTTAAAGGCCCCTGCAAAGATACCAGGGAGAAGTCCAGGCCTGTCAGACTAGGAGGTACTGAAAAGAGGTTCCATGAAGACAGAAAACACAGTACCAGGGTTCCAATACAGTCAGGTAGTGAGGTACCGGTAAGAGGGTAAGGGTTCCAGTGCGGTCATGTGGCATGGTATCGGTAAGGGGGTAAGGGTTCCAGTGTGGTCAGGTGGCACGGTACCGGTAAGTGAGTAAGGGTTCCAGTGCAGTCAGGTGGCAAGGTATCAGTAAGAGGGTAAGGGTTGACTGTGTGACTGCGGGTGACTGCGCGTGACTGCCTGTGCACTTACAGCGGAGCTTCTCGTCCAGGGTGCCCCGCGAGGTGACAGAAAGTGCTTGGATGAACTCGGAGAACTCGATGCGTCCGTCCTGCAGGGGGGGCAGACAGATGGAGACTGAGCGGGAGGAAACGGGGCAGAGCACTGGGCTCACCTGGGCCAGAAAGTGGGGCAGCTTTTTGGGGACGAGCCTGCTGCTATTTGGGCTGCGTCCCCCCGGAGGCGGCTGCATGTCACTGCGGCTCATTAGGAAGATGTATTTGTCGGTCATGCAGTGGCCTGCAAATTACCTTAAAACCCTCCAAAAAAGCTCCTGCCCACAGTGGCCTATAGTACACATGTGCTTCTGCCAGCCCAAAACATGGCCTACAAACCACTCCCACCCCCATTCCAAAATGTGAGCATGAGGTGATGGGCTCTTAGTGATATCCCCTCCCTTAAGAACAGAACAGACTGGACAAAATGAAGTTCTGTTTAAACATGCAATAATGCACAGCAGTGATCACACTGCACACCTTCAGTTGAGGAACCTAAAGGAATCGAGACCCTTCCCCCATTAACATCCAGTCTGGTCTGGGGATATTAATGTTTCTGCGTGGGAGTGTGTAAAAACAAGCACCAATAAGCCACACACACAAAGCCATCACAAAGCCGCACACACACTCATACATGCTTAAAAATAACCACAAGCAACAAACAAGCAGATTCACACACAGACAGACGTGCAAGACTGAGCTACACTCATCCCATCCATCCATCCATCCATCCATCTTCTACCCAGTAATCCTGGTCAGGGTCACACTGTGGTTGGAGCCTATGCCAGAGAGGATGTGGCACAAGGCCGGGGTACACTCTGAATGAGGTGCCAGCTGTTTTTGAATCCCTCACACACCCAATTCATATGGGCTAAGCAGGCAGCTGGCTTGCCCTGATATTACGGTAATTACGGTAACACTAGGGGCAGCAGGCCTGTGAGGAATGCCTGTTTGTTTTGACTTTAAAATTCAGGGTGATTCCCGTCATTTTAAAAAAGAATGCAGGTCATGGTGGCGCCCGTGAGGGGGATAGCTGAAGAGAGCCTCGTCACGGCAACCATGGAACAGCAGGATCCACAGCTTATGACTTATTCGCTGTGGTAAATGGCGATGGGGGGTGACCGGGTATATGCCACTGGCGCCACCTGGTGGTGAAGGGCCTGCTTAGCGGGGACGTGGGGTGGCAGCAACAAATCTTGAGCAAGAGTAGTGGTGTGGGGAGAGCAGGCTCTGCGCAGTGACTCCCCCTCCAGGCTTTCCAAACGTGAGTCAGTGAAGGAATTAGCATCTGGCCACAATCTGGCCAAAGATTCAGGGATACTCAGTATCCTTTTCAGGCATTTTCGGGCACATTAGATGGACAAGCAGGCTATGCAGTTAGGTACTAAGTTTGCTCTCCGATGGGGGGGGGGGCCTTGCTGAACCCCCCAGCCCCTTCCCAGATACCTTGTTCTCGTCAAAGACGTTGAAGACAAAGGTGGCGAACTTAGTGGGATCGCCGAAGGGGAAGAACTGTTTGTAGATCTTTTGGAAGCCAGCGGCGTCCAGCTGTCCACTAGGACAGTCCTTGATGAAGCCCTTGTACCTGCAATGGGGGGTGCAGGGGGGGTGATGGAGAGACAGACAGTGAGAACAATGTGTCACTGTAGGGAAGCAGTAGGGGGCGCTGATGAGCAGCAGGTTCCAGGCCCAGACGAAACGCGGCAGGATAAGTGTAAATTCAGATTCGACTACCCACTCGCCCTCCTACTGACGATATGGAGCACTCAGAGGATGGACTGGAGGGCTTATCGGGCTCCCGGAAACAGCAACGGGCACAGAATGCCAACATGCACCTGCCCGGCATGAACGGTGAGCTCGACATGTCAGTGTGCCTGCAGGCTCCCCGGGAACAAGGGTCAGCCTGGTTCTGTGAGGGCCCAGCCCCCACGGAAGCTTGCTTCTGAGGAGTGCATGGTCCGCCACCGAGACGTGACCGCAATGATGACTTCCGGAAGGGTCCGGCATTGGGAGGTTTCACCATGGATAATGAGGGCCCAGGTTCTCCATGACGCAGCTTGGGATTATAATACAGAGAGCACCGGGGGACACTAAACCACCATTCTGGCAGGAGACTGGGGCAGTACGACGATATTAATGTATGACTGGGTATTTACCACATTTTACAGACAGATAAATTACCGCAGTACACTGGTTTAGAATGGCTATTCTACTGTCATTAGGAGTGTAAAATGAAAAAAAAACAACTTTAAATACAGGTTTGCATGGCCCTGCAAAATAATACTGTTTACATTATTTTTCAGGCTAACAGATCACAATGGTAGTGCGGGTAGATCACGCAACATTCAAAAAAATGTTTTAGATGATATTCTATCATCTACCCTCCCTTTGGCATTCGCCACTTGATTGACGTGAAGGGCGGTCAGTCTGCTGCTGCTTGAAACTTTGTTATATTAGGTCACCGAAACAAAACGCAAATGCATTGCAAGCTAATGCAAAACTCCAGCGAGCATAGTGACCCAGCTAGCCTTCCAATTTATATCTACTAAAAAGGGATATAAAAAATGAGTGGGGGAGCCGGACCAAGTAAGGAGCCATAAATGTTTTGCATTGTATTGTGCTGTGAGGGTTCATGCAGTGACGCAAGGTTTGCCAACAGGTTTTGGTGGTGCAGTGATAGCTACAGCAGTGCGCCCAGAGCATTCGCTTCGGCGGTGCAGTGATAGCTACAGCAGTGCGCCCAGAGCATTCGCTTCGGCGGTGCAGTGATAGGTACAGCAGTGCGCCCAGAGTGTGTGTTTTGGCAGTGCAGTGATAGCTACAGCAGTGCGCCCAGAGCGTGCGTTTCGGCGGTGCAGTGATAGGTACAGCGGTGCATCCAGAGCGTGCGTTTCAGCGGTGCAGTGATAGCTACAGCAGTGCGCCCAGAGCGTGCGTTTCGGCGGTGCAGTGATAGCTACAGCAGTGCGCCCAGAGCATGCGCTTCGGCGGTGCAGTGATACCTACAGCAGTGCGCCCAGAGCATGCGCTTCGGCGGTGCAGTGATAGCTACAGCAGTGCGCCCAGAGCATGCGCTTCGGCGGTGCAGTGATAGCTACAGCAGTGCGCCCAGAGCATGCGCTTCGGCGGTGCAGTGATAGCTACAGCAGTGCGCCCAGAGCATG
>JAODKM010000039.1:2813528-2826809 GCA_026780845.1 Petrocephalus sullivani
GGACACAAACCAGTGGGTCCCCTTTTTATCCGGGGGGGGGGGGGGGACAGCAGCTCTTCGATCCCATAAGCCAGTCAGGGAGCACAAAGCAGGCAGTAACTCGGCAGTGCTTTCCAGCTGGAGAGTATTTTCATTCAGTCTTTTAATGCAGGCTCCAGGCTGGGGGCTGCGGACAAGGATGGTTGGATGGATGGATGGATGGATGGATGTACGGATGGATGGATGGATGGATGGATGTACAGGCGGATGGATGGAAGGATGGATAGATGGATGTACGGATGTGTTTGGTCAAAGCTTATACTTCACAAACACAAATGTGCTCTGACTCGCTAGCGAAGTAATTCATTCACACCAATCGAAACTAAATGAAAAAGATATTTCACACACAGTCAAAGTCTGATGTGAGATGTGCCTCAAAATTGAAGGCAGGTAAGTCTTTGAGCCCTCGTCTGAAAGGCCTGTGCAGCACCTGCCCAGGGGCACTGGTAGGCGAGGAGACCCACACTGGGGTACTGTCTGTCACCTGCCTCCGGGGGGGTAACTAGAGGGTTTCAATACAGGCGCACCTTTCAGGAACAACAGGGGGGCGGAAGGGGTATTGGAGAGGGACACCTCTTCTGGTCAGGATTTGGGATCTAAATGACCCCAGCTTACCGCGTCGGTAAATAAACGATTCAATTTGCGGCTTCTCTGTGGCAGATGCTTCCCGTAGTGCTGGCAAGCCGCGTCGCTCGCATGTTTAGCAGCCGCAAGACGCTTAACGGCATTCAATTAGCATAATAACGATTCCAACTAGAAGCGTAAACACCGGACTCCCTGCACACATTCTGCATCAACAGAACTGAGAGTGACACCCAAAACTCAGCACACGGCACTCAGAACCCGCAGTTAGCCAGGCCTGATGCCCAGCAGGGGGCGCACTTGTTAAAGAGGTTCCTGTTCGGGTTGTGGAAGGTAGGAGGACTGAGGAATCTAACCTGAAGTACTCCAGTAAAATATAGTTATACAAATAAAAATGAAATATTTTATTTGCTAACTGTACAAGTACATAGGAATGCTTACATTTTCGTATATCCTATCGTCAGAGTGTGGGGTTAGCCGTATATCCGGTGCCCTCGAGGCATTATTTTGGGGGAGGGATGGGCTGATTTGGGGCCTTGCTCAATGGCAGGGCACAGTCTGCTGAGGCTGTCCATCATATGGGGACGCAATGTGCCACAAACCCAGACCGCCTGGAGCGAGCAGCCGATACCCAAGACGATACAGTGTGCGGCTGGCTGGGGACCGTGTGCCAACTCGTCTCTGAGAACCGCACCACCTCCTGGCTCCCTGAGAGGATCTCCTCCAAACCACCCAGGCAAATCGGGTTAAAAATCTCCCTGGAGAGTCCGAGAGCATGTCCATGTTCATCCTACAACGCGCAATATCAAACCCTCATCACACATTAAACAACTGCAGTTTACGCAAGCCTGACAGGACCCAAACCCATAACCTTCTTGTTAACACAGAATATCGTAACCACCATGCCAAGGGTGTGGACCAATAAACTGAAGCCACACACTCAAAATCCGAAGTGGTGGGCAAACAGGAGGTGAACTCCGCACCCAAAAGAAGGCAGGTCCAGAAAGGCAACACGACCTTGCACCTCTGGCCAGTAATCAAGCAGCCACAGCTGGCTCTCCATCCCTGACCTTCAGGCTGGCAGCACACTCACTCCCGAGGCTTCTGAGACTCCTTCTACCAGAGCCGGGAGAGAGGGGGGCACCTGAAACCCTACAACACCAGCCATCGGCACCAAGGGATTATGAGAACAGGCCAATACGATATTATATCCCTACAAGAATGATATGCCTGTCTGCCTCGGGACAGTGCCATTATTTAACATATCACCTTGGCTCACGAGAAAATCAGTAAAGTGTAAATGAAGAGGGATTGAGTGAAAGGGGATACAGACCCCGTCCATCAGGAGGTTGTGGGATACAGTGAGGAGTAGGTGAGCAGGTCAGATTAGGGCAACTTTACAGTCAAATCAAAGCAAAACTTATTTGTATAGCATTTTTAAAAGAACTGCAGTTGAACCAAAGTGCTGCACATGCAAAGTAAATACAGGTAGTATTTAAAACAACAAAATGGGAGCACTAACACAAAAAGATCAATAAAATGAATAAAAAACAAACAAATCTTAAATGCATGCATATGCTTGTATCTGTGTATTCCATGTATGCATATGTATGCTGGCGTGTGTGAGATGTGACACCCCTGACCTCTAATTATCCAGACAACGTCCAGGAAGAGAGGCAGACAGCTCAGCTCCACCCTAGGGGTGGGGAGTTGGGGTCAGAGGTGTGGCCAGCAGACAGGGGTTGGGGAAAGGGGAGGGGTCAAATTAAAGGGGCGGAGCACAGAGGAAGTCGGTATGACGATGGAGAGTGTATCACTTACCACTGCTGCACCTCTTTCTCTGTAACTGTTATGGAACAAAGAAGAAAAAGACACTGGTTAGTTAGACTGTTTGTTAAAAGGTTTACCATCCCCTCCACCCATAGAAAAACACACTTTTTGTCAGGATTATTCCATTTCTGACCAGGGGTGTTTCTCAATACCAAGAAAAGACCATACATGTACTTGTGTTCCTATGTTTCCTTGATATTTGGGGCTGGACAACAACAACATCTGGGGATTTTTACCCTCCTCTGTTCTTATGATCTTTGTATTGGGACTGGTCTTTGGCAATGGAGAACACAAGTATGGTCAAGTACACAACTGAAATAAAATGTCATTAAACATCCACAAACCATAAACCATTACTGCAATACAGCCTCATGATCATGCACCCTCGCACTGTGCTTCAAATCTAGCATTTTATATCTGATGTAAATTTCTAAATAGGTACGTTTATATATTTTTGTATAATAATTACAAATATAAAGCATACTTTCTGTTTTCTTCTGCATAGTCACTGGAATGGCATACCAAAATAAAGGTTTTTCCATTCCATTCTACAAATAAAAAAAGAAATACACCGTACACTTAAAAAATCTCCTGGACAATCACTGCATCAGTCTTGGCTTTCAAAGTAAAGTACATTATGCCCATGCAAAAAGCTTCTACGCATTCACCTTTGATTTCTCTTTGGTGTCCTTCCCAAAGCAATTATCCCAGAAACAGAGTAACAAATATAAATACTTAACAGGTAACAGTCTAAGACCAATATGCTAAACACAGATGGTCTCACTGAGAAGCCATGCCTATCCGGGGCACTCTCGCCAGCTGACCACGCCTATCCGGGGCACTCTCGTCAGCTGGCAACGCCTTTCCGGGGCACTATCATTAGCTGGCAACGCCTATCCGGGGCACTCTCGCCAGCTGGCAACGCCTATCCGGGGCACTCTCGTCAGCTGGCAACGCCTTTCCGGGGCACTCTCATCAGCTGGCAACGCCTTTCCGGGCCACTCTCGCCAGCTGGCAACGCCTTTCCGGGCCACTCTCGTCAGCTGGCAACGCCTTTCCGGGGCACTATCATCAGCTGGCAACGCCATTCCGGGGCACTCTCGCCAGCTGGCAACGCCTATCCGGGGCACTCTCGCCAGCTGGCAACGCCTTTCCGGGGCACTCTCGTCAGCTGGCAACCCTTTTCCGGGGCACTCTCGTCAGCTGACAACGCCTATCCAGGGCACTATCATCAGCTGGCAACGCCTATCCAGGGCACTCTCGTCAGCTGGCAACGCCTTTCCGGGGTACTCTCGTCAGCTGGCAACGCCTATCCGGGGCACTCTCATCAGCTGGCAACGCCTTTCCGGGGCACTCTCGTCAGCTGGCCACGCCTTTCCGGGGCACTCTCGTCAGCTGGCAACGCCTATCCAGGGCACTCTCGTCAGCTGGCAACGCCTATCCGGGGCACTATCATCAGCTAGCAATGCTTTTTCGGGAGCAGGTTCATCAGATAACCGCGCCCATTCTGGGAAGTCACATAGACTGGCCACACCTGTTTGGGGGCAGTTCCATCAGCTGGCATCAGCACACCTTTTCAGGCATCTCATCCACCAGGCCCTCAAGTTTCCGGGTGATCTCACCAGCAGGAAATAGCTTTCCAGGCAGTGTCCTTGGTAGGCCATACCGTTCTGGGTGGGCTCACTGGCAGACCACACCTTTCTGATCAGGAGATGCTGAAGGGGGAGTCTGAACTGAAATTACAGGTTCCTTTCTTACTACAGGTTAATTACTGGCTATTCAGTAAACACAGCAATGCTGTAGGTTAGCTACAAATTAACTATCAAGTTATATTGTGGTGGTAGCCAACAGTATAGCACCTGGGGGAACCTGACACCGAGAGGAGCTCACAGTCACTCTTCTGTATAGGGATGCCCGCACTCGCTTGGTCTCTACAAGCTGCCCAGCTAACAAGCCCAATAATTCATTTTTTAATCAAATAAAAGCCAGTGGATAAACTTCTGTATGCCTGTAGGTAGGTGCATAGGCAGAAATTCAGTGCCCTCAGACAACATTTGCAGAGTGGGGGTCTTACAGTAATTATATTTTTGTGTTTAGGGCGATGGTTCCTGATCTTATGCGTAACAGATAGAAGTTGCCAAGTGACACCATTAATGAATTAGCCAATATAATTCAGCATTTCCATTACTGTCTGCCAAGCTTGAAAAACCAGAATGAGAGGCTGCTGTTTAAAGGGACATACCACAATGGAAGAAGCTTATTCTGATATGGTGAGCACATCACTTCACTGTCCCTTTTGCTAACAAACCCGGGTGCTCACCTATTTAGCTATTTCAAGTGAATCATCTCCTGGTGAGCAGAGAAGCTTCAGGAGAAAAACTTAGTAACCGGTACAGCTGCTTGGGAGACAAATGAGAGCGCTTGCTCAAAAGGTGGTTTAAGTTCCTAGCAGCATGTGGGCGACGAGAATCAGGATGAACTGTGCCGAGTCGCCATTTAAACACGCATCACGTGACCTTCAGGCCCACAGGCCTCATTGAAATGCGGAGCATCGCTGTCACCTCTGCACTCAGCATGAGGTACGAGCAGCAGCTGCATTGGCCAGCCACCCCCCACACAAACACCTCCAACATTTCCACGATGACCATTACTCTTACGGGGGAGGTAACCCAGGATTGTGAGCAATGCAGAGCTGAGAGAGAGAGATGGAGAGAGAGAGAGAGAGAGAGAGACAAGGCCGTTACCAGACCTTCAGTCTTGAGAAAAGCCCCCAAGCTTGTTTTCTGCATTGAGATTCATTGACTACTGTTGACCTAGAGCCTAGACCGGTGTCAGTGAAGATGCCTTAGGCTGCAGACCAAACTAAACCCAGCCGCTTGTGCATTGCCCTTTGTTACATTTAATAACCCAGGAGAATGGGGGGGGGGATTACTGGGGTAAAACATTCTCATCTTTCAACCAGTAAGCCGAAAGAACAGGGCCTAAATAGAGCAGAACTGAACTGGTGATGTTTTAGGGGAGAGTTCTGGAAAACACTTACTGCTTTACCGTTTATCGGCACATGGTGCATGGCCTTTCCTTCAAACCACCCTACACACTCACTCAGCTCTCTAAATAAGCAGCCCGATGCAAGTAGCTTTCAGTTTCATAAAATAACATACAATAATTATTATAAGTAGTAGAGCACCAATGCAAAACTTTTGCTCGATAACTAATATATTGTTTCTGAAATATTACCAATCACCGACTAACTTCCCAAGCTGATGCTGGTGGTCTGGTGGTGTTACTGCCCAAGATCCCCTGCATGCGCGCAGGGAATGTGTCACGCACTGCCGGCAGAGAGACGTCAGCAGGGCGGCACCGACCCAGGAGACCAGAGCAAAGCTCTCTCGTGTGAATAAACTGGAAAAATGGGAAAATGATTCATCATCCAATGACTCATCTCCATTATTTCAGCTGTTAGCGTTGGTGCTGCTAACGTTGAATATTGACTGAATATTGTCTGAATATCAGCCAGCAATTTTGATCAAGAGTCACACACGGGACCAATGTTGATATCTTGATTTTTAATGTATATTAGGCAATACCAGTATGTTAAGTGATATATTGTGCATCTGTTAACGTGTCGATCAGTGTTCCAGCCAGGAACAGAGCTCGTCATAATAACGGCCAAGCAGCCATTAAAAACTAATAACGACCAAGCAGCCATTAAAAACTGCTCTCCTCTTGCCCACTGACGACACCTTAGGCGGGACCTTCACCGGCGTAACCGGACTGTGACAGAGACACGGTGGCATTAAGAGCACTAATGAAATGCACTAAAAATCGCCCCGCTTCATCCTTCCGTGAACTGGCCAGGAAACGCACAAAAGCCACCTTGGAAAATGGACGGATGGGGCGACATTTGGACACGCACCATGTCGGCGTGTGAACAGGCAGTGAATGGGGCATCGGCTGAGTGCTCCGCTGCAGACGTGGCCGCCGGCAGGCAGAGACTATGCCACAGGGACGGTGAGTGGGTGGCATGATGTGGGCGGTGCTCAAGACATCATCACAGGGTACAGGCGTCGTCCACGGTAATTAACGTCAAACCCGTCAGGGCTACCGGAGGAGACGAAAAACAGTGGGGGTGGGGAAACAGACAGCTTTATCTTTGGGCGGGGGGGTGGGCAGAGAGGGAAATTAGTTGTTTGGCACTGTCTGGTTTGGAGCAAGGTGCCGACCAAGCAGCAGCGAGGCAGTAAACCCCACGGGGCCAGGCAGGAGGCAGGGCGGATGAAGCCGACTGGTCCAGTCTCATCTGGCAACATGGATCATCCCAGTGACACACTGGCGCTGATGCGTGCAGACATGCAGGCCCCCGCATGCAGACCATGGCAGACAGGAAGAGCCGGGGGGCAGGGGGGGGCCTGTCCTCCTGTTATCCTTCACTTAATCCTCCGGGAGGAGAATGACCCATTTTCCGGACAGAAAAAGAATCGGCTCGCTTTCCTTTCTTCGGGGGTCTGGTCTGTGGAGTGTGCACCCCCCCACCCGATATTAGTCAATCTTCAGAGTGTGCATAACATACTGGACTTTTCCTGATTGACTGGATACCAGGAGAGCGAAGCACAGGTTTGGACAGCAGAATGAGGGTTTCATCCTGGAGTGCGAAGAACCTTAACGGGACACGTCAGAAGGCAGAAAGCGGCCCTTACTCTGCGTTTCTAAAATGAGCAGATGGTCGACCTCACGGTGATGTGGCGCTCAGGTCGGAATTTAAGGGGAAATGACTTTAACTGATTATCCTGAGCCATTTCCCCTGCAAAGCTAAATGAATCAACAGCAGGCCTGGGCTTCCAGTTTAAAATATGACTAAAAGAAAACATTAAGATGACTAATGTAATAATGGGTATACAATCTATATTAATTTTTAAAGTAATAATTTACTTTACTGTGAAAATCTACATTTCCACAAATTGCTCCATTGTAAAAGCTTCATTAACCGTTTACACAGCAAGTAATTATTTTCAAGCAGGGATTTGATGTAAAGGAGTCTGTCAGACATGTCTGATATAACATTCTTAAATCCCAGCATTTCAGCCCACAGATAAACAGCAGCAGCTATATATTTGGTTCCAGAACCCCTGGGTGAAGGGGATTAACTAACAGGTAACCCACTGTTAAAAGCATAAATACCCATGCGACAGAAAAAAAACAAAGAACAACATGAGGAACCTTGCGGCGTACATTAACAGCATTCTGCACCCTCCTTTAAGAGAAAAAGCAGACCGTTCATGGTTTTGAGTAAGCAGCGAGCATAGATACAGAGGGAGTATAGAAACCATTTTTCAAATAATATTTTTAGTGCTATTTTTATTAGTCTTATGTCAAGATCATTGAATTCAAGTGTTCCAATCACTTCCATAACCACAGGTGTATAAAAATCAAGCACCTAGGTATGCAGACTGCTTCTACAAACATTTGTGAAAGAATGGGTTGCTCTCAGAAGCTCAGTGAATTCAAGCGTGGTACCCTGATAGGATGCCACCTGTGCAATAAGTCCATTTGTGAAATTTCCTCGCTACTAAATATTCCACAGTCAACTGTTAGTGGTATTATAACAAAGTGGAAGCAACTGGGAACAACAAGTACTCAGCCACAAAGTGGTAGGCCACGTAAAATCACAGAGCGGGGACACCGCATGTTGAACTTTCTGCAGAGCCAATAGCTACAGACCTCCAAACCTTATGTGGCCTTCAGATTAGCTCAAGAACAGTGCATAAAGAGAGAGCTTCATGGAATGGGTTTCCAAGGCCGAACACCTGCATCCAATCCTTACATCATCAAGTGCGATGTAAAGCGTCAGATGCAGTGGTGTAAAGCGTCGGATGCAGTGGTGTAAAGCACACCACTACTGGACTCTAGAGCAGTGGAGACGTATCCTCTGGAGTGATGAATCACGCTTCTCCGTCCGGCAAACCGATGGATGAGACTGGGTTTGGCGGTTGCCAGGAGAACGGTACTTGCCTGACTGCATTCTGCCAAGTGTAAAGTTTGGTGGAGGGGGGATTATGGTGTGGGGTTGTTTTTCAGGGGTTGTGCTTGGCCTCTTAGTTCCAATGAAAGGAACTCTTAATGCTTCAGCATACAAAGCCATTTTGGAAAATTTCATGCTCAACTTCCCTTCCTGTTCCAGCATGACTGTGTACCAGTGCACAAACCAAGGTCTATAAAGGCATGGATGTGCGAGTTTGATGTGGACGAACTTGACTGGCCTGCACAGAGCCCTGACCTCAACCTGTCAGAACACCTTTATGATGAATTAGAGTGGAGACTGTGAGCCAGGCCTTCTCGTCCAACATTGCCTGTCCTCACAAATGCTCTCCTGTAAGAATGGTCAAAAACTACCATAAACACACTCCTAAATCTTGTGGAAAGCCTTCCCAGAAGAGTTGAAGCTGTTATAGACGCAAAGGGGGGGCCAACTCCAAATTAAAGCCTGAGAATTAAAAATGGGATGTCATTAAAGTTCATGAGGTGTAAAGGCAGGCGTCCCAATGCTTTCGCCAATATAGTGTTATTAAAGTCACCAAACAGTTCAAATAGGCTAAAGCAAGATGCAAAAATGTAGCTGTGGTTTCATATTTCGATATTTCATTGAGGTCAGGGCCTGATGCGTCTAACAATGACAAGCAAATGTGTGAATTTCCCAACGCTTTGAAATATCTGCGCAACATTTGGTGAAGCTCTTTGCTCTGCTACATTTCATACTCCATTTAGCGGATTAATTGAAAAAGGCACATCTTTTCGTTCATGCCCCCCCCCGTTTCCGTTAAAAAGAGACATCGTGGTGGGGTGCAAAGAGGTGGTCCATGTTCACAGGCGGTTGTTTCAGGAGATTAATGATGCAGGAGAGAGTGGCACGCGGTCAAGCGGCCAAAGGCAGAAGGCTGGGAGAGCAGAAGAGGCCTCTGGCCATGCACCACAGAGCCGTTTAATGTTTATGCTGAGCTGTCTGCATCACTTAGCCCTGCATCAGCACCTGGCCTGCTCCAGGTAATCGTGGGAGGCTGCAACCATCACACTTCAAATAAACGGCGCGCTCTGAGGTGTATGCACTTGGTTTAGTTAAAAAATAAAACCTGTGAGCAATTAGGGGTTAAGGGCCTTGCTCAAGGGCCCAGCAGTGACATCACTCTGCCAACCCTAGGATTTAAGCCAGAAACCTTCTGACTGCAGGCACAGGCTCAGGACCTGCTGAGTCACATGCCACCCCTGAAGTTTAACAATATGCATCTGGGCAATGGCCTAAAAATTAAATATTTTCCACAATGAATCAGATTTTCAATTTTTAATCGATTTCCCCCTCCCCTACTCAAAATCAAACTACAGATGACAAAACAAGTTTTAACTTTATTTTGTTTCTTTTTTTTTGTTTTTTACTTTAGGGTTAAGCAAATATTTTATGCCATTGGGCTTGACATGGACAAGAAAGCTTTTGAAAAACTGCTAGTGTTAAGAATAAAAGTACGCACCTAAAAGTACGTGCGTCATTTCTTTTAGCATGTTAATGCATCCCGGCTTTCCCACAGTATGTACGGGCACCATGTCTTTTGCACTATACATCGCGACAGCGTCTGCTGTCGCCTTCCACCGTGTCCCATTCTAATCACATGGCACACAGTTCGAAAACTTCAGGGACGGCTGCTTGCTTAACTTTCTTTGTTGTGCTGGTGCTGCGGCTATTTCCATTCCGCCGGGAGCGGCACTTCTCCCACTCCGCTGCGTGCCTCTGCTTTACGTGCTGGAATAAATTTGTCGTGCTGCTTCCTTTCGTTGCAACAGTTTTTAAAGTCTTTGCAACGCGGACTTTTTTGGTCTGTGTCCGATGGCGCAGAACCGAACCAACTGCATATTACAGATGTAACAAAACCTTTCTTGGGCACAAGCGCCAGCTTTTCCCATGTCGTTGCCATGTTTGTGAATCTGCTGCAGTGTTTGGGTGCGACGCGCTAATTTACCCCTGAAGAACGGTGCGTCGCATTAGTTCTGCTTTTGGCGCTCGCGAGTAAAATAAATAGTAGAATCATTTTTTATAAAAACACATCGTCCTGAACTGTAAATTCGAATTAATCGATTGAATCGATGTATCGCCCACCTCTATGAACCTGCTACAAAAATCTCCCAGCACTCTCTCAGGTCCAAGACAATCGATCCTCATAATACCAGGGCTTTTTATGATGAGAAAACACAGCTTGACACCGGTGACTGGTGTAGGGGGCAGAGGCACAGACATGCAGAGTGAGGGAGACCCTGGGCAGCACGTAGAGGCCCCAGCCAGCCCTCAATACAAAACGGCACACTGCCTAACCAGTGTGGATGCCAGCAGCGGCGACTGGCCTGCAGGGGGAGCTCAGAAGACATGCTTCACCTCATCATCACCATCATCATCAGCTGCTGCTTAATCACTTACAGAAGTTCCGTTTTATAAATTCATGAAGGGGCTTTGGGGGGGTTGAAGCCCCCGCCCCTCTAGATTGCCGACTAGCTATTACAATATGCCAGAAATCAAGCTGGGGCATGCAGCCAGCTGGAATAGTGAGGTGGGGGGAGGACACTGAAAGGGGGGCCTTCCCGAGCATTCAGCCTGGGTCAGAGCACAGCACAGAGTCGCGGAGCAGAAGTGGGGAGCGAGGGTGGGGGCAGGGGAAAGAGGGGCAAGAAACTAATTGGGGGGGGTCTTGCAGTAACACAACTCAGTGGATTGACAGCCTCTCCCAGGCTCCCTGACACATGCGGCACACTATCAGCACCCCCCACCCCCCCGACCCGACACGGTCCAATCAACAGCACCCTGCGGGCAAATGCCAGCCTGCCCGGGAAACGCGGACAGGGACCATAACAGCTCCCAGCTGCTGATTAGCCAGCTCTCACACAACCGGCTCTGACAGCCCAACTAGTATCTGATCCTTTACCAACTTTCCTAAAGTCCACGATTACCTAAAAATAGTTTCTCCACTACACTCTTTAAAGGTACGAGAGCAAAAGCCTTCAGGCTCTGGGCCAGAAAACTGCCGCATCCTTAACTGTTAGCTGGGAAGGTGCCCAGCTCACATCATCTGCAAGCCTGTTAAGCAAAACAATATATTTATCTGCAAAAAAGTATTCAAGTCAGGATTAAGATACACACACAGACACACATACCCTGCCTGGGGACAGCTGGGCAGGCTGGCACTGTGCCATGTTAGCAGACTTCCTCCACACACAGAGGGCCCTCCCCCCACGGTGGAATCAAAGTCCACCACTTTAGCCGTCTCTCGAGTAACGGGCGGCCTGATTACCGATCTCATCTGGAGACCAACTCGTCTGCATATTCACGAGGCCCCCAAATCCCATGGGCTGATTTTAAAGATGCATATTAGGCCCCTTACAGGCTCCGCCCAAACATCCCGGCCGCGCACCCACACCCACTGCATGTTTCATTATTACTATTTTACTTCTCCCCCCTCTTTGCAATACAGTCCTCAGTGGGGAGGAGTCAAGGACAAGCAGGATTTAGCCTTCTAATTAGCAACTATTGTACCGACATGAAGGTGGCACTTTCTTCAAATAACAGCCACGACTGAACAGTTGTGATAGCAGGTGGAACAATAACGGGAGGCGGGACGTGTTCGGGGACGCGGCCCACCCACGCTCGGTCTGGAGCACGCCGCACGCCGCCGACCTGTGGGGGCAGCGTCACGTTATTCCCCCTCACACAACTTTCCATGCAACGAGAGGACCGCTGGGTCACCCGAGACGGCGGGACTATGCCGAAGAGGCACGGCTGTCCTTCAGCAGAAAAACACGGGGTGAGACCTTTCAGTCACGCCTAAATGGAGGCCTTCTCAAAGCGGTGGCGTCGCCATGGAGACCATGTCCGCTATCGGCGCTGCGGCAGTAACATAATTGAGTTCTTGGGAAACAGGCACATTTAGACAAACAGTAATCTGTGTGGTGCAACCACAGCTACTGCCTGGACTTCGAATCAATTGACGAGATATTAATTGCTGTAAAAACGGCAGCCATTTATGTACGTGACGAAAAGAAAGAGTAAAAATCAATGATTAAACTTGATGTTTTGTTCAGACTTTTCCTGGCATTCATTACTCATCTTCCTTTCATTTTAAATATGTGATTAATCTGGCACCCGGTATGGAATAAACAGGATGACATCACAGCACACCAAAAACATCCCCGGATCGTAAACAGAGGGCAGCATTAAATCAAGATCCGCTAAAGCCCATCATATTTACCGAGGTAGAGCGGAGGGGAAATGAAACGGCACACCCAAGGTGGGCGGGACCAACCTGTGGCCAATCAACCGGCGTAACCCACTTCTTATTGATTAGCTCATCGGCCTCCCATTAGGTCAAAAGGGACAGAGTCTGTGTCGGGGCCCGTCTTCATGGCCCTGTCTGTAAACTCTACTTACCGTACACCAAAGAGGAGGGGCAGAAACAGAAAGCCAGGCGGAGGAGAGCTGGAGACAGCGTGAGGGAAATCGGCTGGGTACTCACAGTAGGTTTTCCTGGTCAGCTCTTCCACCACCTCCGGCTTCAGCTTGCTGTTGGACTTCCCCATGGTGATGGAGTGCCAGCCCCTCCCCGGGGTAGCGCCACACGCCACTGCTCAGCACACTGGACCTGGACCTGACCTTCCTGGCCTTTCAGCCCCAGGAAGCCAGTCCCCTGCCTGGGCCAGCCTCCTCCACCAAAACCAGAGCACTCCCCACGTCGCCGCCCTGCTGGTCAGTTAGAGGAGTCCACGCTGCAGCGGCCCTCTCCCCAGCCCAGCCCCCCTCCCTCC
>JAODKM010000039.1:2831933-2844632 GCA_026780845.1 Petrocephalus sullivani
CCTTTTCCTTCTTTCCCCTTTTTCTCTTTCATGCCCGGGTGAGGGCGGGGAGGGAGGGGGAAGGGTTTGTGTCCGGGCGGGTGGGGGGGGGGGGGGGTGGGGTTTGTGGGGGGGGGGGGGGGGGGGGCGGGGGGGTCCTAGAGGTATCCTAGCACAGCAACGGGGATGCCCTTGGTTTAATGGAACTGAGGTACAACAAGTAGGGTTGAGCGATTTTTTTGAAGCAGAACGTACACGATATAGTATATCTACTCTGCAGCGGTCAGACCGTTGTCGAGAACATTGTCTTTTCACCTACACCATCTTGCTCTCGGTGATATACACAGACACATATACAGGTGAGTACGAGCTTGGAGGGGGTGGGGGAGGGGGGGGTTCACAACACAGGGTCAACCAGCAAAGTCCCTGGAGCTGGGGGTTAAGGGCCTTGAACAGGGGCCCAATGGCTGCATCAGTCGGACGACCACAGGATTCAAACCAGCGGCCTTCCAATCGCTAGGCCACACACCACCCCTACAGTCCCTCTCTCTCTGAGGAACAAACACATTAGCATGCGAGACATATTTACTGCCATCCTGTTTCAATACGACACCAAATGCACAAATTACTGATGTGTTTTAGGGCATTGTAGTGTAGTCACTTCCTCAGTGTTAGCAAAAACACACTTCCATTTAAAGCGCCTTGGGGTGACATTGTTGTGAAAGACGCTATATTAGATAAATTGAATTGAACGAATAAGCAGCATCGTCACCAAATAGCTTCTGATTTCACAGGTGTGGAGAAGCATGGATGACAGGCAGAACTATAAGCTGAGTAATCAGGTCATCTGTACTGCTCACGCAATAAGGTGACCAACTCTTTCTTTTTTCCAAGTGTATTTTCTGGTTCAAGGAAGTGGTACTTTTACTGGGCTGTTTGATGCTTTCTAAAGCCATCGCAGGACCAAGACTTCCACATTTCAGGGTATTTTAAACCTTCTATTTCACAGTAATAGTGATAAACTGCATTGCAGTAACTATGGACCTGTGTTTAGCCGCATCAGTTCAATTCTTGTAATCTCATTATAACGCTTACGGTTTGAAAGTGATGGATTCTCCCTGATTCAGCGCTTGGTCTTAGGGCTTTCTGAACTCCAAAGAGGCATCGATTAGCAGTGGATCCCACTGTCAGGGTAAACCTCCATCTACAGCAACCACTGCAGTCGCACCTTCCTGGATGATTATGCGCTTAGACATTCATCATTTGTTTGATGGATAGATCCACGGAAGAAAACTGTGCTGCAAAAAGTTTGACTCAATATTGCACAGCACTGACACACCGAGAGACACAGAGTACAAAAACTACAAGGACTTTGTTTTGGTGCAGGTGGTACAATGAGGTGTCCAGTGACGTGTCCTGTCACAAGCCACAGAAAGATAGGTACAGTAACAGGCTTTCAGGCAAACAGACGGGTCTTTATTTAAGGAGCAAGATCACGGGACCAAAACTGGGAGTACGGGCAAATAAGCAAAGGGGCGACCAGCAGAGCGCCTGTAGGGAATGATGTCAATGACTGGACTGTGGAGCACAAGCCTGGGGTTATAACACCACTGATGATGGGGCTGACGATAGGCCGCTTGAGGGAGTTACACAAGGGCAGAAATGAGAGGCAGCTGGAGGGAGTCACACGAGGGCTGAAACGATGGGCCGCTGGAGGGAGTCACGCGAGGGCTGAAATGAGAGGCAGCTGGAGGGAGTCACACGAGGACTGAAATGAGAGGCAGCTGGAGGGAGCCACACAAGGACTGAAATGAGAGGCAGCCTGAGAGAGTCACACGAGGGTTAAAATGAGAGGCAGCTGGTGGGAGTCACACGAGGACTGAAATGAGAGGCAGCTAGAGAGAGTCACACGAGGGCTGAAATTAGAGGTAGCTGGAGGGACACACACGAGGGCTGAAATGAGAGGCAGCTGGAGGGAGTCACATGAGAGCTAAAATGAGAGACAGCTGGAGGGAGCCACACGAGGACTGAAATGAGAGGCAGCTGGAGGGAGTTACACGAGGACTGAAATAAGAGGCAGCCTGAGAGAGTCACACGAGGGTTAAAATGAGAGGCAGCTGGTGGGAGTCGCACGAGGACTGAAATGAGAGGCAGCTGGAGGGAGTCACACAAGGACTGAAATGAGAGGCAGCTGGAGGGAGTCACATGAGGGCTGAAACGAGAGGCAGCCTGAGAGAGTCACACGAGGGCTGAAATTAGAGGCAGCTGGAGGGACTCACACGAGGGCTGAAATGAGAGGCAGCTGGAGGTAGTCACACGAGGACTGAAATGAGAGGCAGCTAGAGAGAGTCACACGAGGGCTGAAATTAGAGGCTGCTGGAGGGACTCACACGAGGGATGAAATGAGAGGCAGCTGGAGGGAGTCACACGAGGGCTGAAATTAGAGGCTGCTGGAGGGACTCACACAAGGGATGAAATGAGAGGCAGCTGGAGGTAGTCACACGAGGACTGTAATGAGAGGCAGCTGGAGGGAGTCACACGAGGGCTGAAATGAGAGGCAGCTGGAGGGAGTCACACGAGGCCTGAAACGATGGGCCACTGGAGGGAGTCACGCGAGGGCTGAAATGAGAGGTAGCTGGAGGGAGTTACACGAGGGCTGAAATGAGAGGCAGCTGGAGGGAGTCACACGAGGGCTGAAACGATGGGTCACTGGAGGGAGTCACGCGAGGGCTGAAATGAGAGGTAGCTAGAGGGACTCACACGAGGGCTGAAATGAGAGGCAGCTGGAGGGACTCACACGAGGGCTGAAATGACAGGCAGCTGGAGGGAGTCACATGAGGGCTGAAATGACAGGCAGCTGGAGGGAGTCACACGAGGGCTGAAATGAGAGTCACACGAGGGCTGAAATGAGAGGCAGCTGGAGGGAGTCACACCAGGGCTGAAACGATGGGCCGCTGGAGGGAGTCACACGAGGGCTGAAATGACAGGCATCTGGAGGGAGTCACATGAGGGCTGAAAACAGAGGCAGCTGGAGCGAGTCACACGAGGGCTGAAGCAAGAGGCAAAGAGACAATTAACAGGTATGGCTCATTAGAGCCACACTAGGGAGAGAGAACGGGAGGGAAGCAGGCCATGACATGTCCAGTGAAGTATATATTGTGGTTTGGCATCCATATGTATGGTACAAACAGCTTTGGGTTATGTGCAAATAAACTTGTCAAGTAGAGTATAATATTCATACAGTGAGTGATTAAATATGAGAAGGACCCATAAGTGTCAGTGTGGTCCTTATGGGTTTATGGCGTATTGTTCTATATACATGGTTCTGGAATGTTCCGGCTTTGTGGCGCCGTGGGTAAATGGAAGCAGCCCACTACAGTCATGCTGGATCCAGCACCATGAGCTGGTAACCGAAAGGTAATGAGGAGACAGGAAGCAGATAATCCGGCACCTTCCTGCTGCTGTTATGTGCCTACAGCTTCCTCCACTGGCAGGTGCTGCGTGCGGGAGGGCAGCCCCCACCCTCACGGACGTCCTGCCTGACACCACCATAATAACCCGCGATTCTCTCGCTAGTTAGCGGGAAGCCTGAGAACTGTACGAGTAGTTAATGGGTAAACCTCCTCAGGGGTAGAATCGCCCACTAAACTCTGCACTGCAGGAGGACATTTTATAAAGGTCAGCAAACCAGAATAAAATAACGCTTGAAAAGTGACATCACATTTCTCATATTTTCTGTGGTTTTATAACTGCCCCCCCATCCCATCCAAGACAAACAGTTGGCTCTTGTTTAATCACAGAAGTGCCGATCAGCCGTGCCAAAGCCTGCTCAAATAATAACAGCTCTCATTTTCTTCCGTCCTCATTTCGAAACGGCTCTAAATCATCTAAAAGTTGAGAACTACAGGTGAGTTTTTGGAAGTGCTGTCCAAGCATTAGCTTGCTAAGCATCATGGAGGAATCCAGGTCTGTATTCATGCTGTGCTGTATTTGTACAGCTAACTGTATACAGATCAGCCAGTGAACACTAACCCTACCTGCCATGGAAGTCAGACCTTACAGGGATGTATACAGTGGGTATTTATACTTTATTGCATCCCAGGTACAGGTCAGCTGTGAGCTGGGGGGGGAGGGGGGGAGAAAAACTGTGGACTGTCTGGGGCCCCCGGAGACTGGGTTAAGAAACATCATTCTAAAGGGTAGCTAGAGACGTATGATGTGTGTGTGTGTGTGTGTGTGTTGGGTATTGTGTCCCCACAATGTGATAAAAACCTATTTAAAAAACTTTTAACCTTGTGGGGATATTTTTTAACTACTCTGTATAGTCCAGAGGGGTGTTAATCTCACTGGCCAGCAGGAGAAGAACAAAAATCTGAGAACCTACTTGTTTTTGTGCAGACAGATGTTATGTGGGTCCCTGATGGGCCACAGAAGCCACTGTCACCCCCCCCAGCCTCATCAGAAGTACATTTGCTCTCCACTGCCACCTTCCTCACTCCCTCTTCTCACTCCAGGGGAGATCCTCAGTGTGTGTGTGTGTGTGTGTGTGTGCGCGCCCAGTTCAAAAATCTCCGTCCCCCCCACCACTACCTGTGTTCTGAATCCGCGCTTGTCACCAGACCGCGACAGCTGACCCTCCAAATCCTGACGCTGTACAGAGGATCTGCACAGCGCTGGGTCCGTGTGGCTCCGACCCGGCCCCCTGTCTCCCAGGCTGCTCACCCAGGGCACGGCGCGGGGTCCGTGTGGCTCCGACCCGGCCCCCTGTCTCCCAGGCTGCTCACCCAGGGCCATTTGCATTCGGCACAGACAGGGACTCCACTCTCCCCTTCCTGCCAGACGTTACCTGCCTGTTAGTATTCTGATCAGATAGCCTTGCAGTCTTACAGGTGGGGGAGCTATGGGACCGTGAGGGAGGGCGGGTTAAATAAATTAATTAAAGGGCAGCAATCACTGAGAGGGGAGATCCTCTAATGAGAGCCTAATAAGAGCAACCCTTTGTGGGTTATAGAAGTGTCACACAGACACACACAGGCATACATGCATACACACACACAGAAACAACACAGTACCCCTCCACCAAGAGTGGTGGGGGGCTGAATACCAGGCAATAGGGCACATGCAGTGAATAGACTTCAGGGGATGTAGAGAGCTGGAGAAAGTTGAGTGCGTGGGCGCTGAATGAGGCCGGCCTGGTTAAACACTCCCCAGCGGAGCTGGTGGCCGGCTGTCAGGGGTTCGGGCACAGGCTGCCAAGAGCGGCACGCATGGCCCATCTGTCACCAGGCAGCCCGCCACAGACAGCCCCAGGACGGCCCCCGTCGCCAGCCTGGCTGCCCGGCCTCATCTCTCAGCGGTAGTTGCCTGGAGTGACCTGTAGGGGGCTGACAGACAAATGAGTCATCAGTCATAAACAGGGAGCCTTCCTCAGAAATTCAAAGCTCACGGATTCATTTCAAAGTCACCGCAGAGAACTGCTCCTCTCCTTTCCTGTTCACCATTTAGTCGAGAGGTAAAATCTAATGTGTGAGAAAACTATAAGCTGCAGTTCCTTTGATAAAGACACAACATAACACAGGAATAATATGTAATGTACCATAATACACAACGTAATGCAGGGATCTCCCGCGTTACCGACCCTTGCCTTATGCGACTTCTCCGTTCTGGCTAACCGTAAGAAATCCAAAGATTTTTTTCACTTTCACAAAAATAATGTTTGCTTATTAATGAGCCAACGATAGATTTACAGTCATATCGCAGATACCGATGCTTCAGTCAACAACGGACTGCATGTATGGTGGTGCTCCCGTAAGATTTATAATGGGATGAAAAAATGTCTTTCAGTTAGCAACATCGTAGCCATGGTAACATCATAACACACTGTATTACGTGTTTGCAGTGATGCCAGTGTAAACAAACCCACTGCACGGCCCGTCGCATAGAACTATAGCACACACAATTTAGGCTGAACCACACACATATTTAGGCTATATCTTATAGCCTACACCTGGGTGTGGAAGTACAGCCTATGATGTTCTCACAATGGCGAAATAGCTTAATGACGCCTAACGACACACTTCTCAGAATTGATCCCCCGATTAGACGCTAAGCCCTGCGGCCCTCATCCGCCTTGTCCGGTTCTGTGGAATCTAGGTTAACATGCATCATGGGAGGTCCTGGACAGCTGCGTGGGGAAGGGGCTAGACCACAACTTGTCCAAAGAGGAGCTGCAGGCCTTCAAAAATAATCATGCAAACCACAGTCACCCCCCCTCGACAACCCAGAAAAAGGGAAGCTGGGATTTTGCATAAGATGTCGGATGACAGGTCATTTATTTTTATTCAGCAGACGCTTTTGTCCAGAGCGACGTACAAGTGCGGCGAATAGCACATTACAAACATTTGGCCGTCAAGCAGTCAGATAGGCGTAAGTGCGGCTAGGCCGAGCTGGCAGTGAATGCCGGGCACCGTGTAAGCGGCACTGGAGCAGGAGCTACACGGCATCTTCTAGCAAAGAAGGGACGTAATAAAAACAACAATAAACTAACTACAATACAATTAACTAAATTATACAGTCATGGCCAAAATATACTCACAGCCCTGTACAACTCTCAGAAAATGTACCACTTCTCCCAGATTACTGTACAAATGCTTTGAGCGCATTGGAGCAGCACAAGATAAGTCAAGAGGGAAGAAAGTCAAATCTGGTGCCGTTCCACACAGAACTGCAGAAATCCTGGCAAAGTTGTTGGCACCTGTAACAAAACATTTGGTAGCGGTGGCACCAGGCACAGGGGCAGAACTCCTGAGAGCGTTCCAGAAATGTACAGAACTCCTGAGAGCATTCCAGAAATGTACATAAAGTCTGTACTTAAACGATTTCTTCAACTGTGTAAGGATGCCCATGTTCGACATCCTGGTCACTGTACCAGCCAGTCTTTTGAATGAATATTAAGATTATGAACTAACGCAAAAATCTTGATAATAAACAGTTTATTCTTATTTTCAAGGAATCAAAAGGTTACATTAAAAAAAATATAATTTTTGAAAGGAGTGCAGGGTGCCATGGCCACAACATTGCCAAATATAACAAATGATAATGATAGAAATTTTTGGAAGCAGATTCGTTTTTTATTTTAATTAATGTGTTTGTGTGCATTTTGAATATATTCACATTAAGCGGATTAATCACAATGAGCTGGTGCACCGGTGATCCCCTGAGCTTGCTGGCTCTAAGAGCTCTGATTTCACCCTAACAATGGCTCCTTTTCAGTTTTGCATTTGTCCTTGGTGATGCAGAGCGGGCCGAGCTGGAGGGAATCGAGCCGCTCACGGCTCTGACATCGTTTCCCCTTTCCGCCCGTCGGTGCCAGATAGTGGGGCTGACAACCCAATTCACAAAGGGCGTTCCAGGCAGGCAGGGCCAAGGACAACCTCAGGGCTAGAAAGTGGGGCTGACAATCCACTTCAAAGACGGGGAGTTTCAGGCAGGCAGGGCCACGGACGCCCTCGGGCGAGGACCCGGGGGTGGGGGGGATCATGTACAGCATGTTCATTTCCAAGATCCTGCGGGCAGCCTTCAGCGCTCGGCTGCGACGGCTCCTTCCTGTGCCCCCTTTGCCCCCTTTCCGTGCCCCCATTGCCCGCCAGTTTCCAGCAAACATGGCTCAATAAATGAAGGCTTTTTTTACTCTCAGTTATGTTACCACTGGTCATCTCAGTGAGAAGGTCGGTGCTCTGTCAAGACAAATATATGTAACATATAAAGGCCCTGGTTGTGTCTGAAGCTAATTCGCTACAAAGCTTGGCTTTCTGGAACATTCATCAATTTTCATTAAGCTGGCCTGCTCAGCATGCGCGTGGAGGACTGTCTGTGGCTTCCGAGAGCATCGCTGAGTCATATGGAGCGCTGCGTAAATGTAAATTAGATTCGAAGAGGCAAAAAGTTACAAAAAAAAAAATTAAGTTGTGCTCAGACCCTTGACCGAGCAGGAAGAATAAGGACGGGTCCTGCTACTGGCGGACTTTATTTCTGGATCTTTCCAGATTAAAAAACTGGATGGGGCGACCACATGGAAGGTTCCGGATGGGGAGTCGAGCTCTTCTGCAAAAATGGAGATGATGGAACAGTGTCTTCTTGGGTGGCTTTGAAGACTCAGAAGTTCCCAAGCTCGCGTACTGTTTGACTCTTAGTAGATGCAGACATTGCTTTCAGCCGGCACAGATGTTACCTCAGCCGGGGGCTGAGGTTGGAGTGGAGTTGGTGCTGCAGAACTGTTGGAGGTCCCTTCAGAAGCTGAAGTTTTGAAGAAGCACCCCTTGAAGCCCAGAGCATTTTAGAGAAGCCTTTCCCAACATTTCTAAAGTAGAATTTCAACTTCCACAGAAGTCATCACGAAAGAATATGTCTGTGATTATGTAATGGTGCAGCCGTGGTAGAGTCTAGAAGAATTTTCCATGTTTTTTTATAGACCGCCAGAGCTTGGAAGCCGTAGGGAAATACTTAGGGTATACAAAGACAGGCATAAGAAGAGAAAGTGGAAAGAGAGGTGAAAAGATGCCAGTCTATCACTCACACACACACCATGGGCAAGTCAGAGGCACTAGTGTGTATCTGTGGAGAGCAGGAGAAAACTCTGGGAGGAGACCTACATAAGCCTAGGAGGTCCAGGCCCATTGAGCAGAACTGCAATTCGAACCCACAAACCAGAAGTGTGTGGCTTCAGTGCTACCCAATGAGCCAAAATTCTGCTCTTAGAAAGCCTCTAAAATAACGGAACACATTTAGAGCCAGCAAAGTCCAAAACAATCTGGGAGATGTGCTTCCCTGCGAGGACATGCCTCCCTCTAATTACACCAGGGCCAGTTTGAGGCTCCATGTCCCAAAGCTCCTTTAAATAGGGAAGACAGACTGCCATGGACACTGCAACGACCTGCGGGATCAAAACAAAATTTCCAGAAGCTTGCATTCACGACACCCCCCTGCCTGAGATTTTTGTCCCCCAGTGTGTATAAAAGCATGACTTCTCTCATCTCACAGGTGCTTACATAAAATAGCTCAGCCTGACCGGCTCCCATTTTGCAGGCATCCACTGCCCTCATTCAGTTTCCAGAAAAATCCTCCCATTGAAATTTTGGCATTTTATTCATGCAGCCGTCGTACATTTTGAGGGATTTTAGTTTTGCAGTGCTTGACGACTGCCGCCAGGGGCAGCTCCTTAATTAGCCGTATGAGGCTTGCGGGGGAGGTTAAAGGCACACATATAAACTACTTTTAGAAACTGGAAATTGTCAACACCACACAGAACTCAGTTAGTACCAATAGTACCAGTAACAATTCACCTTTTTAAGTCAAGGTTAAAAACATATTTTTATTCCCTAGCTTTTAGTGATTGTTAATATATATATAGTTATATTTGTACTGTTATTTTGTTTTTTAAATTTTTTTTGTTTTATGTAAAGCACTTTGGATTGCAGCATTTCTGCTGTTTTGAAATGTGCTATATAAATAAAGTTGAAGTTGAAGTAGTAAGGGCAAAGCCCAGGCTCCAGGTGCCGACCCATGGTGGCTCGCTCAGTGCCCAGTGAAAGAGATAACAGCCAGCTGGGGACAGGGGCATGTTGTCAAGAAACAGCAGGTTTAAGGGGTGGTGTTCGAAGACTGTGTGTCTGCCATGATTTGTCAACCTCCTGCACCGGCGCCACCTCCAGACCTGCCAGGGAACAGCCGGCTTAGGCAGGTACCTGCAGCGAGGACCACGGAGGACGTGCCGGAGATGGATGAGGAAGCATTCTCTGCCTCTGATTCCCCGCAGATACCAGAACACGAGACGCCTACGATTACTGCAAACAAGGCGGATGCAGGCCCGTGGAAATACTCCCACCTTGCCAGAAATATTTTCCAATATCTGAAGAGTTAAAGCACAAGTGAAATGAGATTAGAACAAGGAGGGAGGCTGAAAAAGAAAATATGAAATGAAGGTTATATTGGAAACGGGATTAGCTTCATGGCGTCAACCTTGGAACGTACCTCGCCAGCTTCCGTCTCCTGCGTGATGCTGTTCCATCAGATCTAAAGCTGATTGCACAATATTTTACCATGTCCACCCATAGGCAAACTGTCAATGTGGGACACAGAGCTCAGTAAATGTAATATCTATAAAACAAACATATCGATTCACATCAGGTCAAACGTGGGGGTCAGTGACAGTACGGCTAAGTGTTTACATGCTCTCTTGCTGCTATGCTGTGCCCCGCAGAGTACAAAATCCCTTTGGCAAATTCCTTTAGTAATTTCTGGTAATATGGTACAAGTGTAATGCACAGAGGATGAGCATGGGGTCAGAACATGGCCCTTTTTGGCCAGATTGCTTATTTATTTGTCAATCCAACCGAATCAGCCAATCAGAAGCAGCATGCTGGAGAAACATTATCACAGCTCCAGGGCAGTGATCCTGGAGAATTAGGCCTTCTTAGCTCAATCTAAGCTCCCCTGCGTCTGTTCTGATACATCCCAGCCCCATGGGCGGATAATCCGGAGAGATCAGTATTTCATTGTTTGCTAAGGCATGGCTGATCCAGTACTGTGCGCCAGTTCTGTGCCACATGCATGAATTGAGCACGAATTGAGGGTTGGAAAGGGTCCAGCATTGGTGGGATACCCTAAGGGGGAGTGGTCTGTCACCACACAGGGAGTGGTTGGTCACCAGAGGGGGAGTGGTCGGTCATCACAGGGGGAGGGGTCTGTCACAACAGGGGGAGTGGTCTGTCACAACAGGGGGAGGGGTCTGTCACAACAGGGGGAGTGGTCTGTCACAACAGGGTGAGTGGTCGGTCACCACAGGGGGAGTGGTCGGTCACCCCAAGGGGAGGGGTCTGTCACACTACAGTGTCACTTTTTTGACAGAAAAAACAGCCATTAACAAAGAAAGCACCTTTGATCTAATCATTCATGCACAGCCTGACATTGATATCTCCTGACAGATGATATCTTCCCTATCATCAGACCAAAAGACTGGGGCGACATGACCCCCCAGAGCAAGCCCCTGCCTTAAAAGAAATTGAACATTTACTCTAATGAAAAGAAGCCAGCAGCAAATGCCCCCTGTTATAAGCACTGCCTTCCCATTCCTTTTCCTTCCTTTTCCCTCGATAAATGCCTGCACTCGCCTCCCAGCTCTAATGGTGTCTCCACACACGAACATCTGCCCAATAAACAAATGAGTGCAAGTATGAAACAGACAGAGACAGAGAGTGTGGGTGAGGGAGTGGAGGACTGGGTCCTGTCAAGAGGAAATGGCTTTATTATTAACAAGAAAGTGGATGAAAATGAGCATAACCACAGCAAATGCTAAGAATAGGGGGGAATCTATAGGAATGCTAACTATGTGGCAGCGGTGTTGCCGTGGTGATGTAAGCAGCTACTGTGCGGGTGAATCCAGCAGAACGATCCATTAAGCAATGCAGAAATACTCCAAGAAATGATGTTCAGGAAAAGATTTGTCATCAAAATAAGGATGCTTCTTGTCATAAACCTACCAATCACGTAGCACTATTGTTAACACCCCCCCCCCCCCAGTGAGAAAGTGGAAATGCTGAGGGTTTGACAGCATGTTAGGAAAGCACTGTGAAGCAGGAAGATGTTCACGTTTCAATGGCTTAGGAGCCATGAACTGGTCAGGGTGTAGCCAGCTAAAAATAAGATAAAAAGACGCTAATTATAGACTCGTCAGCTGTCAGCTAAAAACAGCTGTTATCCAAAGCTATTATCGTGATCTCTCTCACTGGGTATATTAAAGCCCACAGGAAAAAAATCCTACTGATTTATTCTTCAGGCTTGCTTTTCCATTGAGAAAAGCTGCGTTATGAAACAATTAATATAAGCTCCGCTTTGCAAACCACTATACCACTGTGTACTATTTGTAAAGACATGAATTTCATTGTTTATTATGCTGCTTATGACTGTTAGTATTTCCACAATTCCAGATAAACTTGACCTAGATCTCAAATAAATATAGAGCCCGATGCAATATGTGGCCTCTGAGGTGAGCCGAAGACGGGCGAGTGAGTCCTGTTTTCATCACACAGTCAGTAAATACCGTATTTTCCGCCGTATAAGACGCACCGGCATATAAGACGCACCCAATTTTAAAGGAGTCAAATCTAGGAAAAAAAGATTATGAACCAAATTTTGTAGTAAAATATTTTATATCAACTGTATAAAGTTAACAGCAATGCGTTTGGCCTCATAGATTATCATTTTTGTTGAGACAGAAAGTCCATTTTGCCGGTGACGTGTGATCCACTCCTTTACTTCTACCTCTAACTCTGGCCACTTTGCAGTTGGTCCACGCAAGGTGTGCTTGCTTTTATCCAACTTTTGGAGCTGATCCTCCTGTTTCCTCCACTCTCTTATCATTTTCTCAGTTGGAGGTGGCCCAAAGTGTCTCTCGGCTGCTCTGTTTCCATGCTCCTTAGCAAATTTTATTACTTCCAGCTTGAAAGCAACTTTATATACCAGTCTCCTCTGCTTCGACATCTTGATGGGGTGGTATGAAATATGATATATTTCATTCAGATATACCATACTACATATATCACAGCTCACAGCTATCCGCGCCTCCGCTTGCTCCCGATTGCTCCTGCGCTGCGATTGGCTGAGCGCAGAGACGCGTGCCTTCACCCGCTCCCGCGTTGGCTTCCTGGTCTCAGACGGCGCCAA
>JAODKM010000039.1:2844732-2861928 GCA_026780845.1 Petrocephalus sullivani
GTATAAGACGCAGGCACTTTTTTCCCCCCGATTTTGGGGAGAAAAAGTGCGTCTTATACGGCGGAAAATACGGTAATTGGTGCCGTCAAACGCCTGCTGACGGACACACACAGAGACACGGACCTCTGAGCGTGGTGCAGAGCTGGCACCTGCGTCTGACCAGGGGGTCATGTGATGAATCATGTGACACACACTCATGGCAGGAAAAAACATATTCTGGAAGCGCCATTCCTGCAGCGTGGCTCTGCGGTGTACCCGTGCTCTAACCCCCAGGGGTACTGCTGTAAGGAAAGGACCAGCCCTGGTACAGTACTCATCCACGTACAGTACAGAGCCCAGTTAAAGGCACAGCCTGTTCCAGTGACCTGTCAGTCGCTTCAGTGGCCCAAGAGCCGGCTCTCCCTCTGCAACACAGCACAGACGACAGGGAGAGGACAAGTAGATAAGCATAAACGAAATAAGAAAAGGCTGGGACGATCACAAATAGCAGCACCCATAAAACATGCACAAGTCACAATGGTCTGAATGCCCATAGGGATGAATATGACAGCATTCCCCCACTGGTGTGGGTCTGCCAGCCGCAGACTTGGGGGTGGGGCATTCTGCCGTCATAGGACAGCTACGTCCATGCACGGCCCTGGTCCTGAACTTGCCGGCTGCTCGCTGGATAATTGAAGGCTATGTTCCTAGCCGGGAGGGGGGACTAGAGAATGGGATTATCAAATTAAAGGTCTTAAAAGAGGAGGTGCGTGGCATTTACAGCCGCACTGCTCACCAGAAATGACTGCTACCGCACTGCGAATGTGGGAATTTTAAATATTTTGCATCCGATGGCATCTTTAGCTAAATGTTTTCTTTATTTCCCCTCTGAGAAATCGAGAGGCATGGATCTGGATGCCAGGAAATACTGTCACTGGTGGTTGCCAAAGTGACCAGCAGCAGGCCACACACTTGTCATGTGAAAGTCACATGACCCAGCTGGAAGTTATGACTGAAGTTTATGGAACAAAGACATGTATGGCTGTTTCTCAATATGCGTACTTGACCGTACTCGTGCTCCCATGTACCTGTACTACATCATCCTCCATTACCGAAGACCAGTTCCAATACCAAGAACAGAGGTACAGAGGACGATAAAAATCCCCTGATGTCGTTCTAGCCCCGTCCCAAATACCAAGGACACATCGGTAGCATCCTCACCAGCGAGAACAATCCCATGATTCACTGCACCCCATGTTAGCAAGACTAGTCGTGTCAAGACACAAATATGATATTTGTGTTCTTGGTATTGAGGAACAGCGACAAACGACACTGAGATGTCGTGACATGTGATACTGAGGCACCTTTGAAAAAGAGTCTATGCAGTGCAGCAAAAGGCACTTGGATCTCAACCACATTCATGCCAATGGCTTCGGGTCATTGCAGGCAGTGTTCCACTGAGCTACATTATAGATTGACTAGTTCTAATGCCCCCTTTCAGGGAATTAACTGCAGGAAAAACCCAGATATGCAGCAGGCATATGACAGATGGGGGTTGGATCCTGGCTTTGCTGGGAACACGGAGACCCAGTTTGCAGAGAGGACTGGGTATGAGGAGGAAGAGTATATTCGAGGGGGGTGGGCGTGATCTGGAGAAGCTGGCACAGGGAACCTCGCAACTCACTGTGGCACCAATTTTCCATCCTTTGGGCATCTTCCTGTTGATGAGCAAAGGTCAGGCTTCAAGTGTCTGCTTCTAATAACCATAAGAAGCTTGGGGTTTGATCTTCCCAGAAGTCATTTGGAAATTTGGATGTGCTCCCATCCTTTGGCTTCCCACAACTGTAGGTTAATTTTTTTTGGGGGGCTTTCTTACACATACACTATACAGTCGTCCCTCGTTTATCGTGTTTAATTTATTTCAGACTCTACCGCGAAAAGTGAATTTCCGCGAAGTAGGATTCTTTATTTATAAATCAAATATTTTCGTAGTTAGAGCATAAAAAACCTGTTTATGACCTTCTAAATTAACATTATTAGAGACCTCTAGACATGAGCCCTCTAGTCACAATTACACTCGTATTACCCAATATATTAGATAAAATAAGAGAAAATAAGACATATTAGATGTTACAAATATCGTATTATTATTATTATTATTGTTCTTTTACATACACACACACACAGTTCTTACACAGAACCACTAACCTATGAAAATAAGAAGAAGCAGAAGGCTTAGAAGAAGCAACACGTTTAGGAGCCATAGTGGGGCTTAGATAAAAGTTCTCAGAAATCACAAACGATGCGTAGCCATATAGAAGCATGTATGAGAAAAACGAACTTGCGAGAGGCTGAGCCAGCGGCCAGGACAGGAAGTGGATATAATTGACTCAGGCAAGCGAGCACACGCTATATCATTTTCACTGTCTCGATCAACTTTTTAATGAATATACAGTACTGTGTATACTTTAATGAGCACAGTACTGTATTTGGAAAAAACGTAATAGAATGAAGCCGCAAAAGTCAAAGCGCGAAGTGGCGAGGGACGACTGTACTGCCAAAAGTATTGGGACACCCCTCCAAATCATTTAATTCAGGTGTTCCATTAACTTGCATGGCCACTGGACTCTAGAGCAGTGGAGACGTGTCCTCTGGAGTGACGAATCGTGCTGCTCTGTCTGGCAATCCGATGGACAAGGGGCTGAACTTGGCCCCTTAGTTCCAGTGAAAGGAACTCTTAATGCTTCAGCATACAAAGCCATTTTGGACAATTTCATGCTCTCAATTTTGTAGCTGCCATTGAGAAAAGTTGCATTATGGAACAATTAATATAAGCTCCGTTTTGCTAACTACTATACCATTGTGTACTGTTTGTAAAGTGGGAATTTCATCATTTCAGTTGCTTATGACTGTTAGTATTGCCAAAATTCTAGATGAACCTGACCTAGATCTCAAATAAATATAGTGCCTGATGCAATATGTGGCCTCTGAGGTGAGCCGAAGACGGGCGAGTGAGTCCTGTTTTCATGTGGAGGAATTTGACTGGCCTGCACAGAGCCCTCACCTCAACCTGACAGAACCCCTTTGGGATGAATTAGAGTGGAGACTGGGAGCCAGGCCTTCTCATTAGTGCCTGACCTCACAAATGCTCTCCTAGAAGAATGGTCGAAAATCCCCATAAACACACTCCTAAGCCTTATGGAAAGCTGCTCCAGAAGAGTTGAAGCGTTATAGCTGCAAAGGGTGGGCCAACTCTATATTAAAGCCTATGTATTAAGAATGGGATGTCATAAAAGTTCATGTGTGTGTAAAGGAAGGCGTGTCAATACCTTTGGCAATATGGCACATCTGATTCAGAGCTGTGAAGTTACGCTGTGGAACCAAAGTGTGCATCTCCTTTGTGATTGACTAAATATATCAAATCACACATGGGGACAACAGGAAGGGGCTGATGATTGAAACGAAACTGTTAATTCCAGTTCTCCTACACATTTATCTATCCATCTTCTATAAGCACTTATCCCAGCCCATCCCAGGAAGAGCAGGGCATGCAGCAGGGGAGACCCTAGACAGGATGCCAGTCTGTCACAGGGCACAGGGCAGGGGAGACCCTAGACAGGATGCCAGTCTGTCACAGGGCACAGGGCAGGGGACACCCTAGACAGGGTGCCAGTCAATCACAGGGCACAGGGCAGGGGAGACCCTAGACAGGATGCCAGTCAATCACAGGGCACAGGGCAGGGGACACCCTAGACAGGATGCCAGTCAATCACAGGGCACAGGGCAGGGGTACAGCCTGGACAGGGCGCCAGTCCATCACAGGGCACAAGGCAGGGTTACAGCCTGGAGAGGGTGGTAGTCCGTCACAGGGCACAGGGCAGGGGTACAGCCTGGACAGGGTGCCAGTCCGTCATAGGGCACTCATCACACTCATTACAACATATAGCATATTCTATATATATATATCAAGGGCCGACATATTACAGCTTTATGGACAGTGATAAACAAATCACAGTTCACATCAACATAGTATTAACATTTTTCAAAATATTTGACTAATTTTAAAGTTACAAGTTACCATCTATCGCTCATGATATTTTTCATAAGTGATTGATATTGATACCTACAGTACATATACATCTACATCTGTGTAGAGGTAGACTAGACTAAGCAGAGTGCATACATGTGCAGTTAATACTGATACTTATTTATGGGGATCTGGGCCTGCATGGTGTGCAGGATGATGAGGAGGGACTTACAGCCTGCCAGACAGGTCTCTTTTTACAGACAAGCCAATATTATTCTCAGTCTGGGGAAATATACTGCTAATCTACACGTTAGGCCGTTAGACACTGCGTGGCACATATCAGCGCGTGCTGTTTCTGCCTCTTCTTAGTTTGTTTATAAATGCATATTTCTCCGGAGGAATGCGGCAGGCTTCATGAAAGGCCCAGTCGAGGAGGACAGCCCTTCTATAGCCGCAGAACCCCAGCATGACCGGCGAGATTGCGAGCGTTGAATGGGCAGGTAAAGGCCCACCTTTCATCCCGCAGATTTATACGCAAGGCCACCGTCACTCATGGGTAATAATGTCAGCTGCAGAGATCTAGGAATCAGGGGAAACGGCCCACGGTCGGCATGAAGCAGTCGTGAGTCAAGTCACAATGAGCCCAAAGCGAGTGGACGGCTTCTCAGCCCGAGTGACTCACTCTCAAAGTCGCTTACAGAACCTGGATTGGGTCTGTGACTGACACTTTGGCACGGCGCGGTGTAACCAAGTCTGAAATATATAAGGGCCTACTTTAAGCTGCATTGATAGAACAGATAGGAGAGCAAGAAGGAGAGAGGGAAGGAAGTGAAGGATGAAGCCAACAGTGTCATAGAGGGGCTCCACCTTAATTTGCACCCTTTGATAAACATGCAGTCTTTGCGGACACACAGTAAAGGGGCTTTTTGGGATCAAAGAACTCCACTGTGAGGTCAGATGGCCTGTGATGGAGATCAATCTGAACATGTAAATGCTGTGGATTCACATCTCCATTTGTCCTGCACTGTACAAATGGATTCACAATACAGGAAGCCACATGACCCCTAACCTTCAGATAGATAACTGACTGCTTGGATAAATAAAGCTGTACACTACTTGAAACTGTTTGAAGACAACTGTATACTGTAGTATGGTTTGCTGGTATGCCTACAGTATATCAAAGTGCACAGGTGTAGAAACAGCTGTTAGCTTTATTACAGAAGGGAAATTTCTACCAATTCCATAAACAGCACATGGAACAACACAGGAAATTCTTTTGGTCTAACCAGAGTCAACAAAATCCCTCTGGCATCTCACAAAACTCCACTTTGCTGAGCTTGGATTTGGCTAGAAATGTTTTTTCTGAATCTTGTGTGGGCCACGAGCAGCCTAAGTTGCCTGTACTGAGTCGATGCATGAATCATGACTAAATCTTACCACCGGGGTGTTAAACTGGGATGGTCGTGGCCCAATTTACAGCAGGGTGGCAGAGAAGAATTTATTTTCTTTACCATCCCAGGCCAGTCTGCAGCTTTTCATTTTATTCTAAATGAAAACCTGCGGCCAGGGGCTTGCCAAAATTGGAAACACTGGTCTCTGGACACTCACAAAGAAAACTGGAGCTCAGAGTTGGCATGTCTCTAGAACTTTACTAGCCGGTGAAGTTAATAATTCCACACCAGCTGATGCATAGTGAACAGGAAGAAGTACAGTGCCATGGCAGCCAATCAGAACAAGGCTATGGGGAACAGGACCATATATGGGTCTTACAGGCCAGAGCACGGTCTGGATGTGGATCAAACCACAAGCAATCCAGAGCCAGTCGATATTGCACCTTATGAATCAGTATGGTTAACGTAAAAATGCTTAATATGGTTTGAAGTACAAAAATATAATGTTGAAGCACCAAATTTTGCACACACATAACTCATCATAATCCACACCCCCCCCCCAATGACAGGGACTTGAAACAATCAGTGAGTGTTAAAATGTTCTAGTTTTTATTATATATCGATGTCTATATCACTGGTTATTGTTAATTCATTAAAGTTCAATAAATGCTGTTTTATTATTGAAAACTGTTCCGGGCCTCTGACTTGGAACACATTTTTCAATAGCATATGGTAAATGGTATTAGAGCACGCATACGGATCCTGGCAGGCTGTGTGACAGCTTCACACCACAGACCAGCAGAATACCTAATGCACACTCATGTTAAAATCTCTGCCTAGCCAAATGCCTTTCTAATACCCTACCTCACTATATACTTCTCAATAATTCCAAATGCCAAATCATTCCATGTGTAGTATGTATGGTCACATTTCATCTCATCTATGATGTTAACAATCAAGGTTGCTATATTTTCCTTGTGTGCAATAATTGATATCCAGCATGTTGCTAGGCGGTTCTCTGACTTACATTACGCTGGTTATATTTAAATATGTATACAGAAAGTACCTCAGCACCCCATGGCCCCATACTGTTTTATTGTTGCACCGTTTGGTATTGTTTTTGTCCTTGTTGCACACTGTATTTGTTATACTTTGATATATGCATCGTGGCCCATGGAGAAACATTGTATCATCTCACTACGTATGTGTGCACAGCTGTTGATGACAATAAAGTAACCTTGAACCTTGAAAAATTGATCAAAAACTTTGAGAGCCCCTGATATATGCAATTCCAAGTGAAACACCCTATATCCAATAGTGTGAATTCAGGCTGGACACTAAGTAATGTGGTACAGCTTTTCCCTTGTTTACTTCCTGGTTTCATGACAGCCAGTCAGCACAGTGGTTACTGAGCTCATGCATGTGAAGCAAACTCTGAACCAAGATTGTCATTGCCATGTCACAGTGGTGAGGGATGTTAAATCTGTAAGAAGGGTGCCCCTTTGAGTTCACAGAATGTGGAGAATTAAGGGAAAGAAAATTGCTACTTGATCTTCCACAGCAGAGCGTCAAAGGCTGGCTATATAACTTTCTATCACACAGAAAGACAACGGCAGCACTGACTTGTTAAATTCAATCATCATCTTGAAGCCCTCCAGCTGCCAGCTGACAAGGCAGAGAGGCGCGGCAAACTACCTGTCTAGGCTGCAGACGTAACTCTCACTGACAGAGCTGTAGGAGCCACTCCTACCTGGCAGCCTGTCACATCGTTCCTGGTGATTCCGTTCTTTAGCCTTCACTGGTCTTAACTGAGACATCATTGTCTGGACTGAGGAAAGTTGGTCTACTATGTGACGGTATCCTGAAGAGGGCTTCCCCCATGACAGAGCTCAGATGCTGACCAGTACTGAGCAAATGGAGATGTTTATTCATGTATTAGAATTAAATTGTATGTGATATGTCTTTTTTTCATCATTCTCTCAGTAGAATAGCCAAGTGGCCGGTTTAGACTATATTATCATTGAGATTGATCATTTTTACTGACATTATATAAATGCAAATTAGGCTCTGGAGGGGCAATGGCCTGCAGCCACCAGCATATATATATATATATATAGCATTTTTTGATGTAGATAATTTTGACCTGGCCATTTTAAAAGTGGTTCGCTAGCCACAAAAGTGTGGGCACCCCTGCTCTAGAACATGTGCATTAACTTGCTAGTCAGCTAGTGGTAGTCGAGTTAGTTTCAGCAGGTATGCTTAGGCAGTGGCATCATTAGTGATAAATCAGACTAGCTACTTTTGTTCCTAAGGACAAAATTTATTTCTGTCAGCTAAAGGTATGCATTTTTATAGCCACATAGCCTGTCTAAGAGGGAGGATTGACTGGTGAACTCAACGTTGAATATTATATGTGTCACAGCCGCTGCTTAAGTTTTTTGAGCGAATATCTAAAAATAAAGTCTTTGAGTTTGCTTATGGTCGGCACCCTACTATAAGACAAAGTGGGAAACCCACGTATTATGGTAATGAATTTCGGAAAGCGTTGGCGTGCTTCCTTGCCCATGCACACGCACATACCGGCGTCCTTGTCAGCCAGTGTTCCCAGTGTGTGAAACCCTGGGTGTAAGACAAGGGTGTAAGGGTTCTGAGTCCAAGACCGAAACTGCGATCCAAGACCGTGAACAGGCGTATTGCGGTTCCGTCTCCTGAATCCCCCCCTACTAGAGGTCAACCGGTGACCCTTCTGTGCAACTTGTTTGCATTTGAGAGCGAAGATTCAAACAATTTGTCAGATAAAAAGTGCACGACTTTGCACAGTTAGTTTCCTCATTAAACATGTCTATCCTTTATACGGACTTATCCGTCGACAACATCACAATCACTTAGGGGCTTACATTGTCCTTGCATACAAAGCTGTGAAATACAACAAAGTTATTGTCACGTTCAGCGTTCAGTTTTCCCTGTGTTTCCCTCAGGCGGGGCTTAATCAGCCTCACCTGTTCCTTGTTGAGCTTTGCCTTATGTTCCAATCCCCTTGTTAGCCTAGCACACCTGCCTTGTGTTTAGTCCATGATGTTCTACCCTTTATTAATCAGTCTAAGTCCAGTCACCCCTGTCGGTTATTGTCAGTGCTGTGTCAATGTTACCTGTGGCTTGCGTTCCCGTATTTCCCCTGTTATGGAAATAAACACCACTTTGAGGGGCTTCAAGTCCAGACATTTTCCAGAGTTGCAACATTTAGAAATATTCTGGTTGGTCCGCAGGGTGGCGTTGAAGTAGAGCATGCAGCAGGCAGGACCTGACACATAATAAACATGTCTTTCAGCAATGACCACTATTTTAGCTGTGATATTAATTCTACATTTATTTAAACGTACCTGCAATATCAGCAAAATAATGGAAAGGCATTTATAACGGAAGCATATTGCATTCGTCTGGGTTTTATATTTTAGAATCAATGACAGTCTGTCGGACCCTGACAGGCAGAGAAAGAGCAGGAGACCCGTGTGCAGGAGATGGAGCTTTAGTTTTGGAACTGGGCAAACAAAGATGGAATCGACAGGTAAGGTACAGAGTCGGGGTCACGGATCCAGATAATCAGTAGCTGGGGTAGTCAGTCGATGGACGAGCAACAGGAGCAGGAGGCAACACAAACAGGCAGGAGTAGGTCAGGCGGGAACAGATAGAGCAGGCAGGGCAGGCGGGACAGGAGCAAGACCAAGGAGACAAAGGACAAAGGTAATTAAACACGCTCGGTAGTGCACATAAGAATGGCAACAATACTTCGCTTGGTCTAGCGTGGGTGGGACTGCAAATTGGTTTGCCCCGCCCCTTGGGGCATGACATTACCCCCCCTCTGACGGCCACCTCCTGGAGGCCGGATAAGGCGCGGGGGCCGACCCCGAGGATGGGGTCACGGCCTCGCTGGATGGGCCCGATGGAACGCCGACATGAAAGCGGGGTACAACACATCCGCGGCAGGCACCTAGGACCATTAATCGGGGCCAAAACTCTTCCAGTCGACAAGATACTGGAGCCGTCCCCGGCAGCGACGGGAGTCGAGGAGTGCTCGAACCGCATAGACCCCCTCGTCGGACCACAGGGATGGAGGTGGTGGCACTGCAACACCAGCATTAGGATGGATAACACTGTATTGGAACCAGGCTTCAACAGTGAAACATGGAAAGTCGGGGAAACATGATAAATACAGGGCAACTGCAAACGATACGATGCCAGGCTGACTCGCTGCACTACACACAAAGGTCCTATGTACTGGGAGGCCAGTTTCTAGCTGGTGGGCAACTTCAAGTTGCGAGTGGACAACCAGACACGCGGACCGGGCAGATAGTTAGGAGCAGGATGACGCCGATGATCTGCACAATCCTTTTGCATTTTACCTGAGTCTCCAACCGACAGCGAGCGTGGGTCCAAACTTCTCTGCTGCGCTGGTACCAGTCCTCCACCATGGGGACATCGCAGGGGGGCGAGTCCCAAGGGAACATCGGACGCTGGAAACCAAGGACACACTGAAAGGGCCACATCTGGGTGGTGTGATTACTTTGCGCATTACAGGCATATTCAGCCCACAGGAGGTGCTGAGCCCACTCCGATGGTTAGTTCCAGCACATCAGTCGCAGGATCTTCGATACCTCCTGTATGGTGTATTCCTCCATTCCATTTGATTGGGGATGATAGCTGGAAGAGAGGCTGATGTGATGTTCAACTTGGTACAGAAGGCTCGGAAAACTCAAGAGGCAAACTGAGGTCCCCAGTCTGACACTATAACCTCAGGGATGCCATAACAGAGTTTGGGAATGTGACGTCACCCCGCAGTGCATTATGGGGTGGATGGGTAGGAATTTCCATATTGTGTGGCCACATTTGTGCAGCAGGTGTTGCGGTAAAGCAAAGTGTTGATCGATATACATTATATATACGAGGGACATTCAAAAAGTTTCTGCACTTTTTAAAAAATATTTCAAAACAAATTACACAAAAAAATGCATCACTTTTCTACAGGTCACCTTCCTTCCTTCCTCTTTAGGAATTCATATGGATCCACATTTCAGATGATTTAGATTTTCTCCATATACCATTCATTTAGTTCCGGTTGGAATTTCTCTCTGTACTGTCCCCTTTCTTTTTGACAAACTTTAAGCATGATCCCAAACAGCGTGCAGCACAATGAATCCAGTCTGAGTCCACGGAGTCTGTTTGTTTTCGGTACCACACAATAATGCATAATGCATTGTGTGCCAGCTTCCGTTCCCAAGCTCTATATCGACACACCCAGAGTTGATCGGCTAATTCACTGGCTGTTGGGAGTTTAGGTAATGGAACCAAGCGGCACATCTTTGAAAACCAACCGACAATGGTGAGTATTACCATATTTCCCCAGGAGGGAGGAAGATCGGTAATGAAATCAAGCGCCAGGTGGGACCAGGGTCGAGAAGCAACAGTAGAGGGTGGAGCAGTCCAGAAGGCAGTTGATTTGAGGAGTTTAATTGAGAGCAGTCAGGACAAGAAGCCACATAGAGGAATATCTCCTTTCGCCATCTGGGCCACCAGTATCGGCGAGAAACCAAGCGTTGCATCGTGGACATTCCAAGATGGACTCCTACAGGGTCCAGATGATGGGGCCCACGAAGCATGAGGGAGACAGGATCGGAGTGGGATTGTCTTGGGAATCTGTAGTGTCAAACTTTTGTGACAAAGCATCTGCTTTCACATTCTTGGCACTGCGGAGATATGAAACCTTAAAATCAAAGCGGGTAAAAAATAAATACCATCGGGCTTCACGGGCATTTAATCACTTGGCATTTTGTAAATAGGCTAGATTGCAGTGATCTGTGTACACAATGAATGGATATTTAGCCCCTTCTAACCAATGACGCCATTCTTGCAGTGTAAGTTTTATGGCTAAGAGCTCATGGTTTCCCACATCGTAGTTGCCTTCTGCAGCTGAAAACTTCCCTGAGAAATAGGCACGTGGATGATGTTGCCCAGACTCCCCGTCTCTCTGGGGCAGGACTGCACCCACCTCCATGTTGGAGGTGTCCACCTCAACCTCATACAGTTGTTCGGGGTCGGGTTGTTTCAGTGCGGGGGCGGAGCAGAAGAATTGCTGCAGCGTACTGAATGCCTCCCGCGCACCCGAAGGACAGAGCTTTTACTCTGGAGCAGGGAGGTTAAAGGAGCGGCGACCTTGCTAAAACCCTGAATCAACTGGCGGTAAAAGTTTGCGAACCCCAAAAAGCGCTGTAAATCCTTACGTGTCCTGGGAAGTGGCCATTTCAGCACCGCTGCGACCTTGTCCTTGTCCATCGCCACTTCACCTGGTCGAATGACATAACCGATAAACTTCTGGGAGTCGCAATGAAATTCACATTTTTCACCTTTGATCAGTAATCGGTGATCCTGCAATCTGTGTAGCACCTGTCTAACGTGCTGAACATGGCGGTTTATGGATGAATAAACCAGGATATCATCTATATACATGTTTACAAAGCAATTAATCATGCCAGCTAAGACTTCATTCATAAATGCCTGGAATATGGACGGGCTGTTGGCTGCCCATAAGGCATCACTAAATATTCATACTGTCCGGAGTTGGTAATAAACGAGGTCTTCTACTCGAGTCCAGTTTTGTGAAAACATAAGCGTCTCGAGAGCTGAGGGGATTAAAAATAGGGGATCGTGACGTATTACCATGATAGCGTTGAGTGCCCGCTAGTCAACACGGGCGCAGCCCTCCGTCCTTCTTCTTTACAAAGAAGAACCCTGATGTAACGGGAGATGTGGATGGCCAGATGATCCCTTGCTTCAGCCCGTCAGTAATACAGGTTTCCATGGCCTCCTCCTCTGGCCGGGAAAGGGAATACAGGCATCCCTTGGGGAGAGGGGCGCCCTCAAAGAGGTCTATAGCACAGTCACTGTTGCAAAGTCCAAACGTCTGGGACTGGTCGAAAAATGCCCGGTAGTCTTGGTACTCCTTCGGGATCAGCACCAGGGTCTCCATCTCCAGACTCTCTATGTTGGATACTCAGCATGGCAGGGTTATACACTGAGCAAAACAGGCCAGTGACCAGCTGGTTAACTCACCCAAATGCCAGTCAATCTGAGGATTGTGTTTCTTCAGCCACGGATGACCCAGAATAACTGCATCTCTCGTCGAGGTTAGTACCAAAAACTGGAGCTTCTCTCTACAGTGTGTAGCAAACTCACTTGAAGTGTTAGCGGGGCTGTTTGGTGAGTGATTTTCCCGGTGTTCAGCGGTGTACCATCTACCCCGTGTGCGGCAAGTAGAGTGGACAACTCAGCAGGAGTTTCATGGCTTGAGCAAACGTACGATCTATGAAGTAGCTCACGGCCCCCGAATCTAGCAAGGCATTAGTGGCTATCCTCTCTACCGCACCGGACAGAAAAACAGGTACTATTACTTGGGCCTGAGTATTGTCTAAGAGAACGGATTGTTATACCTGTACGGAGTCTTCTCACCGGGATGGGCAGATGGGGCAATTCCTTACGACATGTTTGGAATGCCCACAATACATGCACAGCTGCTGGGTGAACCGGCGTTGCTTCTCTGCAGGTGTCAGAGGGGCTTGTCCCAACTGCATGGGCTCCGGCTTCTCGGACAGGAGGGTGGCGCCGGGGGTGTGCATCTCTCCCTTGTTCCGGAGGCGGTGGAGGTGATCTCTGACTGAAGTGTCAAATGTGATCAAATTTCCGGAATGTGGCGTGTATGTTACCCGTGTCATATGTGAACCCTGGTTGATTCTCCTGTGTCCCTAGCTTTGTATAAATCCCCCACCGTGTGAGTACCAGCTTCACTTGCTGTTTCCTGTCGGTTAGGGAACTGGTTATCCATTGACAGATAGCAGGGGGTACCATGAGCAGGGGGGGGCTTGGAGAGCTTAACATCATTTGACCTGGTCATTCTAAAAGTAGCTTGCAAGCCAAAAAAGTGTAATGTGCATGGAATACTGGGATTGAATAGAGTAGAATGAATTGAAGATGAAGGCACTATAATAGAAATGCTAACCTTGCATTTTGTCTTCTGTTTTAGTAATTGCTGTCTGATGACTGAACACAGCCAGCCAGCCATTTACAGTTGTTTCAGATGTTGGCTTTTGGTGGCTGGAGGTTCCATTGGAGCCCAGGTATACCCTCAAAACTGAGAAGCACTACTTATATAATTATAAGAGTTGAGAAGAAAATAAAAGCACTGACTGGAGAGGATGCTGGCCCCCATTTGTCTTTCACAACAGACTGTTGGTCTGGGGAAACCGAAGCATTGATAAGTCTAACATGTCATTTTATTGACATCAACTGGGAAAGGAAACAAGTCGTCCTAAATGTCAAGGTCATGTCTGGGTCTCACACTGAGGAATACATCAGCAGCATGTTCCTCAGAATGCTGAAGCACTGGGACATCAACCCTGACAGAGTTGTGCTTGTGCTCCGTGACAGTGGCGCTAATACGGTTAAAGGCCTCAAACTGGCAGAAATGCCTAATCTCAGCTGCAGTGCACACACACTACAGCTTGTGGTGACCAAGGGCATCAACAGTCAGCGAGTAGTGGTGGACATTATTGCCAAGTTAAAGACCTGTGCTAAATACCTCAACCACTCTGTGCTTGCAAAACAGCATCTGAAAAGAATTCAAAAAGATCTTGGCCTCCCCAGCAAAGCATTGTTCAGGCTGAACCTACCCGTTGGAACTGCACGCTACACATGTTGCAGAGGATGCTGGAGCAGAAGTGTGCACTGAACATCTGCGAGAACATGGAAAGTTTGCAACCCCAAATGCGGATCAATGGGGCATCATTTCAAATTTGATTGAAACACTGGAACCTATTGAGGAAGTAACTCTTGAGATCAGCAAGTCAGAGGCTTTCATCTCCAGTGTCATCCCAAGCATTGCTGTGCTGAAGATGATGCTTTAGGGAGAGGGTCCCAACATGAGGGGGATAAAAACACTCTGGGAAACCATGCTGCAAAGCTTGGGGAGAAGGTTTGCTAAGATGGAGGAGACCAAATGTTTGGTGCAAGCAACACTGCTGGATCCTCGATATAAGGGTCATGTCTTCTTTGCAGAGGACACACTGAGCAAAGCAAAACAATGGATAAAAGAAGAGCATGCCATTGTGTCTGAACTAAAGAAAAAAAAAAGCTTGAGACGTTCCCAATAAAAGTTTCATTAAAAGTTAAAAAGTTTTCCTTATAACGTCTACTGAATGGCAGTCTAGTAGCCCAGGTATTTTTACTCTCAAAGGGGCATGAGAAGGTAGCGGTATATGAGCTGCCAGTTACCTGCAAAGAATATTCATCTTCCTGTCCTTGTCTGAAAGACTTAGGTGAAGTGGATATACTTTTTTAACATTTACAGATCACTGCAATTAATGTAAGTGATTTGCAATATTGGTAACAGTAATGGGTTTATAATAATAAAAGCAATGTTCAAAGCAATTAGAAAATTTGTAAAAACTTAGGATATATGTTGAATATACCATTTAAAGTAATTAAATGCCCTCCCTTAATGTGTTTTTCTTTTTTGCATTATTATTTAGCATTTTGAAATGACTGAATAAATGTCAGGATTCGCAAGGTAAAGGCACTTCAGGAGTGGCGTTTGTCTGCCAGCCAGGCAGCACGACATCGCGGATCAGCAGATGGTGTGAGGATGGGGGAGAACCGCGGCAAACTGACGCTGATGCTGCGATACGCAAACCAACACACGACGGGTCAGAAAGCGAAAGAACAAAAACGAGCCGCCACCAGCAACAGATACCGACCAGCTCCATATCCAGCACCATACCAGCGATGCATGGGAAGCCCCCCCTACCCCCAACGGGACCCTGCCGGCACCATGCTCTCCTGCAGGCTGCAATGAAACCGCGTCTTGCATTTCAAGCACAGTGACTTTCACACTATCACACTTGTCTTCGTTCGTTTAGCAAAAAGCACTACCCACGTCAATATAAGTACGAGTACGAACAGAAACTTTAAACAAGATGACAAACGGCTAGTGTTTAAGTCGGGAAGAGATGCGCACTGCAGACACGCATCATATCTGCCATCTGTGCCCTGAGCCGGGCATATGGGCGCCTGTGGTGCTCAGCTAGCTGCCCGACGGTACGTTTAAGGTGCTCTCTAACGCTCCGGACACCCATAACCCCTACCCAGCCCTAACCTTAACCATAAGTAACCAAACAAAATATGAGACTTTTGGCATTTTTAGTTTTTTGATTGCAGAGATTTATATAAAATTGAGGATATCTTTATGGGGACCAAAAAAATGTCCCCAAAAGGTAGAAAATAACTGTTTTTTTTATCACACTGTGGGGACATTGGGTCCCCACAACGTAATATAAATATGTCCACACACACACACACGCTCACACACACACACACACACACTAGATATATAAAAACTCTATATAAAATCTACACAACGCCTGCCAAAATGTCAGGTTTTTGTGTGATGAAAAATTAAACCTGGATAAATGTCAGAACTTATTCCACCTTTACTGCAAAATTGTGACCTATATGGAGAAGGTGAAAGCAAATCAGAAATGGTTTAATGAACATGAAAGTACACCCCCAAACTTAGACACAGTTGAAGCACCTTTTGATTTTATTACAGCACTTAGTCTTTTTGGGTAGGAGTCTATCAATTTGGCACATCTGGACTTTTTTGCAATTTTTGCACATTGTTCCTGGCAAAAAAACATTCCAGATCTGTCCGATTGCGGGGGCATCTCCTGCGCACAGCCCTATTCAGGTCACCCCACAGTTTTTTAACTGGATTAAGGTCTGGGCACAGAACGGAAGATTCCAGAACATTGATTCCTGTTGCTGAAGCCATTGCTTTGTTGATTTAGATGCATGTTTTGGGTTGTTGTCATGCTGAAAGATGAAATTCCTCTTCAGCTCCAGCTTCCTGGCAGAAACTTGAAGGTTTTGTTCCAAAATAGACTGATATTTGGAGCTGTTCATGATTCCATTCACCTTTCCATTCCATTCCCCAGCCCAGACTGGTGAGAAGCAGCCCCGAAGCCTGAGGCTTCCCCCACCACGCTCCATTGTGGCTGCGGTGTGCTTGTCTTCATGACGTTCTCTGTTATTTTTGCAGCACTTTATGTTAGTGCAAATTATGTTTATGCAAATTATGACCAAATAGTTCAGCCGTGGTCTCATCAGACCAAAATACATGTTTCCACATGGTTGTGGGAGACTGGATGTACCGTTTTGCCAAGTTTAGCCAGGCCTGGATGTTTTTCTTTGTGGGTAAAGGCTTTTCCTGCCTCCCTAACCAACAACCCAGATTTATGAAGAACACGAGAGACTGTTGTCACACGCAGGGAACAGTCAGTGCTTGTCAGGAAATCCTTCAGCTCCTGAAATGCTGCTGTAGGCACTTTGGTGGCCACCATGACCAGCTTTCTCCTCAGATGCTCTGATCTCTGTAGGTCACTGCTGAACCACATTTTCTTCACCTGTTGATGACCGCCTTCACTGCGCTCCAGGGAATATTTCATGCTCTGGACACTGTTTTGTACCTCTGTCCTGATTAACATCTTTCAGTGATGAGATCCCGTTCATGTTTTGAAGGTCTTTGCAGACCATGATATCCAAGAAGATATCAGAATAATCGTACAGCAGCAGCCAAACTTTGTCTGTGGCCACTCAGAGTCACTTGAATTGATGTCAGGTAAATATTAGGGCTGTCAAAATTGACGCGTTAACGCGGATTAATCCAGCGTTGTGATTAATCCGATTAAATATATTAAC
>JAODKM010000039.1:2865053-2875524 GCA_026780845.1 Petrocephalus sullivani
GATAGATAGATAGATAGATAGATAGATTGATGAAAGGTAATCACGAACGCTGCGTTTCGTGACTGCCGATAGCCTGCAAACACTCGCTGTATGTGGGAGGATCCGCCGTCATTGAGAATGTCCCACTGCCACACTATGTATAGTACATCTTCAGCATAATACCAAACGTAGCAAACGCTCCGAAAAGCTGCAAGTGGACAGAGTTGAGTAGACAGCGCTGATATTATGGACGCTGACATTTACTGCGAATCAGCGGTTACCTTCGGTCAAGTTCGGACGGCCCCAGCTGTGACGTAAGGATGACGACATTGGGGTGCATCCGCCTTCTGGCAAAGTTTTCTAAATTGCAGTGAATATAAATACGTAATAAACACACATGTGCAGTTATGCTAATAAACGTATGTTAACTCAGTTAAATCATTTGTGAGCTACTTTTTCAGTGACTGTGTATGCCCAGTTTGCGCAGGCTCTGCCGGCCATCGCGAGGTCTGGCCGGCTGCTGAAGCCGCGGCTGGTGGTGCGGATTCCGGGCCGCTGCCTGGTCCACCGGGAGAGCCTGCCCAAGCTGCCGGTGCCGCCGCTGCAGCAGACGTGCGAGCGCTACCTGGCCGTGCTGGAGCCCATCGTCAGCACGGAGGAGCTGCAGCACACGCAGCAGCTGCTGGAGGAGTTTGCCAAGCCGGGGGGCGTCGGGGAGCGGCTGCAGAGGGGGCTGGAGCGCAGGGCGCGCAAAACCGACAACTGGGTAGGGGGGGGGCTTTATTCGTCACTATGCGTGAATCTGCCACTCCATGAGGAACATAAACACAGAATGCAGGATCACCCACTGCATCCATGTGATCAACTGATATTGTTTATGTCTTATGTCCATGTTCCAATGTCTTGTCTAAATATATGTCTTCCATATTTAGTATTGTTTCTTTGTACTACAACCATGAGATCAAAATTCTGTCTCAGAGTGTGATGCATGCATATAAAATTTGAGTTTATAATGTGCTCCTTTGTCAGCTGGGTATTGGTTTGAAACCCATGACCAGTTGGAAGTGGGCACAGGCTTGAGCAACACACTGACTTGTACAGAGGGCTTGTATGGGATTTGAACCGAGGACCTTTCACCTCTGAAGCAACACGCATACCCCTAGACCAACAAGCCCCCTACCATTACTGCCCTCTATTTTGCTGTGTATTATGATTATTGAGAAGGTGTAGCGTACCCCTTTCTAAATGCGTTATTTTCCCAGGATTCGGAATTCCCAGTCCAAGCTTTATGTGGTTTATGTGCATTTGTCTGTTGAGCTCACAGGATAATGGTCTTTGAAATCCAACCCTGAACCTCTGTCTGACCCTCTAAAGTTCATCCAGGTCTCCGTGTTGTCTCTGCAGTTGTCTGAGTGGTGGCTGCAGACTGCCTATCTGGAGTTCCGCATGCCTGTGGTGGTTTACTCCAGCCCAGGGGTGGTCCTGCCCCGGCAACAATTCCAGGATCGTCAGGGACAGATGAGGTGAGTGACTTTGAAAGAAGGAATATTTCATCATTTTTCCATCCATCGTTTGTATGTGCAGGGGTGTCATTGGTCTGCATCTAATGGCGTGTTCCATTTGAACTCAGAATTTCTGAGTTCAAAGTCAAAAACGCCCCCTGAAGTCAGAATGCTGACTCGGAAAGTCGGGGGAACCTCTGTAACTCCAACCTCAGAAAGGCCCTTTATTAGAAATTAAAACTATCGTTATGTAATGTTTATTAGCACATAGGTCTTGTTTGTGCTTCTTTAAATCGGTCGCACACACAGTACCGTCCAACTGCTATCTGTCGACTTGTTGGTACCGTGTTTGTATGCTCAAAATACAGTGTAAAGTTAGGAACTGGTCTTACTAACAGTGGCTAAGCAGGATTGCTTGCTTAGCTAGATAACTTGTCAGATTTAAGGTTACATCGTTCATTCTGGTGTGCCGTCATTTCCAGCTCTGACTTCCGAGGTAAATGGAACACAGCATGACTCTGCAGGGGTGATTTTGTCGTGATGTAGCTGCCAGGCAGATTGGGCTGTGAGTTTCAGGTGTCACGCTGACCTTTGTACACACTTCTGTTTTCACACTCTCTATTTAAAGTGTCCGCCAGACAACGTTCAACCCTCAGTGTTGTCTTGCTGTTATCATCTCTATTCTCAATGCAATATGCGATATTTACCATTTTACTTTCTGTTTATGCATTTATTGGAAACACTTTTAACGTTGGGGCACAAATACCATAGTATTATACTACTACTTAGTAATTAATTAACCACAAAGTCAGTTCTGTTACTGTGTTTATTGCTGTATCTGTTAATTCTGTAAACCTTTGTGAACTAATGAAGGAACTGAAGCCATGAATAACACAAGTGAAATACTGATCTCAGGTTTGTTCATCACAAATGAATCTTGAGGCATGCTTTATCTCCAGTAGTGACTATATTCGTTCATAATTTGTACTTCACTTGTAACTGAGTATCATTAAGTATTTGTGCCCTGTTGAGTAATGTGTTTCCATTACTTAATTTTGCTATTTGATTATTTTGAAATGAGGCTGAAAGCAGTGGAGCACTTTATACAGTTTTGTGCCCATTTATACATGTTCAGGATAGATTTGCCAACCCTAAAGGCCGAGCGGTATTTCTGTTCTGCGCACAGACGGTGATGTACTGATTAGCAAAGTGTTCTGAATGTCTGGCCTCACTAATATATCCAGCTGTTAGCAGCTTAAAAAAGAGAACAAAAGAGGATAAAAGAAAGTATAAACAGTAAAGAACAAAGGGGTGCTCTGGGGGCAGGAGGTAAAAAGATATGGACAGGGAGGGTGGGGGTGAGGTATGGCCAGGGTGTTGCTATAGCAACAACAATATCAACAAAATTGTTGATGAAAAGAATAAGGGTGGCTATGTCAAGGAATCAGTGGGCTTTGATTTCGGAACTTCTGTAGCCAGCAAGGGTACAGGAAGCCAGGAAGAATATAAAATATAATATATAAAATATAAATTCCACCCATCCACTGTCCAACCCCTTATCCTTGTCAGGATTGCCAGGGGTCTGGAGGCTTTGCCAGCTGGGTATACACCCGCTCTAGCCCCCCTGCGACTGCTGCTCAGGTCCCCCCCTTGTGCCCAGTTGTCCATTTTTCGTGTCCTGCGCTCCATTCCCTCAAATGAGTTACTGTTCCTACCTAAATGTGAAATAAAATATGAAGTAAATCTGTGTTTCCCTGTAGATATGCTGCTAAATTGATCGCAGGGGTGCTGGATTTCAAAGCCATGATTGACAAGTAAGTCAAGAATCTTGCTTCTGTTTTGGGATACATTGATTATTTGAGCGCTGACATGCATGCCTCCCCGATCCATCCTCTCCCTGCTGTGGCAGTGACACCCTCCCCTCTGAGTCCCTGGGTGGGAAGCCGCTCTGCATGAACCAGTACTACCAGGTCCTCTCGTCCTGCCGCGTCCCCGGTACCAAGCGGGACAGCGTGGTCAACTACTCCACCAGCAAGACCCCTCCCACACATGTCGCTGTGGTGCACAACTTCCAGGTAAGGGGGGGAAAGGTCATCATCATTCATGAAAACTAGTGAAATAACAAAAACTAAATGTGACAAAAACATTATCGTTAACTGATATAAAAAAGAAAACAAGATTTCACAAATTTAACGTGTTATCTCGAACTGTATTTTATGTTTACAACATAAACTAACATAAGCTAAAATTACAGAGAATGGCCCTCATTTATGAAAACGAGCGTAGATTTGGGTGCAAAAAATTGGCGTACGACAAGTTCTCTGTGTGATTTATGAAACGGTATACATACATTTCCACGTTGATAAATCCGGCCACTGCAAACAAGCATAATTCTCGTGCCGCACCCCTATTTATTCATGGTTTACCTGGCCGTGCCCACAGAATTTGCGGCATGGAGTACCGGAAGCTGGCAGAAAAGAGAAATTTCACTCAACTGGAAATTGACGACATTAGAACTGAGGTGGAGTTTGATTGCTGTGTGCGATCACGCACAGGGCACCACAGTGTATTACACTGTGCTGGTTATCATGATTTTGTGGTGCTTAATATTCTGTGCAAATGGTCAGCAATTACAGACAGTAAAAAATTAAATTGAAAAATCAATACACTGTAACATTGTTTTAAGTAAAACAGCCATCTTCCTGAGGAATCCTGAGTTCTTGCACAGATATCTAAAATGTTTCTTATTTCAGAAGCTAAAAGTTATATATCTCAAGGATTTTTCAAATACTGAAGTCAATAATGGCCAACCAGCTTCATGGATAATTATCATTTTCATCAACTTGCATAAACAAAACCGAAGATGTGACCTTGGTGTCCCCAGTGGTAATCTGACCAAATCCAGCTATATTTGTAAAGCAAATTATGCAACCACACTGACAAACGTCTTAGGACGAACATGACAACAGCCATAAGAATAAAAAAAGAATGAAAAAAATTAAATTAAATAAGAGTGAAACAGAATAACAAAATGGTAAAATAATGGCAGTCACAGGCATAACTTTGCATATTACTGCAGTCTGTAATCATACAAATACATGAATCGATAAAGAAAATTCATTAATCAAATATAACCCACAATAAACATTTGACCTGAAATCTTGATTATTACCTGCTTAACATCATTCTAGCGCAGCTCCGGTTGTAGTAATTCTCCGACAGCTCGATCTCTTCCGCTGCCCTGCGAGCCGCACTGACAGAAAGCTCCGTACACCGTCTGAGGGCTGGCGTGGGATTTGGGCCTTACACGCACGTCAAAATTGCTGATATTTGCGTTGAAATGACCGTACACCAGTTTTTTTCTGCTGTACGCTTGATAAATGAGGGCTAGTGTCTCCAGTTTTAATTTTTGTCAACTTATTTTATAACTCTACGTGTAAGATTTCATTTTTTAGCGGTGCCAGTTTTATGCATGCAAACGACAAAACTCATTTGGAACTTCGGTACTTCGGTATCCTGGGTGTATAACAGGCTGTGCATGCCAGGCCCGCTCTAGTTTCTAGTCCCCAGGTTAACTTTGGGTTTCTTTGTCCTCGACCCCCCTGCCTCAGTTCTTTACTCTGGACGTCTACAACAGCGATGGCTCTCCGCTGACCGTGGATCAGATCTACATGCAGCTGGAGAAGATCTGGAACTCCTCCTTGCAGACCAACAAGGAGCCCGTGGGCATCCTCACCTCACAGCACCGGAACACCTGGGGCAAAGCCTACGCTAACCTCATCAAGGGTGGGGGCGCTGGCCAGGGGGTGTGGCTCAGGGTGGCCCGAGGCATTTGGGGACGCTCAAGGCATTACAAGTGAAAAACCTGGATTGTCTTTGTTCACGGCTGGGCGAAGGCACCACCAGAAGAGTGGAAAGTTCCTAGCCTTCAGATAAAGCCTGGAATTAGACTGTAATATTTAAGAACTGCCATTAAACACTAGGTCACTTGTGCTCTAAGTAGCCACACGGTTGGCGCATGCCTTAGGCTAGCCTTGCTCACAGTGTTCCTTGCACCACCTCCCAGATAAGACCAACAAGGAGTCAGTGAGGGCGATCCAGAAGAGCATCTTCACGGTGTGCCTGGACGCGCCCATGCCGCGCGTGTCCGACGAGCTGTACCGCAGCCGCGTGGCCGTGCAGATGCTGCACGGCGGGGGGAGTCGCTGGAACAGCGGAAACCGCTGGTTTGACAAGACCCTGCAGGTGAGGCGGGGGGTGTGGAGGGGGGCGGATCGTATGGGGGGGGGTGCTGCATTAGAAAAGGAAGGAGTATAAAGGGGGGTACCGGTACAGAGAGTAAAGGCTTAGGGTTAGGAAGCCATTGCCTGGTCCAGACAGCAACTCCGCCATCACAAATATGCTGGGTCTTCAGGAACCGGACCAAGCCCAGCAGTGAGGAGCTGCCAGGAGGGCGTGTTGGACTGCGTTATAAAGCCCGGCATGCTCTCCTAACGTACCAGCCGGTCACTGATATTGCGTGACGGTGCCTTTGTCCTTTGATGTTTCATCGTATGCAGTTTATAATTGGAGAAGACGGGTCATGTGGTCTGATCTATGAACACGCCGCTGCAGAAGGGCCGCCCATCATGTCCCTGGTGGACCATGTGGTTAAATACACGTAAGGGAGCTGCTGTGCCACATACTAATGGTGACCGCAGTCGTGACCGCGGCCATGCCGCTGTTTTTGTGGGCCAGGCGCTGAGGAGGCCACGCATGCGCTTGTGTGTCTGTGTGAAGGAGCTGACATGGCTGCCTCACGCTGCCACGGCCGGAGGTCTGTCCGTCTGTCAGTACTGTGCATGTCTCCTCTGCTTCCATCTCACATTCCAGGATTCCACTCTGAGCTCGGACACAGCTTGATGTGTCACTGTGAGCGCACGCTCCCCTCTGGCTCGCCGTCCTTTCTGCCAGTGAGCGCACGCTCCCCTCTGGCTCGCCGTCCTTTCTGGACTTAAGGAAAAATCTGTCCAGTACTCATCACCGACACTTTTTGGTACTTAACCTGAGGTTTAAAGCGTATAAATGAGTGTATCCACTAACAATGACTACTTATAAATAAACTGTTAGTAAATAAAGTATAAAATATTCCAGGGAGATAACACACAATTAATATAATGTGCATAGTGTGAGGCAAAATTATATATTGCAAATGACAGACAGCGGGAGGCATGGAGTCACAGTGAAAGTAGTCATGGGCTTTAGACTGCAGCTTATTGAATTACCTATAAATCGGAGTTACCCAAGTGTAATAGTTTTATGCTGCGGTATCACTGAAGGGGTACTAGGCGCTGCTTGTGGGGACTTAATCCTGGAAAGAGAGAATGGAAAAGCAGTTGTACGTGTATCACTGCCAGTTACTTGGAATAGAATAGAAGCTTTAGTCATTGTGTATTGAATATACAACGAAACTATTTGGGGGGGGGGCATTTTTTGGAATACCAGGGGGGTCAGCATGGACTAGCCTGGATACCTCCACCCAAGGCATAAGTGAACAAAGTGGCTACTTAGGCCCCAGTGTCCACTAGGGGGCCCCTCATCTGATCAGATTTTGCTTATGGCTTCGGAAGGGGTTGGCCTGGCCTTGTCCCCCACCTCTGACAGGGAGAGCGGGTGCTGGCACAGAGAGCCCTGTCATGCTAAACGCGACCCCCCCCCCCAGTGTGCCTCACTGTGTGGTCGCCCCTCTGTGTGTCGGGCCGGGCAGGAAGAAGTCCGAGATGGTCCGCTCTCCCATGATCCCCCTGGCCATGCCGCAGAAATTGCGCTTCAACATCACCGCGGAGATCAAGAAGGACATCGAGAAAGCCAAGCAGAACATGAACATGTGAGCGCGTGCCGGTGGTGGTGCCCCCTGCCTGCACATACCGTGAAGAATGGCTGCCGGACATCACCAAAAACTCGCGCTGAGTCTCCTGGCAGCGTCCCGGGCGCAGTGTTCAGTCTGGGGGTGAATTGTGTCCCCGTCATATAGCTTATTTAATATCCCACGACCAGTGGTAAATGTGCCTTTTAGGGAAACTCATTATGGTTGTTAATTATATCTCAGGTTAATCAGCAGATTATCAGGGGACACTGCGGAGACGTGCAGCTCGCAGATCAGCCCTCAGGATCCTCTGGCCTGTGTAGATGTAACTCCACTGTTGTAGGATTGAGGTGTTAAATGTACCCGTCTCCCCCCGGCAGAATGGTGCATGATCTGGACATGAAGGTCATTGTGTTTTCCCACTTCGGGAAGAACATCCCCAAGTCACACAAAATGAGTCCCGACGCCTTCATCCAGATGGCGCTACAGCTCGCCTACTTCAGGTCAGTCACTCTTATTGCCATGTACTTTCAGTCTAATATTCCCGTCATCTAGGAAGGGAGGCCCAGCAGCAGTTGAGTTGGCCTTTAATTTCTGTCATAAAGAGCCGTTATCATGTATTTGCTGCTCTTTCCAGAATGTACCACATCTGCTGCTCCACCTACGAGAGCGCGTCACTGCGCATGTTCAGGCTGGGCCGCACCGACACCATCCGCTCCACCTCTTTGGACTCGCTGCGCTTTGTGCAGGCCATGGACAGCCCCTCCAAGTCGGTCAGTTCCCTATGGTGTCTCCGCAGGGACACTAATTACCAGTATTCTCTGTATTTATATTTTTGACTTTCTGCCCCACCCACCTCACCATGCACAGAATACAGAGAAAGTGGAGCTGCTGGAGAAGGCTGTATCTGCCCACCGGACCTACACGGACATGGTGAGCTCTCCCAGCCCTTCGTGCTGCCATCATGGGTTACGTGACATACTTTCTGTCTCACACATTGGATGTTCTTCAATACCAAGAACGCAAAGTTCTTACTAGGCAAGAGCAGTCTTGTTAACTTGCCTCCCAAGAATGAACTTGGGGCGCAGTGAATCGTGGGATTGGTCTCATTTGGCGAGGATACAACCTTCAGTATTTTGTGTACCTTTGTGTACCTTTGTGTACCTTTGTGTACCTTTGGTATTCGGGACAGGGCAAGAACAACATCCGGGGATTTTTACCGTCCTCTGTACTTCTGATCTTGAGTATTGGCAGTACTGGAAGTACTGGAAGTACTGGAAGTCTTCGGCAATGATGTAACATGGATGTGTGAGAACACAAGACCGCTATGCATAACGGAAAACACCCATTCCCTGCATAGTTAGATTAGCCCTGGTGTTTCAAAGAATCGTTGGGTTGCTACACCGACATGAATTAGCCAAGGGTAATCTTAGAGGATCTGTGATATCAATCTATTGTATGAAAACAATCTGCTGTATGTCCTACACAGTAGGAGTATGGATAGACAGCTGGCTGGATTATTGATGCACAAAAGCAGTCCTGTTTCTGTGGCTAATTGCTAATGAGCTGTTTCTCAGTTTTAACCTGAGCTGCTGCTTAAGTAAATCATCACGGTGAGCTGGCCACTGCTAATGTGTCACTAGCTAGTCTCAACAAGATGGAGCTCTGGAATGGCAAGAATTTAGTCAATGTCCTTTGGAGCTAGTTTAATTTACATTGTGGAAGAAAATATATGAATTATAAAAAATTGTTCAGAGAAAGTTTTCTTGGAATACCTAAGAGGAGGATGAGGATGGATGTCAGGAAGGAGGAACGGCTTAAAGCTGTATGGTGTCTGAGTATGAGTTTCAGGTTCTCCAGCGCTGAGGATCCTGGAAGCCATTATGGTGCCGAGTCGAGCTGCTTTTTGGTAGATGTTTGGGGGTGGGGGTTGAGTCTAAACTCTCTAACCTATACTATAAGACAGCCCACACCCCTGGGTCTCATTGCTGTCAGTGCCAGGGTGCTTGTTGCTTACATGGGGGGTGAGGAAGGCACACCTACACCAAATAGTCAAGAACACTGAATAATTGGTGCAGTACTGGGTTGAGAAAGACTGCTATGGCTGCTGTTGTGTGTCCAGGCCATCCATGGTCAGGCCATCGACAGGCACCTGCTGGGACTGAGACTACAGGCCATTGAGGATCTGACCTCCATGCCAGAGATGTTCATGGACACAGCCTTCGCGGTGGCTCTGCACTACAACCTCTCCACTAGCCAGGTAGGTGTACAGAGGACGAAGCGAGGACAGACCTCACATTCATGTGACACAGGAGAGTATGGCAGCCGGATGGCGTTAATGAAGTGATGCAGGGCTTGCCTGATAGTGGTGAGGTGGGGCATGTGCTAGACCGGTGTCACTCGATCCAGTCCTCGAGGACCCACAGACAGTCCACGTTAATGCTCCCTCCTAGCTCCTGATAGAGAGCACAAATGTGCAGTGCGGTAGGGAGCTGGGAGGGAGCAAAAACATGGGCTGTCTGTGGGTCCCCAAAGACTAGGTTGGGAAACATTACGGTGGCCGGTGATTAACATCAGTTACCTACTTGACCGGTGGATCGTCTTCAAGGTCCCAGCAAAAACGGACTGCGTGATGTGCTTTGGCCCCGTGGTGCCGGACGGCTATGGTGTCTGCTACAACCCAATGGAGGAGCACATCAACTTCTCGGTGTCGGCCTTCAACAGCTGCGCGGAGACCAACGCCAACAAGCTGGCGCACGGCCTGGAGGAGGCCCTGCTGGACATGAGGGACCTGCTGGAGCAGACACCCAAGGCCAAAGTCTGAGGGTGGGCCTGTGGGACACCCTCCTCGGAGCTCCTGCATCACCCCGACAGGCACCTGGCAGCAGGGCTGCAGTGGGGTAGACCTTACCGGCACGCTGTGCGCCTTCCTGCTACTCCCGCTGCAGCTGAACATTTACAAACACAGCCAGGTCACTGACCTTGTTCAGGAAGCAGCAGCCGCTCTCATCCCGACGGCTGGAACCTTAATCGCCACGCCACCCACTGCTCAAAACTGTGTATTACTTTGGGAAGTCATTGAGATGCTCCTGGGTTTCCTCCAGTTTAGATGGTTAGAAATCACTTTTTGTGTGTGTGTGTGTGT